>CM046838.1:38717437-38796910 GCA_025618425.1 Heliocidaris tuberculata | reverse complement strand
AAAAAAATCAGTTTTCATGAAAAGAGAGGATAGAGAGAAGCAAATTAAAAAAAAAAGTTCTATCAAGATCGGTTACGAAATGAGAAAGTTATGAAAGTTTGAAAAGTTTCAATTTACTTTCTATGGCGATCCTCATGCTGCACCTTGAGAGATAAAGGGGGAAATATGAAATTTTATGTACAAAACATATGGAGAAATGTACTACTAAACCTGTCATTTTGAAGTAACATTGCCAATTTTAGGATCCCCATAGAAAGTAAATTGAGACTTTTCAAACTTTCGTAGCTTTTTTTTTTTTTTATTTCGTAACCGATTTTGATGGAACTTTGTTTAAATTGCTTATCTCTACACTCTAAAAACTAAATTGTTAAATCACCATTTAAAAGGCCGAGGAGTGACGACTTTTTCAAAATTGTAGATTAACACTTTTAACATGCTGGATACAACACTATAAAGGCTGAATCCAGGAGTTTAAAAGAGTTAATCTACCATTTTAAAAAACGTTGTCACTCCTCGGCCCTTTTAAATGGTGATTTAACACTTTAGTTTTTAGAGTGTATCCTCTCTTTTAGGGTTAGGGTTATCAAGTATTTTGTATTTTCATGCACATGTACATGTAGAATGATTTGTTAAACTGCAAGGCGCCTTTGGAAAGCAATTTGCATAGCTTAACAGGCCAACCCTGCAGTATAAAATAAAGAAGACAAAATGAATATGATACAAATACTGTAACCGTACCCCGAATCGCTGCCCCTGTAATTATGCATTTATATCATTTATTCAATAATTTGATTGATCAACATAGGGACATTGTGTTGGTACTCCAGGTATTTAATAGGACTGAGGGGGGGGGGGGGGTAGGAGATGAGGAGGGGGAAGCACTCGTTTTTTCCGAAGGTTTCTTTTCCAGATGTCCTTCATTCCGAAGGTTCGTAATTCCGAAACACGAAATTCCCATACTAAGAGATTCAAAATTCGAAAAATTAAAAAGGGTTCAATATTCCAAACATTTTTTTGTGTTACTCCGCAGGTTCAATTTCGAAGATTCGTTATTTCTAAGGTTTGTTTATCCGAAGGTTCATAATTCCGAACATTTTGTTTCAATACTTAGAGCATGGACGCTACATGCTTAGAGTATCCAAAATGAAGTAGGGTTAATTAAGGCCATCATTTTGAAATTGAAACAGAGTTCATAATTCGATATTCTGAAAATGACAGAATTTTATTTCATTTTCGGAATTGTTAACCTGAAATTATGAACCCCAATTCATTTTCGGAACCATTTATGAACTCTATTTAATATTCGGAATTACGAAGCGTCGAAATAACGAACTTAACGAACCTTTCGGATTTAAAGACCTTTCTGACCAACGTATCTTCAGAATTATCGGAAAAACGACATGTAATCGGCCTAAGGATATTGATAAGCGGATCCAATCCTGTATTTTTATCCGGGAACCTGTAGATTTACAACTTTTTGTATTAAAGCAAACAGCATTAACCATTCACTTTAGCCTGACTTTGATTGGACCTTTGTTCGTGTGTGTTGGAGCGCCCCCTTCGAGATCGATGGTCTATACCACTGATCTCTGATTTTTCCGTATAGAGATCAGTGGTCTATATAGCTGTATACATGTTGTTTTATTTTGATGTAATTAGGTTGTCATGGAACCTACAAACTCAAAGACTTTACCGACAAAATGTCTTGTGCAAGCCTTCATGCCATTGTGTACACTGTGCCCCCATTTTAGAATTGATAACCTTCTTCTTCTATTCTTTTGCTTGTCAGAGAATTTGGAAGGACAAAGATACCCCAAAGTGTGTGATTATTTTTTCAAATTGCTTGTCAGGGAATTTTGGAGGAAAATTTTACCCCCCCCCCCAAAAAAAAAAAAAAAAATTGATGACCTTTTTCCAGTGGCGTATCTACGGGGGTGCAGAGGGGGCACGTGCCCTGGGCGGCACTTGAAGGGGCGCAAAAAACGCAAAAGAGAGAAAGAAAAGGGGGAGAAATACAAAACAAAATGTATAAGAATTTGTTTTTTTTTTATAGGGTTTGAAATGCAAAAATTTTCTATAGCTCAGTCGCTTTGCTCCCTCGCATAATTATGTTCAAAATCTAGCTATTTCGCCCCCTATTGGCGTTTGTAAAGTGTTAACCATTAATTGACTCTAGTTGCTTTGCCCCCTCCCCCCCCCCCCCCCCCCCCCACTGCATAGGGCAGGAGCTTGTTAAATTTTGCGCCCCTGGTGGGATATAAGAGCATAAAAAGCACTATAATGTAGAACATTCGAAAGAAATCATAAATTTGCCTTACAATTACCTTACTCAATTCCTCATATATATTTCTTCATGGTTTCCATTCATTTTTCTCCCCCAAAACAGGAATGTTCAAAATTAAAAAAAAAAAAAAATCTATTGCTAGGTCGCTGTATTCCCTTGGATTTTTTTTTTTTTTTTTTTTGTATGGGTAAAATACATAAGAAATTTCAATTTGAGGGGTGAAAAGGAAAAAATAAATCTGCTGCTCAGTCGCATTGCTCCCTCGCTTATACAATAACTCATCAAATTTGGGCTAACAACCCCGGGTTATGTGCATCAAAACTCTTTTTCATGTAGTGCCATCATTTCTAAATCAAAAACTGTCATTAATCTGAGTTTGGGCATAGGGGTGGGGGAGGGGGGGGGGATCGCGCAGATTTGATAGTTTGCCCCGGGCGCCAGAACACCTAGATACGCCACTGCCTTTTTCTTACTTTTTTTTTTCTTTTTAGAAAATTTTCCGAGATTTGTGCCCCCGCTTTTTACAAAATCCTACTAATCATCACCACCCTTGTATCTGTGGGTGTAGGCCTTTTGTCAAATAATTATCCGACTTGAGCTATCAAATTTGGTAAAGTTGGGCCCGCCCACTGCCCCCTACTACTCCCAAACCCTATATATATATATATATATTTGTTGCGTAGCTTAAATCAAAGTTCCCCAGAGCTGTCCTCCCTTTATGAAATTTTTGCAAAGATTGAAAAAATGTCTCCGCCGGGAATCGAACCCGGGCCGTTTGCTTCGAACGCCAGTGCCTTAACCACTAGACCACTATGTACAGCTAAAAAAGTATACCCAACTTTGGTAGCTTCTAATTAACAGGCAAAACCTCTATGAGCTTGACTTTTATTTCATATTAAAGAGCAACTTATATCTTATCTAATAGCACCTTGTTCATATCAATGGTCTCACGGATGACTGATCAGCAGGCTTTTCAAAAAGCATTGTCAAAATCCTCTTGTTCCAAATTTTGGTTCAAGCAAGGAATGTGGTTCAAAACCAATTATGCATTTGTTATTTCAGTTTGAAAACAATAGCTGAGTTATTTTCATTTATTTTGTGCAATTGAATAGAAAAGGCGTTAAAGTCAAGAAAAGGATTATTACAAGCAAATTTATGATATTTTCTTTGCCATGATGACACTATCTTAGCTTCAACCGCAGCCCTTGTTTAAGGTAAGCCCTTTTATGCAAAATCATGCAAAATGGACAACATTTATTTGGGAAGCTATCTTTTTTCCATGAAAGTCTCCTACGAATTACTCTGCTAATTCTCAACACAATGTATCCTTCCTTTTTTTTTTTAAAGTCTTTAATGTCAGTAAACCTTTCAGTTCATGTGCTGCTATTTGAGAAAAACAACGTGTGCCCTTTATGCAGGTGAAATGGTGCAATGAACAAATGAGCAGAGTTTTTAGTTATCACGAGACAAGATAATATAGAAAGCTGTCAAAATGAATTAGGACTATCATATAGATTGAAACAAGGTCATGTGAAAGTGACTTTATACAATGGAGCAATGAAGCACGAAAGAGAACTCAACTTTTAAAATGATTTTAGACTATAAAGTATACCACCCACATTCGTTGTATCAGCCTAAACTTGGTATATATACAAGGAGATTTACACGACACTTTTTAAAAACCCTGGTGCTCAGTCATCCGTGGCAGAAAAGTCATGAATGAGGTATCATTAGACAGAAAACAAGTTACTCTTCATCATGAAATGAATATCTAGGTCACATGAGTTATTTTTTAATTAAAAGCTCTCAAAGTTGGGTATACTTTTTGTTGTTGTTGATACGCACTGTATAGCGAGAGTGGTGTGGATGTGTGTACCGTTCGGTTGAACTATGTTAAACTTAGATAATTATGTGAACAGATAGGATGGAACGAAATGAAGCAGGTCACTCGGTGTATTTACAAGCTTTCGGCTCCTGGCCTTCTTCAAGTTTATTTGCTAGATCAAACAGAATGAAACAAATAATAATAAGCAACTTAACAAGACTAAAGAAAACAGAACAGAATTGTCATAAAGCTGGCAACATATAAATCAACAGGAATAAGTGAAATTGAAAAGATGTTAATCGGTATAGGAGTAAGTGAAATAACGAAAATGAACTCAACAGAAACAAAAGTATAGCAAAGTAAACAATTAACTGACTTTTAAGGTCGAAGCAAATGTATATGTTGTTTCGTGCGTAATGTGTATATGTGTTACCTGACGTCCGTATTACCTTATATTGCACAGAACACCTACACATGTGTATATAGAAGTATGATATGTCAAAATGGAAGCTAAAATACAAAAATAATACAATGAAAAATATGAACAATGAATTCATAATAATTTAGGATAGTACCCTAAAAGATTTTATGTTATACATGCATATACGGATAATGTACACACCCAAAGCTTTGAAAGTGAGTCTTTTGTTTTATCTAGTATACATGAAATCATAAATATATCAGGTAGTACTTAACAAGAAATATAAGTAATGATATATCCCCCGAAATATGCATTTCATCGTATAAATGACGCTTACCTATAACAATAGATAAGGTAAATAGATACAGAGAAGGTAATAGAGCATTACAAAATATATCATAAGTCATGATACAAAAATGTAAAGTGAGTACAGGGTAGGCAATAGTGAAAATTTTCTTCTAAAATACATGAGATAATAATACAGTCATGTACATTAAATAAAGTTATGTTATAAAAGATGCTGTAAGTCATTAATGTAAATACACAGACAGTAATTTAATACGTTTGCTTTGTCCATATAGCTGGGATCATTGTAGTAGATAGAAGTAGTATATAACAATATAACATAATATAACTGGGCGTTGTGGCGTGCGCCTGTAATCCAGCTAACAGTGGAAGTTATAAACTGATTCAGCGGACCCAGGTTCGAGACTGAGTCACGTCTTTCGGATGGTGACGTTAAAGGTCGGTCCCAGACGTAAATAATCATATCTGATTGATACATGTCTGTAAAAACCCAGTTACACACACACATACACACACAATAGGTCAAAATGTAAATGTGAAATGTAAAGGGGATAATAGGGTTATTAACTTATGTATTAACATATTGTATTTTATATAGTATTTATTTGTTAAATTTAAAAGTTACCTCTCAATGCAATTAGGTTTTTGATGAACGAAGAAAAGATTTCTATTTTATCTTCCTTGTCTAATTTCATTATATTTATGAATTTTCCCTGGCATTTCAAGTAACTAAAGTTTTCTTCCACATTGTTTATTTTTTCAAGAAAATCTGATCGAAAAACTTTACATTTTTCACATTTCATCACTATATGAAACTCATCTCCTCAAATTAATTTAATTGTTAAGTGCATGAGGTGGTGTTTTTTTCTTGTCTTTTATATCTTCCCATTTCTATGGGTAAGTTATGTGCCCTTAATCGGAGTTGTGATATTTTTTCTTACATTTATATTTTTGATATAAGATAAATAGTTTTGTTGCTTGATTTTACTTTTGAATTGTCTGAAAGTTCTGAGTTTATTTCCGTCAGGGTATCCCTATCATCAAATAAATCCAGTTTTTAATTGTTCGTCAATTCTCATTCCGAACAAGTTTGATATATTTCGACAAATTCCTTTTGTGAAATTGGTATATTTTCAGGATCCAATGTATTTTCAGGATTCATGATATGCTTCGCCTTCTAGGAAAGGGTTCCCAGCTGGCCCCCTTTCAGTTATCTTTCTGGATACGTACGCCATTGCAGTAGGCCTATATACGTTAAATAATACAAATTCACTGGATGAAGTGATAGCAGGGAGGTGGGGTGATAGGTTTAAAGGGAAATCCAACCTTAATAGCAAGTTGCTTTGAAAGAAATAGGAAAAATCAGAGAAGCAGATTGGTGAAAGTTTGAACGAAATCGGACAAGCAATAAGAAAGTTATGAATTTTTGAAAGTTGTAATCACTACGCATATGGGAATTTCAAATTGGCCGAATAGGTAATGTCACTGTGATGTAGCTGTGGACAACTCCCCCATTCGCTCTAACACACAAAATGACCAAAATGTCACTTTTTTTCAAAATACATTACTCAGTGGGATCTTTTCGTTCATTAGGACCTATAACATGCTAATGAATTCAATTCTTATTTTACAAATGTGGCCGCCAAATTAGTAGACAAACTCCCTCCTTGTAAAAATCTTTTCAGCGCAGACAATGATTGTATTCGTGAGTTTTACGAAAGAAAAGGTGTACTTGAAAACAGCTTTGAGTTATCACCAATCAGTGAACAATTTGTTTTCAATGAGTTACATAAATTAAATATATCAAAAAGTACTGGGTTAGACATGATTCCAGCTAAATTTCTGAAAGATGGTGCGAAGGTTTTATATAAGCCTTTAAGTTACTTAATGAACCTATCTATCTTGACGAACACTTTTCCTGAGGATATGAAAATAGCAAAAGTGACTCCACTTTATAAAAAGAAAGATAAAACTGATGTAACCAATTATAGACCTATTAGTGTTTTAAGCGTAGCATCAAAAATTCTGGAAAAATCGGTCTGTGTTCAAATTGAAAAATACTTCAAAGAAAATGATATAATTTATGAATTTCAATCTGGCTTTCGACATGACTATTCGACTGAAACATGTCTAATTCATTTAACTGATTATTTGAGGACAGAAACTTCCCAAGGGCGCTTTGTTGGTATGGTGCTCCTTGATCTGCAAAAAGCTTTTGATACAGTTAATCATGGCGTCTTGTTGAAAAAGTTAGAAATAATGGGTTTTAACAAGACAAGTTTAGAATGGTTCAGATCCTACTTGTCTAATCGACACCAAGTAGTGGCCATTCATGATATTCGTTCCAAACTAATGCCGATAACATGCGGTGTTCCTCAGGGAAGCATTTTAGGCCCAATTCTATTTACAAGTTATATCAATGATATGTGTATTTGTATAAAAGACTGTAAACTATTATTGTACGCTGATGACAGCGTACTACTCTATTCAAATCCGAATCCAAAATTTCTTGAGGAGAAGCTCAGTGAACAGCTATCTACATGTGTCGATTGGATGACTGATAATAAGCTTTCTTTACACTTGGGCAAAACAGAAAGCATTTTGTTTTGTTCTAAAAGTAGTTCTAAAAAGTCATTTGAATTCAAAGTGACACACAATAATCAAGTAATTCAGAGAAAAGAATCTGTGAAGTATTTAGGCATTGAGTTGGCTAGCGCAATTTCATTTTCTTCTTTAGTAGAATCAGTTGTAAAAAAAGCAAATTCTCGTCTAAAATTTTTGTACAGATATCAAAATTGTTTGAATTTAAAAGCAAGACGTATACTCTGTTTTGCTCTTATTCAATGTTTGTTTGACTATGCTAACCCTGTATGGTATAGTAACATAAACAAGTTAGAACAAAGAAGTTGAAAATTATACAGAACAAAATGGTGAGATTCATCAACTGTTCTGGTCCAAGAACTCATGTTGGCTACAGCGAACTTTCTAAAGCTGGTTTTCTTGAAGTTAACCAAAGATCAAAACAACTCGTATTGCATCACGTGCATAAAATATATCATACTAGGTCAAATCATTATATTCGATCCAACTTCAATCTTGTTACTGACTTACATAATTATGATACAAGAAATAGCAGATTCAACTTTAACTTACCAGAAAGAGTAGGTAGCATTGAAAATTCGTTTTATTACATTGCCATCAAACATTGGAATACCCTTCCTAATTATATAAAGGAAATAGAAAACTTTGCTCTTTTTAAGAGGAAATTAAGGGAATACCTATCACTTGAGAGTCAGAGGAGAGAAGCAAATGACATGGTATATGATTGAAATTGCCAGAAGAAAGAACACTTTTCTTTTCTCTGCCAGGTTCATGCTGTCTAAGTTTGTATATACTTTTGTTTTTGTACGTTTTAGAGATTCAACATATTCTTTATTATTCTTTTTGCTCCTCCTCCCTCCTCCTCCCCGTCATCATCTTCTTCTTCTTCTTCTTCTTCTTCTTCTTCTTCTTCTTATTATTATTATTATTATTATTGTTGTTGTTATTATAATCATTATTACATGTTATAAATGTTGTTTTTGTTATCATTTTTATTATTCTTAAAAAAAAATTTCTTCTCAGTCTGTAAATAATACAAATTGAACTAATTAATTTTGTATGTTGGGGACCCCACTGGAAATAAGCTCTCGAGCTTTCGTGGGTTATCCTGTTCAAGCTTACATAATTTTGATCTGATATTCTTTTATTGTTGTATGTTAGAGGCTTGGCAAATAAAATCAATCAATCAATCAAAACAATATGCTATCTCCAATATATTTTGAGTACTGCCCCGAGGGTAAAAGCGCCTCGAAGAAAACCGCAAATTAATGATATTTTTGTGTACGACAAATGGGAGAGTTGTCCACATAAATGTCACAATTGACTCACCAAATTGCCAATTTGAGATTTGCATAGATGTAGTGATCTCATTTTTCAAACATCCATAACTTTCTTAGTCTTTGTCCGATTTCTTTCAAACTTTCACCATTCTGTTTTTATTTTTCTGCTTTCATACAAATCATCTTATTTCCAAGGTTAGATTGCCCTTTAAGGAATGGTCCAATTTTGAAGGATAGAACAGAAAGAAGAAGTCGGAGAGTTAATGAATAGGGAAGAGCAGAACGCCCACAGAATAGTGAACAACATAATGGCTATTGATTTTGTCGTCAATCCAGCCGTTTGGTTAAGGTTTTGAATGAGTCACTGTGTGGATCCGAAACCGAGAAACTTTGAAAAGAATATCAAAACACCTGTAAAGCATCGGCTGAATCGAATGCACGCAGTGCTAAACTTTGTGTACGTTCTCAGCATACACACACACGATGACACATCTGCCTTGTTTACAGTATTGAATCTGATCTGATCTGGGAATCTGTTTGCGACTAAATGGAACCAAATGTGATATGTTCATGATTTTAATACGAACAGATGATGGCAGTTTTACGAAGAGGATGGTGGATGTCTTGCCTGATTTGGATGTGTTGTATTCCCGTGGCAGTTTACTCACAGAACTCAACACTTACAGGTAAGTCAGTATATTATAATTATAAAGTGTAATGACTGTATATCTCTGACTCTGGATGTTGTGAAGTGAATTGTCCATTAAAAATTAGTGGGTGAGGTATACGAGCAGGGTTGTCGATCCCCCCCCCCATATAGACATGATAAATCTGGAGGTGTAAGATAAAATAAGGAAAAATGAGGCAGAACTTGGGAAATGAAACCTTCCAAACAATGAAATACAAAACTTATTACACGATCATAATTAAGGAAAATTTCTCCCTTTTGTACAAATCACTTGTTCGCCCTCAAATAGAGTACGCTCATGTGGTGTGGAGCCCCCACCTAAAAAAACATATCCATGCTTTGGAAAATGTCCAAAGAAGAGCGACTAGATTAGTCCCAGAGGTAAAGGGGCTGCCTTAATTATGCACAACGATTGAGACAGTTGAATATCCCTACTTTAGCTTACAGGAGGGCTCGAGGTGATATGATTGAAATGTACAAGATTTTTAATAAATACGATTCTGATGTAACACCAAATCTTGTATTACAATCCAGAGATCAGACAAGAGGGCATAGTAAGAAACTGTTTATTCTTAGGACCAAAACTCAGAGGTACAAAAATTCTTTTTATGTACGAATACGTAAACCATGGAATAATCTCTCTAATGACACCATTACTGCCCCGAGTGTGCACAGTTTTGAAGTAGCATTGGATAGGTGCTGGAAAAGTGAGCCGATTAAGTACGGCTATGAGTCGCCTGCACCAGGAAATGATCTAGCCATCTTAAAAAGGAAGAAGAACTTGGAACTGAATACAGAGGCCTAGTGCCTGCGTTCAGTATCTTCCCTAGGTATCCCTAGGTATCATCAGACTGCAATTTCGCTGTGCTCTATGCATGCAAATTCTCTAATTTTCCCTGCTTCATGTAACCAAGGAGAAGCTGGTATTTAAGAGGTGTTAAAGAAAAAAATCATGAAGGGTACTATCCTGGGGGGGGGGGGGGGGAAGTCAACTATTATTGCTGTACACACGTGCGACCACAAACGCGTGAAAAGGGTAGTTTTTTCCAGTTAAGGCGTGTGAAGCGCGTATCGTGTTTAGGATGTCAAAAAGGCCAAAACCGTTTCAATATACGCGTTTAGGATATCGTTTTTCCCATACTTGTGTGGATTTTGTGTGACGAATCTCTTGTTAGGGGGTAAAATTTTCAAGAAAGCACCCGAAAACACTTGAATAGGGTGTAAACTTGACCAATTGGATTAAACGTGTTGAGGGGTGGTTTGGAAAACCTGTGGTCATGTGTGTGTACAGCAATATAGTTGAGTGCCCCCCCCCCCCCCCCCCCGGGTATTATATATACCTTCATTGCCAATATGAAAAAAAAATGGATCAACAATGCCCCTGGGCCTGGGTACTAGGTGGATGTTGGGGGGGGGGGGTGGGGGTCAAAAGTATGAAAGTTACAAAGTAGGCCTATCAATAAGTTGACTGTTACATGTATATGTTTTATGGAAAAGTAATATTCAGTTTTTGCATTAGTTTACAAACCTGCTCCAGAAATACATGAAGGTCGTAGGCTTATAATAAACCAATTTATACTTATGCCATGACAAGATCCTGCACTCAGCATATTTTGTGAAATTTTGCACATTGCGTGTTTTTAGTTGATTATTTTTATTCTAAATTTAAAGGGAAGTTTGAGTTCTGGGAAAGCTAAAATATAATTTGTGAGCTTTCTCATTCTTTTTATGTTAGTTTGGAAAATTATCATAGTAGATATGTCCCCTGAAAAGGATTGCTCTTCAAATGCTCTAATATTCAAAATATGACAAGAAACAGCTGAAATGCTTGGGCTGAACATTTGTGTGTACTCCTGTATACACATTTCTGTGTGCAGTGCATGTGACTCTCAGTAGGATTGAGTCAATTTTTTAATCATTTTGGTGATTCCAAAACCTTACAGCATACACCAATTATTATGTGCTCTACAGTGCATCCCCCCCAAAAGTTAACAGTTGGAAAAAGTCCCCCAAAATAAATATTTCAAAATATTTGTAGGAAATTTTCATACCCATGGATAGATTAGGGTCTCTTCTATCAAATGACACCAAAATATGGGGCAATATTTTGAGCTCGAGTGAGCAAAAGCGACTTTTGCGAAAGGGTGCAAAATCCAGACTTGACAAGAAATGGTACTTTGTGCTGACTAGTGTTAACAAATTTGAGAACTGTAAAAAGTTGACATTTGGAAAAAGTCTCCCCAAATGAACATTTCAAAATATGTTCGTGAAATTTTCATACCTACATGTATGGATAGCTTAGGGTCTCTCCTACCAAATGATACCAAAACATCTAACTATATGTTACGCTTGAGTGAGCAAAAGCCATTATTGTGCAATGGTGCAAAATCTATGGTTGACAAAACTTTGTATTGATTTTGACTGGTATCAGCAAAGTTTAGAGTTTTGAAAAGGCTTAGAAACTTTCATATTCTGATCATTAAAAGGCAGTTTATGAAATAGTAGGCTTTGTTTTCTGTATGTCTTGACATATCCCATCAAAACTTTATGGTTGACTTAGAAAACCAGCTTGAATTATAACTTTGCCAAAACTAATATTTCAAAACACTCAGTAAAGCACTTAATTGCTCACTGAAACATAAAAATATTGATGAGATATGTAAGGACATACAGAGAACAGAACCTCTTCTTTGATAAATTGTCTATTAATCAAATATGAACATTTATAAGCCTTTTCATGACACTCAACATTGCTGATATCAGCCAGAAGAAATACCAATTTTTGTCAAGTCAGGATTTTGCACCTTTTCACAAAAGTGGTCTTTGTTCACTCGAGCATAAAATATTGCCACATATTTTGATGTCATTTGATAGAAGAGATCCTAAGCTATCCACAGGTACGAAATTTTGCTTCAAATATTTTGAAATATTTATTTGGGGAGACTTTTTCTGACTGTTAACTTTTTTGGGGGGATGCACTGTATAATCAACCTTTCCCAAGTACTTTGAGACAGTTTCTTTCAATTCAATCTCATGACCAGAACTCAACTTTATCTTTAAGGGTAGGTTTGCTGCAACAACTGGATGAAACAAAGTAATGTAATATAGTTGTGGTGGACCTTATTGAGGGAGCAAGAGTTCTGGGGGAGGGTCTGGGAGGGGTGTCCCCCTCCCTACGGTAGGGGAATTTTGGCTTTTTTTTATACCTGAGAAATGAAGTCTTAGTTGCATTTTGGGTACAATTTTAATTGAGACCAAAAAGGGTGGGGTTTTTGTCAAGCAGACCTCTAGTCATGAGCAGGGGTTCGCAGTATGCAAGCACCCCTCACCCCCCCCCTTGTTACTTGCCTGCACTTCTAAGTAACTAAATGAGAATTAGGAAAGAAGGAGAAACCAAAGTTATGCCCAAATGAACATTTTAAATGCCTGTCACTGTGATGCAAATATGACACTCAGAGACATACTAAATGTTTACATTCTAAGCTCTTATATTTTATTTTATTGAAGCCATTTTCAGAATCTTATTTGTTCTTTCCTCACTTTCCAAATATTTAAGTAGTAAACAATATTCCCCTTCTGTAGCCAGGCTTTGTGCTATAATGTTGATGGTCTAATGGGAGCCATATTCTGATTGATCGTTATTAAGATCTGTAGGAAGTAAGATACTGTTGTGGTATAGTGATTCTTTCACCTGACCAACAAGTGTTATGTTGCTCCCATAAATTAGGTTTATTCCATTTCCCCCATATTTTGTGGTAGTATTAAGTCGTAAAAAGCAGAATCTTGTAATTTTGTGATGAAATAAGATATATACTGTGGTTTATGTGTTGAGAATCTTGATATAGATCATTAAGAGCTAGAAGGGCATCATGCACATTGTGAAATGATAACAGACAGAAAATGTTTTCTATTCATTCAATAAAGCATAGATAAAAGAAAGATTTTGAGATAGATCACTTATTTTATGTATAACATTTTCTGTCAAATGTTAATCAGAGTGATAATTTTTGCTGGCCTGAGAGTGGAGAACAATGTTAGGATTAGTGACATTTCAATAACTTTTTATTATTTCATATTTCTGATAAGATGTATCCAGGGGAACCTTGTTTCAAAACTAAGTCTGTCAATGGAGACTACATGTAGTTGCTAATTCAACACACCTTGTAGACCATCTGTTACTAGATCAATACTGTACTAATTGATTACAAAATATAGAAATGCTTTAACCTTTCAAATATCTATGATGCTGTATACTCTGTGCATGGCCTTCCTTCAGAGTGATACAATGAACTGTCATTTAACCCATTAGGTAGAATGTTATTTGAGTATTTGATTTATAAATATAGGTATCCTGAGTTATCTCCAGCTTATAGTATTCACTTGCATTTACAAAGTACTGATCATAGTGTTATTGAGGTAAGAAATGCTTTGTGAGAGCTACATGTATGTCATGTTTTAATCATACCATGTACTATGTAGCCTACATGTAGATAAGAATTCAGTGCAAAAAGCTACATGGGTGTGGTGACCTCTGGGCCTCTTGAAATCTCCAAAAATCACTCTGAGCAAATCTCATTTTTGGTCAATTCCAGTATTAGGAACATGACATTCATACTTCTTTTTGGTTACCAGGTATTTCAGAAAGTGTTAAGCCGAATCAAGAGTCCAAAAACATATTTCAATAAGTAAATCAGACATGTTTGACTAGCTATCAGGGACATACATAGCAAATTTCACAGAGTGTATTCCTTTGGATTATCGTTAATGAGAAAATGGACCCTTTGTGACGTGACCGTAATGGACATGACTCAAAATGGACAAAGATATTTCACTCCTGTGAATCAGGGTCTTTGATTTTTTTTTTTAAATTAAAAAAAATCATATTTATTTGATTTAAATCACATTTTAAAAATTTAAATCAGATTTTAATTTTTTTTTATTTGTTTAAAATTTCATAGGAAATAATATTCAATTCCAAATAAATCTTACCCTAATAATAACATTAATCTTAATCTTATCATAAACTTGACTCCTAACATTGTTCTTAACAGTTTATTTTGTAATTAAAAATAGTATAACTGACAAATCAAAATCCATTTAAGAAATCACTAATCTCAATGAATTAATTTCCCAACATACATACATAGGAAACTTCCCTAGGGAATTCCCATTAAGTTGAGAAAATTCCCCCACTCTTTTTGTACGCGCTTAATCAATCATGCAATTAGTATTCTATTTTTGTCCCCCAGTTATATTGCCAAAAAGACGTCCCCCACCCCTTATCAACTGTATTATGCCTGTTTTGTCAGTCTAAATGTTAATCTGTTGCCTCACTCTAAACTTTGTGTATGGTATTATTTTGATGAAAAATACAGTGTTAAAAAATAAAGGAATCAGTGGCTTGTAAACAAAATAAGATGCCACTGTGTTTTCAGCTGCATCACCGCGGCATTTTCAGCGTTGCAAGAGGGAATGTATACTCTCCATGCTATTAGTCGGCGGGCTTTTCAATTTGAAATTGTGGTTTCTTTGATTGATCATTGATCCTTATCCTGTATATTCACAAACAGAAGATTTTAGTTATCAGAATTGGTTTCATTCCCCTTTTAGAATGATGGTCATGTTTAAATACACCCAACTCTTTATAATTTGAGAAATAATTGCACTGCAATTACGTTCATTCGTTATAGGACGTCGTCTGCTAAAGGCAGGATTGGGCATTGGTGAGACATCATCAAAACATCACTATATTTCTGGCGAATTGCTTGGATATCCCAGATGCTGAGAAGTGCTTTTATTTTTGTAATTTTTTTAATCATCAGATATGCAGTTGACATAAAACTTGTACAATTGCCATCTTTAAGCTTTCCAGTTTCTAGTAATACATTATTTGCCATATTTGTGATTTTCTTTGAATAGGCCCTTTATTTTGAACAGCAATTTCTTTGCCCCCGTTACATTGCACAAAGGACGGCTCTGGGGCCGTCTTCTTTCAAAATGGACCACCTCAAAAGGTGGTCCATTTGCCATTCGATTTTTGGAATGGCAAATGGAACACTTTTTTTGTGTCACCCGGTTACATTGAAAAAGACAGAGAAGGCATCTTGGTTGGTTGAAAAAGCTGTCTTTTGGGGCAATGTAATTATTGTAGTAAAGTACCTACTTGTAAAATTTAAATGGTAATGTTTAGTTTATTTTGAGTTTTACAAATTGTTATTAAAGCTCTTCCATTGCAAGGAAATTGAAACTTCTGTAATTATTCAAAGCACTGAACATAAAATGAACTGTCAGTGTTGGAGAGGAATATATAAGAAACAGTTTTACAACAGTCAAAGTGTGACTATACTACATTATCTTGTGATTTTTACAAAATGTTCTCTTAAAAAAATTGGTTACATTGAATGATAAATGTAAAAAGAAAGAAATAAGAAACATATTTCACTGATAGCCGACAAGAAATTCAAATTTCAAAAGAAAAACTTTACATACATGTACATTTACATACATATAAATACTTAAACCAAATTTGAGTCACATACTTATCTTTGATTCTGATGGAAGTAGTTGATTTGAAGGAAACTGCCAACAAAAAACCCTTTGTCAATTACTTGTATATTCTAAAAGAAGTGATTTAAATCGATGATTTTTCAATAAAAAATCATGTTGATTTAAATCCCGATTTAAATTGCGATTTAAATCAACATGATATAAATCCGCCAACCCTGCTGTGAATAGTTTGAAGAAAATGTGAGTTTTAGGGTTAAGTTAGTCTGATTTCGGTCCGCTCGCTGTTCATAAGGACCGCTATTCATAGAAAACCGCTATTCATTTAACACGCATTATGAATAGCGGTTCTTATGAATAGTTATGAATAGTGGTCCTTATGAATGGATGTCATGAATAGCGAGGTAATTTGTCTGTGGTTTGCTCGCTATTTAGAAGGACCGCTGTTCATACAAACCCACTATTCATTTAGTCATGCATTATGGATAGCGGTCCTTATGAATAAGTCGTCCTTATGAATAGCGGTCCTTATGACTAGTGAGGTTACCCCGTCTGATTTAGGTATTAACAGAAACTTATAGTCATAAGTACTCTAAACATAAATATAGTTTGTAAAATGATGTGACTACACAATTCTTTGTCGGACACAACAGCTTGTGGTTAACGGACACTTACACTGTTGTTTGCTTTTTAAAAACCTTTGTTACTTTGCTTTGAAATATTCATTGATTGGGTCATGCAAACCAGTAATCTTTGTTCCATCCATCACTGTTATCTGCAAGAAAATCAAATATGCTTGTGGTGTGAAATAATGAGATCCAAAGATAGGATATTTTGATAAAACTTGTCACCACATTTTGTCCCCAAAGTGAGCTTAAAAAAAGAAGAAAATCATGCCTAAATTTACATTGTACTTCAATTCTTTTGATATACCAATCAGATCAAAGAGCTTGTAAAACCTTTTTGTTTGATATGTCATGGTAGCACAAATATTTATGAAATTATCACCTATTTTATGTATTTTGGTAAGTGACTTTTTCTGCAGAATTGCCCTTTTACAGGTGCAAATCCCTGAAGAGCTCTCATGAACAAAAGAAGTTTATGATGGACAAAGTTAACATTATAGACTCATAAGTCACAAGTACTGTTGATATATTTAGGAATAAACTGGAACAGGTAGTGGAATTCCTGTCCCACCTTCTAATGAAAAATCTTGAAAAAAACCAGTACAAGTACACTCTTTCTTTGAGATCATTAGAAGTGCTGATGGAAATGTTAAAGGTAATTGATATTTATCTGGTCTTAAAGACTAACCTATTTTGAAGTAGATTGGTAAACATTCTTATCTTGGGTAAGGAAGCTAAGATTTGGGAAACAATTATATGCTGGGTGATGTTCTCATTCTTGCTGGTACAAAGTTTTCCAAGGTAGACTGGTCCTTATTAGTTGGTAAGAACATTTTTTTAAAATTTCAAGATATAGCAATGATTGATACAACCAGTAAACTACAGTATATATTGTAAATTGATAGTTGATTATGATTGTACTGTAACTATTCTTCTTCATCATCTCCTTCTTCCCCTTCTTCTTCTTCTTCTTCTTCTTCTTCTTCTTCTTCTTCTTCTTCTTCTTCTTCTTCTTCTTCTTCTTCTTCTTCTTCTTCACCTTCTTCTCCTTCTTCTTCTTCTTCTTCTTCTCCTTCTTCTTCTTCTTCTTCTTCACCTTCTTCTTCTTCTCCTTCTTCTTCTTCTTCTTCTTCTTCTTCTCCTCCTCATTCTTCTTCAATATTATTGTTAATATTATTCTTTTTATTATTCTCATTGCTGTTAATATTGTTAAAAGTGAAGAAAAATGATTGTTTTATAGTATTGCCATTTATACAATCTTTTCTTTATTCAAGTTAATGTCAACCTTTGGAAATCTGGTTTTGAGTTTTTCACATGTTATGTGACATAGCTCCCAGGGGGAAACCAACCAAACAAAGACAAAAAAGAAAGAAAGAAAGAAAAAGGGAGTCAAAGAAAGGGGGAGGGGAAAGACATTGTGAATATAAGATGATAGGACCAACTCAGACACCCTCCCCTTACTAGATGACATTATTCTTTTGTATTTCTTACATTTATTAAGATTGCTGCCCCTTAAATACATTTAGCTGGACTCATGTTACGCCGCTGTTATTTCTTTTCAGTCGTTGAACATTGGGCCGGACAGTTGGCCTAACAACTAGTATCATAAATTCATAATCATGTGTAGAGTCAGTAGAGATTATATTTGAATGAATGTTGAATAAAAAATATTTCTCTTGCAGTAAATGAGCTAATGTGTATTTTAAAAAATGTACCAGTATATATGATTATGTTTAGATAGACATAGACGTGATTTGTCATCTTTTGAAATGAATAAATTTTCTATCATTTTGTTCACAGCATCCAATAATGCAACCACTGTTCCTCTTCAAAGTGCATCTCAATCTATGATAAATAGCTCACTAGTCACAGAGGTGGTTACAGAGTTTGTTACACTCTTAGATAGCACAACGTTTGCAACTCTAGAACCTTCTACAGAGAGAGGAACTCGTACTCCAAGAGATGTTGATGATAGAGCTTGTCGCTATGAACCTTGTCAAGGAAATGGTGATTGTATTCTAGATGATAGTGCTAGAGGATATACGTGTGATTGCAGAGATGGATACTCAGGTAAAGTCATTTGACTTCTTTTCCCTTTTAATCTTATCATAGGTAATGTACCATCTCATAGACTGAGATCATCACATCAATATCTCTTTAAGAGCCAACCAAAAACAAGAGTTAGAGCTTTCTTTGCTTGGGCGCCCTTTCTATCAAACAAAATTAAAATTAGATCCTTGGAAATGTTCAAATCCAAGTTGAAAACTTCCATGTAGAAAACTAATCTTTTTTGTTGTTGCAATGCTTGACATAAAGATATAGCACTCATTTGGATTGTTTCACCTCTATTTTTCCTTGTGTGCCTTAGAATAGAAGTTTTAGATAGATAGTGCCATACAAAATGTCTCTAATTATTCAACTGCTAGGATAGTTATAAATAAATATTATTTATTCTTAAATAATAGCATTTACTCAAACTCAACATAATTTATGAACCGAAAGTAATTACAAACACTGTGGAAATATATGATGTAGTTTATAAATGACTCTGTTGTGCTACTTTATGTGTTGTAACAAGTTTAGAGAAATGAGTCAGGGTAAGTTTTATTCTGAACTTTGCAGTTTCTCTGATTTCAACAGTATACAACATTTTAATTGATAACTTTACAATTAACTTATATTAAAGTGTATTCATCACAAAGGCCTATATGTAATTGATGTAACTGACCTATGTTACACTGTATTCTATTTTTATTTGTTTGTAGGATAAACTGTATTCTTTTAAAATTTGTTTTTAGGACGACGATGTGAAGTGTACACTGATCCATGTTCTTTAAATCCATGCTTTGAGAATGAGTTATGTGAAACTATCATAGATGCAGACTATACTTGTACTCCTTACAACATGACTACACCAGCACCACCA
The DNA here is from genome assembly GCA_025618425.1 of Heliocidaris tuberculata. NCBI lineage: Eukaryota > Metazoa > Echinodermata > Echinoidea > Camarodonta > Echinometridae > Heliocidaris > Heliocidaris tuberculata. The sequence continues at coordinate 38,777,449 of CM046838.1, read as the reverse complement.
CTAATGGTTAGTATTACTTTCATCCTCTCAACAAATTGAAATGGATAAGAATTAAAAAATGAAAGAAAAAAAATTGGTGAAACAATAAGAAAGATATGAATTTTTAAATTTAAAATTTGGGAATCTCGAAATGGTTCAACTTTGACTTGTTTGGGGAAAAATCTCCCATTTGTTCTTGTCCTTAAATATTAATTTTTGTTTTTCTCCTAAGTGCCTTTTCCTCAGAGCGATATTCAAAATAGGGTATGCATTTCATATTCTAACACATTCTGAAACAAAAAGATCATGTGTTTTTTATTAAATGATATTTTAGTCACTTTGTGTGTTTAAATAAATAGGAGGCTTAATTGCCACTACATCATAGTGACATTACTGATTGGGCCAATTTGAAAATCCCCTGTATACTCAACCGTTAATTTTGAAGCTACTGATTCGGCCACTATGAAATTCCTGTATGTATAGTCATAGATGGAAAAAAAATCAGTCTATTTTGTTCGGGGATATATTTCGCTGAGACTACGTCTGGCTTCACGGAATCCCTCTCCCTTGTAGGAGAGCCTCGACAAGTCAGAAAATGTTATAAAACTCCTAACAGACGGATTTTTCTGTCTAGTATAGTCATTGTATACATGTACAACTTTCAAGAATTATTCTGCTTTCCTTCAGAGCAACTTGCTATTAGGTTGGATTTTTCTTCACAGATTTGACTGTCATTGAATAGAATCTAGTGCATTCCAGTGCCAAGTCATGTGTTACATGTCTATGGAACCTTCTTTCATTGGCCTTGTGATATTTACTTGTCTGGATATCTTTGTTCATTTTTGATATGCCTCAGATATGCAGTTGTTCTTTTAGGAGTCAAATCATTTTTTTTTATAAAGTCATGTCTTCATTATGTTGTTTAATACTAAAAAAATGCATGTTTGAAGCAAAGACATAGAATTAAGAAATTTATGTCATTGATTGATGTATGTGGGCTATGATAGTCCATTCATCTATTTGTGCACATAATGTGTACAAACATGCCTCTCTTCTGTAGTAGGTAGAGAATCACTGTGTTCATCTATCCATACAAACATGCATCTCTTCTGTAGCAGGTAGAGAATCACTGTGTTCATCTATCCATACAAACATGCATCTCTTCTGTAGCAGGTAGAGAATCACTGTGTTCATCTATCCATACAAACATGCATCTCTTCTGTAGCAGGTAGAGAATCACTGTGTTCATCTATCCATACAAACATGCATTTAACAAAACTCTTCATGCATGCAATTAACAATAGTGATCTATTTAGATATTTAATACACAATGCTTTTGCAGCCAACTCAGTTTGTCTACCTTTACTGTGTTTTTACTCCATTCTCTATGTACTTTAGTAGGCTTACTTCTGGAAAGGAAGTTGAGCTTTCAGGTTTGTTGTTCCTCTCTAGGACAGCTAGTACCCATCCCTCCCTCCCATACCCCCATACCCCATACCCCCATACCCCCATACCCCCTTGTCATGAGAGAGAGAGAGAGAGAGAGAGAGAGAGAGGGGGGGGGGTAGGAAGAAACAGAAAGAGTGTGTGTGATAGAGATAGAAAGAGAAAGGTACATATATGCAAACACATGCAGAAAGAGAGAGAGAAAGGTACATATATGCAAACACATGCAGAAAGAGAGAGAAAGGTACATATATGCAAACCCATGCAGAAAGAGAGAGAGAAAGGTACATATATGCAAACACATGCAGAAAGAGAGAGAGAGAAAGGTACATATATGCAAACACATGCAGAAAGAGAGAGAGAAAGGTACATATATGCAGAAAGAGAGAGAGAGAAAGATACATATATATATGCAAACACATACAGAAAGAGAGAGAGAGAAAGAGATAGAATCTGAGAATAGAAACATGGATAAAGAAACAGACGCAGACAGCGATAGAAGCTGAGAGAGAAATTATTAAAGGGCAATCCAACCTTGATAATAAGATGATTTGTGTGAAAGCAGAAAAATAAGAAAAGCAGGATGGCGAAAGTTTGAAAGAAATCGGACAAGGACTAAGAAAGTTATGGATGTTTGAAAAATGAGATCACTACATCTATGCGAATCTCAAATTGGCAATTTGGTGAGTCAATTGTGACATTTTTGTGGACAACTCTCCCATTTGTCGTACACAAAAATATCATTAATTTGCGGTTTTCTTCAAGGCGCTTTTACCCTCGGGGCAGTACTCAAAATATATTGAAGATAGCATATTGTTATAGGTCCTCATGAACGAAAAGATCCTACTGAGTATATGCATTTTGAACAAAAGTGACATTTTAGTCATTTTGTGTGTTAGAGCGAATGGGGGAGTTGTCCACAGCTACATCACAGTGACATTACCTATTCGGCCAATTTGAATTCCCATATGCATAGTGATTACAACTTTCAAAAATCCATAACTTTCTTATTGCTTGTCCGATTTCGTTCAAACTTTCACCAATCTGCTTCTCTGATTTTTCCTCTTTCTTTCAAAGCAACTTGCTATAAAGGTTGGATTTCCCTTTAAAGAAAACAAAAACTAAATGCTGTGCAGCTTTATAGTATGAAAGCTGGCATGAATATTGCTACATTTACATCCACAAAAGACTGATGTAAACAAAGACCATGTAAATATTGACAGCATTACTTACATTTATCGTCCAGCTTGTACCCATGCATGTAGTGTCTGTGTCATATCAGTCATATAGCTTAATTTGTTTACTTGGCGTACAATCTATCTTCTATCAAAGATAGGTCTCTCTACAGCTCACTTTCACCACATTCTATTCAGTATCACTGTGATGAAATGTCACTTACTATCATGCAAATCCAAGCTCCTGCAAACAACACAGTATTTTATACACTTTTTTTCATTGACACAGTAGATATCCTGTATATGACAGGCTTCCTAGATGCAATACTTGATATGATGTTGAGTGTAGTAGCATTGTTATCTGTTGATTGATATTGATAAATTTAATGAACCATGCATAGTCATGAGACTGTCAGCCATTAGAGAGAAGAGATTGCTGCAGGTATCATCAGTATTTGATAATGAATGTGTCCTCTCTCAGCATTATGCAGCTTTATATGATTGATGCACATTGGGTAAGCTTAGCGTGCATTTATAAAGATAGTTATATCAAAGTTTGCTAAAAGTCACATGAACTTGACTTACATGTACAATCAGTTGTGAAAATCTATTGTATTTCAATTTTTGCTGCAATTGACTGTAAGTACTTGTAAGTATTGGTTGTAAAGAAACAGTTGATTTAAGAGTTATTAATTTTTTGAAAAACGATTGTAACACATTATGTTAGAGAGCTTTTTTGACGGCACTCTGATTCATAGTGTACGTCTATTGAGAGAGAGAGGTTTAATGGCATAATATAATCGGTTTGTAAGATTAATGATGTGTTAAAGTGTTGGTGTTAAATGAGCCTGTTACATGGTAGGAGGAATATATTAATAGTCCAATTCAATTTATTTTATTTCATCATCAAATAAAAAATATTACATTTAGATACATAAATGACATTGTAGAAGTAATGATGACGAAGAAAAAGGAAACTAAAGTGCTATTATCAAGCAGGCTAACGCTATACTCTAAATGGGTTTGTTTATTCATATATGTGAAGATAAAGACGTACAGGTAAGTAAATTGTACAATGCTTTTGGCTTTGCATTGTGCAGCAGATTGGAAAGTTTCCTCTTTACAGATGCTATGAATATAAGTACATATGTAATTAATTTGCTGCATGTTTGTGAGTTATTTCAGTGATTCCTGATGGGATACTGTTGTATTTCAAGTAATTCTTTACATTCTTCTATTCTGCAAAACACTATTATGCTTCAGGTAGTTTGGCTATGTACAGGAGATATTATCATTCAAGGATGTCTGTCTGTATAAGCTTGTCATTGTTATATTTAAGCATCTAGAACTGTAAAGAGAATGTTCTTTAGACTTCAAGCCAGTGTAGGGTGTAATTAGCTTACAAAAGATTTCTTTGATTTTGGTTGGTATAGCAAGATTTAATATTTCTTCATATGAAATTTCAGACTAAATAGGTAAAAAAATAATTGATGTGCATGATACAGTATAAAGTCCTCTGTGTGACAAATCTATGGATTTGTTCTTTTACATTTCATTCACATGTTAAGACTAATTTGCCCCCCGCCCCCCGACATTGGTGCCCCTGGGGTGTGGGAAGGGTCTTGTCATCTTTTATTCTCATTCTTTTCCCCTCTCCCTTTCCATTTCTCTTCTTTTCTTTTTTTGCCATTTCATCATAGAGTGGGGGGGGGGGGGGGGGGGGGTAGCACATGCCCCACAATGCCCCTACTGACATCACTGCTTTTATAGTATTTTTGAGTATTTTTGAAAGTGCCATTTATTATGTATATCAAGATGAATATTTCTTATTATTTGTATGAAGGGTATCAGGCGACCAGAAAAATTTTTTACCTCATGGTTTGTACAAAAGTCCCCAGATGACTGTAAATTTTAAAACAATATCTCATGGTTTGTGTAAAAGTTCCTGGATGACCATGCGATATATTTCCATATTCATGTATCATGGTTTTGGGGTGCTCGTGACAAGTACAGAAGTGAATATGTGTTTAAATGTGCAAAGGTTAAGACAATGGATGTTTGCGCGCAGCCCTTGCAAGATACTGGGGTAAGGACAGAAATGTTTGAATACCTGTGTTTTATGTTGGAGTCAATATAGAAACATAAGAACATGCGATGGTGAAAATAGAGGAACTAGGTCTCATGCAAGTAATAATAATAATATTGATTGGCTTTCTTTCGTGAGACACAAGGGTATATCACACTCACTTTGAGCATATTATATAATTATTATCATCAAGTCAATGTTTATTTTTTTCTCTGTTTTTCTCTTGACAGCCTCAGCAGTTATCTCTTGGTACAATAATATCCTTTACTCTGCTGTGTGTGCTACCAGTTCTCTATCTTATGTTCATCTTGTTGTTACTATGGTTAACAACATGGCGTCACATCCATCAAGAACCTCTTTGTTCATCAAGATCACATCGGTCTGATGGAAAATATCAACAAGATAATGGAGATGTTTACTATGATGTCTATAATGTAAGTTCCATGCAAACTAGCATTTTCTCTAAGGAAACAAACTACTTCCAGCTTGACTTGCTTACAAACATTGTATTAAGCACAATATAAATGTTATGTATTAATATTATTATTATTTATATGATCTGTATGTAGTTCAAAACTACTGTACTATTGAGTTAAATGCATCTAGAGACCTGTATAGTATGAGGTGAGCTTATTCATAAACAGCCACATCACATCACATGAGCTCAATATGAAGAAAAATGAAATGATGACTTTCTAATATTTTGATGCCACTCAAAGTTCATGTTCAAAGTTAAAAATTTTCACCAATGTCATTTATCTGCGTTCAGTAATTGCTTTGCGTTCAGTTATTTCTATGCATTCAGTTATTGCTATGCATTCAGTTATTGCTATGCATTCAGTTATTGCTATGCATTCAGTTATTTCTATGCATTCAGTTATATCTATGCATTCAGTTATATCTATGCATTCAGTTATTTCTATGCATTCAGTTATTGCTGTGCATTCAGTTATTGCTATGCATTCAGTTATTGCTATGCATTCAGTTATTTCTAAGCATTCAGTTATTTCTATGCATTCAGTTATTTCTATGCATTCAGTTATTTCTATGCATTCAGTTCTTGCTATGCATTATGGCTTTTCTTTGAAAATTATTGGTAAGGTACATATACATGTAGCATAGAATTTTAGGACTTATGTACTATTATTACTTTATTTTATGTGCTATTATTATTAAGTATTTTGGGAATTATTATAATTGTAAGAAAGCACTAATAAATAAACAATACTTTTGATCTTACAGAAAAGGGCATCAAAGATCTACCTGATCTCCAATGGTAATGCAAGCCAGCGAAGGCATCATCTTGAAGATAAATGGATCATTCCAGAGAGTGAGATAGAGATGGGTAAACTCATCTACAGTGGAGAATTCTCTTATGTATGTGAGGGAGAGCTTAAACAAGGAAGTGAAGAACCCATCAAAGTGGCTATTAAACTACTTAGAGGTAGGATATCCTAAAGAGAAATGTCTATTAAAGTATTCAGCTGTAAGGTATCCTCAACATAAATGGACTATCTATAGGTTAGGATGAGAAAGGGAATTTATAGCTGCTGTTCTTTAGTGGGGCATTCTCATATGTCTGTAATTTAAAGGGGAGCTCAAACAAATGGCCTCAAACAAATAGCATTCCATTTATTACAATGTAATGTACAATCCAATGGCCACCTACAAGTTAATAAACAAGGGGGGAGGGTCAAATACTCCCCATTTATGGGTAGCGGCAGATTCTACTTTGGCAAGACTTTGTGCTGTATGGCAGGGGGAGGGGGGGGGGTCATAATATTTGGGGTAGATCTTGATATACATGTAACTTTCTTTGCATTAGAAATTAACTTTTAAAATCATTTCTATTTTTCTTTTCAGATGAGAATGATCCTGAATCCATGACTGAGATGAGAAATGAATTTCAGGTTCTGGCCAACCTTGGCAAACACCCCAACATCCTCATGCTACTGGGACAATGTAACAGAATCTTTGAACAGTCAGGTACATATATGAACAGATGTAGGTGGTGAAGAGGGGAGGGGCATATATGTGTAAGGGAAATTGTTTTCTTTATAGGAATGGGAGATATAGGAGAAAAGTTAACAATCTGTTTGATTTTCAGAGAAATTAAAGGTTATGCAGGAAGAGGGGTCCTTTTGAATGGGGTATAAAACTATGTAAATTAGGCATAAACAAAGAAGTTCGAGGTTATGGGTATGTAGGATAAATATTAAAAGGGTTCTTTCGATGAAATATTTGTGAAATTGTACTGTTCAAAAGCCCTGTTGAATGGAGCTGTGCATGTTAGGGAAATTGTAATAATATGTTTTGTTGATGTATGATTGACAGAAGAGTAAGAATAAATGAGAATTATCATTATTGTGACTCCTCATATCTAATCACCTCATGATATAATGTGTTTTTCCTCCTGATAGTTCAAACATGCTTAGTGATGGAATATGTTGCTCGTGGTGACATGCTTCGTATCCTTCGACGATGTCGAAGTCGAAAGCGAGATCAGCCTCCTTTAGATCCTTTACCTCAAGATGAATTACTCAACTTTGCTTGTGATATCGCGCAAGGGATGAGACACATAGCTGCTCTAAGAGTAAGTCATTTTTAGCCTTGAGACAAATATATATTATATGCCATTGTAGACTATGTCAAAAACCACTTTGGCTATTTAAAAACCATTTTAGGAGTTAAATGATTGGCAGGTTGGATGAAAAAGGAGTAGCTTCATGCAACAAGGCTCCTATGCATAAGATACACAAATGTGAAGTGCACTATGCATAATTTCGTTGGCGGTGGTTAACGGCATCAAGTGTGAACGAGGTCTCAGTTGTAGGAAAAGATGATTTTGCTTTAATATTCCTAATCAGAAAATCAAACACAATTTCGAGCAGTGCAAATCACCATAATGCCAATTTTTTTTTCAGTTGGAGAAAACAATTTTACTCATTTTTTAAAATGTATGTTACCCATAACCCTTTGGATCAATGTGTCAAACTGAATTCACTGTAAATAGACTCACTCAATATAAATAATTCATGAACAGTTATATGAAAATCATGATTGTAATGGAAAATTATTTTTCATTTTTTCCAGTATGTCTACATGAATCTTTGTGCAAAGAATGTTCTAATTACATTCCACAACAAGGCTAAGCTATGTGATTTTAGTATGGCTACTGAGGTACACAAACCACTAATACCTATACCATTCATGGAACCAAGGAATGTAAGTACAAGTACATATTACACAAATAGGTAGTAATATCCAAAGTATTCAAGGGAAAGGATTATCCATATTGTAGGATAATTCTAAATATAAAAAAAGGTTGTATAGTAATGGACATAGATTTCTAAGCTTGAGCATTATATTTGAGTCCATATAAATGTACAAAAAGCAATATCTGTTGGGAATATAAAAAAGAATATAGTAACAGTGATCTGCCAAGCAAAGAGAAAATAATGAAAAGATGAAATTAAATGAAGTATGAGAGTTGATGAAATAGAAGGAAGACAGATTTAGATCAAGTGGAATTACAGAGAGGGAAAGATATCAATAATCACTATGATATTTTACTATTAAGAAGTTGACTGAATAGACAGCATCATATGTTTTGATTATTACAATGAAATGTGTAATAGCATTTATATGGCATAATAGTTTTCCCTTTTTAAAACTGTTTATTACTAAATGTAGATAACATCTTAGAACAATTAAGTCACCCAAACCAATCCCATTTATTGAAAGAGTGTTTCCTAACTTCCTCTACTCACTCACCATGATCCTCTTCAATCTTGTCCATCTTGTTATATACAGCGTGGAATGAGGAGATGGATGGCATATGAAGCTCTACTAGAAGGTCACTACTCTATGAAGAGTGATGTGTAAGTAGCATTATTGGCTGATATTAATGAAATAAGACAACCTCCATCTCTCTTTTCTTTTTGTTTGCATTGGTAGCCCATTTTCTGAATTTATATTTGTATTATAGACCTGTTTCATAAAGCAGTTAAATGATTTAATGAAAATGCACTCCACTCTATTAAGCAGAGTAAACAATGAGGCATGTGAAATGAATTCAGCAAAATCTATTTCATTTCGCTATTTTGGCTTTAAGCTGAATCCAGTCCATTTTCACTGACAAACTAGAAACATGCATCATATTTAATGTTCATATTACATGTTATCCCCATCATATTCTTTCTTTTTTCACATTTCAGATGGTCCTATGGCATTGTTCTGTGGGAGATTGTTACCTTAGGTGAGTAAACCTCTTTGTACTTTTAGGCCACTCTGTATTTCTCTGTCATGCAGTGACAAATTAGAATACATACATTTGTATGGTGCTTCTTTTTATTTCAGTCAGTAGCTTGAAATTACCAGTTGTGAGAGGCAGGAACTTATTTTTGTTTATTCCCTTTCATTTCCCTTCATTAATTCATTTTGTTGAAAAATTACAGAAATTTATTTAGAATAAAATGTTGACACTTTGCATTTCATAAATCAGTGGACTAAGTCTGTAGGTTTAACTTCTAAATACGAGCCATTTTTATTATAATGAATTGATAAAACATTGTATATTTGCAGGTGGAGTGCCATATGCTAACAAGCGCGAGTGTGATGTGATCAATGAGCTACGTGATCATAATCGTTTAGAGTGGCCTAAGCACTGCTCACCTGAGCTCTATGATATCATGTTGAGATGCTGGCATAGAAGACCTGAGAGTAGACCAACCTTTGATAGAATCTTCAAAGATATCAAAGCTCTCAGGAAGTCTGGAACGGTAAGAATCATCTTAACACTGTCTGTTGCAATCAGCGACACCCCTACACCATTAGGGGGTGCAATATTTTCCAATAAGGTAGCTAAAAGTTGTCTATAGCTATGCATGAAATTATACTTTGGGTTGGATATCCTATGCAAGTTTGCATTCATTTTGTTTTAGCATGGTCGGTGATTTTACATTGTCATGATAGCTCGTTATCTTGCCATTATGCCTTCATTTATGTATGACACCTTAAAATAGATGAAATCCATGTCAGCATATGCATGGGCATCACAGCAACTAATGGAATAATGTGTGTAGCATACACTACAGCCATCAATCATTCTATCATAATGTTCATGAAATACAATGTATATGAAGGTTTTGATTATTATTTGAACTCTTTTGACCTTGTTTCTACAGCCTCAGATCAGTTTGAAGGACTACACGTATCAGATGTATGCACCAATCAGACTAGATCTAGATACAAGTACTGGCCTGACAGACTCATTCGTCTAGGTAATCTACACAACTCACATTTACTCTTCTGTGAATGGCAACAGCATTCGGAATCAAGAATTGAAATTATATTCATTTTCTTTATCCGCAAAATGAGAAAACAAACACTTCCATGAATTTTTTTTTTTATTTCATGGGAAATGCTCATATATGAACGGGGAATACTTGGGACTTTTTGATATATATTCTTTTGGTACAATCATAGAGAAGGTTATTGTATTCATCATCATAGTTACATAGTGGTATTATGGATGTAAAGATTATAAATGGATTTTAACTCATATTACATTTATGCATGTTTATCTAGGAAAGATTAAGTCTTCTCAAACTGTTCAGTAGAATGTTATTTGTTATTGATATAAAAAACTAATTATCAAGCACTCTATACAACTCAATATGTTTTTCAATCCATACTTTCTCATGATGTTAGTATACATGTGTGTATTCATTGTGCACTGATTGTTGTTAGATTTGTTTGTTTGTAATGGTAGAAAATGCAATTTCCTTCTTAAGAGATGTGTGCCAAACCACTCTGCTAGCTTACAGTAATTCAAGAATGATAGGCATGATAAAGATTTATGATGCATGTAATGAACAAATATTTCTCTTTATGTGTATTTGAAGACCAGAACATTTATTTAGATACGAGAATCACAAAGTTATTTCTCTTACTTAATTTCATAATTATTAAAATAGTCAGTATCATGTAACAAAAATGTTAAATGTTCCAACATATTCCTGTATGACCAATACATTCAATGCAAAACAACACATTCCTATCCATTCATAGCAAAGCATTGTCTATTAGATTGTGAAAAACAGATATATTGAGAGATAAATGATGTTTATGTGTTGGAATTTTATACCAGCTATCCAGTTATTAAAGATATGAGTATATGACATGTTTTATGAAGCAAATTTGAAGTTAAATTCATACAACATGGCTGTTAGCATCAATAAATTTAGTTGAATGGCTTCCATTGTACATCAGTGCTTGATTAGATTATCTTCCATATTCTTAAAGTTATAAAGAGAATACCTTAAAATGCCTTGAAAGTGCCTTGATTGAAATGACTGGATATTCAATTATGATACAACTTTATTAGATGGTATTTCATTTTCTTAATGTTAAGGTTGAAATGCCTTGAAAGTGCCTTGATTGAACTGATTGGATATTTTATTATTAATATGACAAAGCATGATTAAATGGTCTTCCATTTTCTTAACATTACATACAGATTATCTTCAAATGATTTTGAATTTTTGTCTTCCATTAATCTTGTATTCATTTCATTGAAGTGTCTAAAATGCCTAAAGACCCATGTTTACTGGAAATTGTTTTTTATTGTATTCTTTCTTAAACTGTTAGATGTGACATTCTGGTCTTTCACTGAATGTGTATAGAGAAGAGAATATCATTTATATCTTGTCAACCATGTTTATTTTAAATCTTTTCATTTTTGCATTTCTGTAAAGATAAACTTCCAGAAGTTCCGTGTATTTGAAATGTATGAATCAATCACAAAGCTGATCAAATGATTATCTGTTTCACATTGAAAAGAACTCTCCTTCACCCAACCAGGGTAGTATAGTTGTAGAAAAAAGGCTGACTTATATTATAAGTACTATTTTATTCAAATTTCCATATATGTAGACTATCTTCTCTGTATATATATATTTTATTTTAATTCTCAATATCTTAAGAAAAGCTGATCTTTAACAGTGCTTAGTTTGACCTGTCTACAGGATTTGAAATACATGTGGATGACATGATGATAAAATCTATATATTAGTAAGATACAAACTATTCAGCATCAATTTTTTCAAATTATATTGATGAATACTGAATGGACTTGTTGATTTTCTCATCTTTTGATTTTGGTATATGTTCATGATTCAAGGTCTCAGTATTAAGGAACTTGAATAGAACTGTGAAAATAGTGTTTTGAAAGTAGCTACACCTTGACAGAACCATATAGAAGAGGAATTTCACAAAATGCTTTCCTTTACATGTAGGTATTTATTATCATCTAAGATGCACATTGTCTACTCTATATACATGTATGTGGGTCTGTCTTTCTTAAATGTACATTGTGGTTTATTTAAATCATTGTCAATTCAATTCAATGTCCATTCAAAGTCAATATAATTTATTAAAAGACATAAAACAACATTCCTGTGTGAAGATATTTGACATTTATAAAGGCCTGATAATACCTGTGGAGATTTTCTCAAAATATATACATTATAGTATGGTTCAAGAATGATAATGATTTAAGAGTATTCATGCTTTATTACTTAAGTATTTTTAAAGATACAATTATTCAGTTAAGCACTGCATATATAACTACAATGGCAAATAGAACTTAATTATCTATGAAATGCTGATGATGAGCATTAACAATTATAGAACTATAAATTATGCTATTTGTATGGGTGATAGGAAGATATTTTCTTTTCAATTGTATAATTAATATTGGAATTACATTGTATATTATTCTAAATGATGGTACTGATTCACACTTGCTTGTACATAAGGTGTAATCTGGGGTAATTCTAAAACTCACAATTATAAATGAAAGTAAAATTTAATAATGTAATGAATTACTTCCTTATTTCAAACTCTCAGTAGAGATATATGTTTGTTCTTGTTTGGTGAATGGATAAGTATGTACTAACTGTTCTATATCGTACATGTCAAATGCATGTTAATTTATCAGTGAACAAATAAAATATATATTTTGGTGATAACGGAATTGTTGTATTAATACCGTTCATTTTGTACAAAGGATACTGACAATGTGTAGAGAATACCAAACTATCACAACCATCATCCGTACACTCAGAAAAGTTTTTAGGTTGGTTAACTACTTACCAACTGTCGGTTGAAATAAATCCCCGTGTGTTTTACATACAATTTTTTAAACAAACAGTTGGTAGGTTCATATTTTAACCAACCTAATGATTTTTAACCAACATTTCTGAGAGTGTATTTCCTTTTAAAATCTCTTGATCACTTTGGGAAGAGATTCTGCACGAATCGACTAATAACCTTATTAATTTTAACTAAATATACAAGCAGTCTTATGGGATATTGTGCAAAGTCCCACTATTGGTCAGTGATTTTAATGAAAAGCGCCCATTTTACCCTTCCTGAGAAACAGTAAATTGTTTACTATTGTCCAACTTCAAGTTGACACATATGGCCTCCTCTGATCAGATAATCCATGTAGATTGTCATTGAAGCTGATACCCGCCGCCGAGTTTCTTCATCCATCCATTCTATGTAATAGCAAAATAAAATAATATTTTAAATTGTCATATCAACATGGATAACCAAAACAACCTTTATGTGAGGAAATGATCTTTGTACAATATAAAGAAATCACCGAAACCCTATATCAGTTAATGGTGAATATTTTGTCCATCGGATCCGTGACACAAAATATATTTTATCATGTTCGGAGATTTCTTGTCACGGCCGGGGGGCGGGGGGGGGGGGGGGGGACGGGACTATAGCCTTTGCCATTGGTTGCTGTGCAAAACTCAAAATTTCCGGGGGGACGTGTCCCCCCCCCCCCCCGGGATCGCCGCCCATGCTTGGACTAAACTATTTTAAGCGGGGTGTTGTCAAAAAATGACACTGACCATCTGTAATGCAAAATTTTCACATCTTTTATAAAATCTAAAGCTTATTTTGAAATTCCAAGTGTCTGACAGGGAAGCCAATTTATCTAACATCTGCAGGTGAAAATATTAGACAAGATCATGTTGTTCTAATATTAATAGCAAAAGAGTAATGACAAGTCAACACAAATATTTCTGTCTCCCACCCTTAGAAATTAAGCATTTCATTGATTCTCATTTAAATAAGTAACCATGACAACCAAATTTTAACCATTTTCAGTACACCTACTCTCGCTAAAAAAAAAAAAAAAAAAAAAAAAAAAAAAAAAATTGAGTGATCACTGACGTCACTCCCCGGGGGAATGAAAATAGAATGAAAAGATAGTGAAACTCCACTCTTTTCCTTTTAGACTCTGAGACCACTCGATAGTCACTCGATATTCACTCCTAAACAAGTGATCACTGACGTGACCCCCCGGGGGAGTGAAAACAGTGATAATTCACTCTTTTTTAGAGAGAGAGAGTATTGACACCCTCCACAATAAATCTTAAAGCAATCCATCAATTCTAATCCCTTATTTTTACAGGCCTCCCACCTTGGAAAATTTTGAAACTGTCCGTGACGCGAATTGATCACACTCATATTATATAGCCTGGGTTGTGGTTTATTCATCGAGCTATGAATGTCGTGACGACCGACAGAATGAAATTGTTTCTGAACTAAAAATTTACTGATAAATACTTTTCTATTAATGGTGATGAATCAAGAAATACCTCTCTCGGCCATGAATTGAATTGAATTGAAGGATCGACAGATAATCCAATAAATAAAAATCACCATCAAATTTCTAGCACATCTACGACCTTGATCAACACTTTTCAGTTAAAAGCTGATTTATGCACCCTTTGGCCATTTTACCCATTTATGTTGCGAAACTTCATTCTACAGGTTTTCGTTTGGAAAAATTATGCACTGATTTTTCCACTTCAAATGGTAGCCCTGTTAATTACTGCCTGTTGAGCAAACATGAAAACTTAATCCCGTTTTTAATCATGTTCATTGTGATGATATTCTGAGTAAATATCAAACTGAAAATAGTCAAGAACTTTCAACGATCACTGGTACGAGTCTGTGACGAAAGACCTAGACGTTAGAAAAGAAATAGATCAATCGAGTTTTACAATAAAAATGAACCATAATCCTGTTGATGGTGGAAATGACACAAAGAAAGAATATCTTCATTCAATCTACATTGTGATAATTTATGATACACATAGTGTAGATTAGATTATACCATTCTTTACTTGTCCAGAAAGCTATCAAAACTATACCCAACCAAAAAGTTAGTTCCCCAACACTTTATGATATGACTCAAAAAATGTTTGATGAAATTTGTTCATTCGTTTGTTCATGCAATCAATTTGCAAAATTTTCTTACTGACATTTTGACTGGTTATTTGTGAACAATTGATTGTGTTCTCATAACGATTTTTCAAAAAAGCATTCGGTATTAGGTAAAAGTCGCACTTGACGTTTCATAATGCAGGGTGTAAATGAGTGCATTCCGTTTCATTTTTTGTTCCTGTAAAGGGGCATAACTTTTACTTCAAATCATGAAACAGCATAATTGCCAAATCGTGATTTTTAATGCAATATCATGAATTTGAATGATGAATTATGTGAGTAATAATCTAACGTCATGTATTATTTCAATATCTTAGAAAATTGCAGCTAAGAATATGTTTTATAGACTATGATATCATCTCATATGAAAAGCTTTCCCTGTCATGGAATTGCATTTAAAAACCTAACTTGACCTGAATGAATGCGTAAACATTATAAATCATGCGCCTTATGAAAAAGAAAATGAGAATGGAATGAAAACGACTATATGATAAATATTTCGTGAGAAACTTTTTTTAAAACCCAAATCGACAAATTTAATGATTTGCTGGGTGGCAGATCTAGGATTTTGTATAAAAAGAAAGGGGGTGTTAATTACAATTTCAGTTAAGGAGGCAAAGTTTGTTTGTTTACGGTTTTGTTTCATTCATGGTTTCAAGGGGTACGGGGGGTATGGGGGGGGGGGGGGTACGGGCCGGTTGTGTCCCCTAACCCATTACTGGTGAAATTTCTGTATCATTCATAAAAGAACTGAATAAAAATGTAAAAAAATAATGCAATCACCACGTCATCAATGAGTTGTTTGGAATACCATAAACCACCGTCATGATCTACACGCTGAGATATAAGACGCCCTCTATCACCTGGTATCAGGACAGGATTTGATTGGTCTACCTGTAGTAACCAAAGCATTATGTTAACAAATGTTTCTCTTCTCAAAAGTAAAAGCCAACAATAGATTATTTTTTCAACTACCGTTATCAGCATTAATTCATGCCCCAAAAAGAGCCAGGTGTAGTCACAGTGCTTGCCGGAAATATAAAACAAACAAATGATTTTTAGAGTTTTTTAGAGTTTGTATCTTACTAATATATAGATTTTATCATCATTTTTTCAAACGTTTGTACAGTATGCCTCTATCGAGTAAGTTTTTCTCCCCTTCCGTTTATCGAAGAAATTTCCTTTGAAGTGCGATATTTGGTGCATTAACTCAAACACTTTGCACAAGATGATATTTGGTGCATTAACTCAAACACTTTGCACAAGATTTTGAAATGGATTTTTCATAACACATGTATTCATCAAATACGATACAAAATAATATGAGTAAGGGTATCATGATGTTGAAAACAAATTTTATCATTATAAATGAGGTATATAAGAGCACACACTGTAGTTCATTCCAAGTTATACTTACAGGTTCAAGATGACGGCAGAAATCGAGCAGATGTTGAAGTCTCTCAGAGAATCCCTCACCAAAATGACTTGGGTCTAGTGCAATGAAAGTCTGACCCTGTACAGTAATTCACAAATGTTGATTTTTTTTTTACTCTCCTTATCCTAAATTCTAAACTAAAAGCACCCACATCATAATTGTTAACATTTTCATAATGAGAGTATAGATACTTGTGTCATGCTGAACACAGTCATTATGTTTTGTAATTTATCTAACTTTTAATTCCCTCCATAATGGTCATGGTCGTTCTGCTATTAAGTTTAGACTAATCATACTTTTATAACTTATTCATTTTAACTTTCCGTTTACTTTTGTAGATTTAGATGTTTTACTTCAATCTGTCCGAGATTAGCCTACTCACAAAGTCTTTGCCAACAAACACTTCTGACTCGGCATGCTTCGCCCCGATGTCTGAGGGGAAGGCAGAACCAGCTAAGACACTGGTTAATACTTCTACTAACAATATAAGACCAAAACCTTTATGACCACCTGAGAGAAAGAGAGAGAGAGAGAGAGAGAGAGAATTCAGTTCATATTTATTCAGTTCAATTCCATCTTTAAAATACATTATACAAGACAATGAATAAAAACATGCAATTCCATATAGCATATAACATATTACATTTCAAATTACAAAATAAATGTATATCAAATGGTGATGAAACTAAATTGGACATAGCTGATAAAAATACCAAAAGGGTTTTTCAGGACAGCTTCCCAAATGATATATAATTTGTTAAACTAAATGGCGGAAAACAAATAGCAAGTAAAGTAACAAAATAATTTACGAATTGCACCTTGTACCAACACAAGCCCAGAGAGAGAGAAAGAGAGAGAGAAAGAGAGAGAGAGAGAGAGAGAAAGAGAGAGAGAGAGAGAGAGAGAGAGAGAGAGAGAGAGAAAGAGAGAGAGAGAGAAAAGAGAGAGAGAGAGAAAGGGGTGGGGTAGTTCTTTGATTAATCAATATATTATGATATGAATTTCGTCAAATTACAAGGGAGATCGAGGATTTATCATTATGCTTTTTGCCAGGGGCTGATGTCCCTTGCCCAAATATCAACTTTCCGGTTTTAAAGTTGTGCAAGCGAGCAAAACGGCGGGGGGGGGGGGGGGGGGGGGGGGGAGGTGGGGGAGGGGGGGGGATTTTTTTTCCTAATATATATATATATATATATATATATATATATATATATGCGGTATAGTTCATTAGCCTACAGTGCATGACGACCTAATTTTCTCTGCAAAATATACTAGATGAGGTAAAATCTTAAATAGATCGTATATAGCTGCCCGAGTATTATGTGGCGGTTGACGGATATTGACTGCAGTTCTCTCAGCCCATGCCTATTACTCCAATATTTAATAGTGAACCCCCCCCCCCCCTGAAATATGTTCATAATGAAATTCCCCCATTCCCCTGCCCTTCTCCTAGAAAATTGCAATCTGGTTCACCTAAATTTTTCTTAACATTTATTGTGGAGTAAATACTCAATTCTCAACATAATGGATTGCAGTCTTCTAACTCCACCTACGAGAAATAGGAAAGGTATTTATTTCAAATAATATTTGGAAAAACAAGGGCAAAAAGGCTCTTGTTCTTCATTCTTAAAAATGTTTGCAGAAAATTTGAGTTGTGTATATGGAATATACACAAAATAATCTTTCAGCTTTATGTTGTTATAAATCAACAAATTTACTTTCCTAACAACTCTTAACAGGCTAGGGCGTCACTTACCCGTCGCCTCGGTAAAACCCATCTCCCCTATAGATACGCATCAATCAATTATAATGCGAGGGAGCAAAGAGAAGAAGCGATTTATAAGAGAAGCATTCCAGGATAGTAAGAGATGTAGAATAATATATTAATTATATCAAATCATTCAAAATATAATCATTGAAATCTTTATCATAATGTAGAGTTGATACCTGTTGATTGGTTGATCCCACCAAGAGGCATCAGTGCTCCATTATGCTGGATACCAACGCCATCTACGGTTGGTTGACCGTTATGATCCACACCCCACCCCTCTGGAACAGAACCATCTCCAATTTTTGACTTCTCGCGAACCTAAACTAACAAAAAATGTTAATTTACATATCCTTGTATACCATCGAGTTACTTTTATATATGCATACATGTTATACATATACTTAATTTAATTTTTAATTTTTGAAGTTGCGTTGATGTGTAATATGCCCTTTGTGAAACTTTGAAATAAGCTTGATTATTCGTACGATAGAAAATGAGTATTGGTTTCAGTTATAGTCTAACATACTTACACAGATTAATATGTAAATCAAAGTTTTGAAGCAAAGACCAACCTTTAGCATTGCGGTGACTGTCAGCGCGGCATCAAAGAGGAGATAGTCTCCATCCAGACCCGGTGCAGATAGACAAATCGGATTGGTACCTAAGACACGCTTTCTTGAGCCAGGAAATACGGAGGCAGGCCATGTGTTAGACATACATAGACCCTGATAATAGAATTATTCAGAATACATACTTTGTATTTAGAGAAATTCGCTGATGAACAGACTGTTCAATTTGAATTTGTATAATCTATAAAAATCCATTATTAATAAATAGGTAAATACGTATCGGTGAGTCGGTAATACTTGAATCCCAATTATCCAACACTCATTATGTTCTAAAGCCCTTTGCTATAACTTATGTCCGTTGCACATGAACCATCATTTTGAGTTTGATCACGATGGTGTACATGTGTAGGCTATTAATGTCCGTACCAGAAATTAAACGCAATGATTGCACGGTTCATTTTGCATTCACTTTATCTCACATAAATTATGATGCGTCAAAGACTGCGCCCAGTGCTGACTTAGGTCTACGTCTTAGGTGTACGTCAGCTATAAATGAAGCCTCGCGTCGTCCAATTGACGTTATAGATTAGGCTACAAATGTGCAGATCTAGCCCATAATAACGTGTCACAACAATTTCTAGTTGTGGAAAGGAAAATTTGCTGGGAAGAAAATTTTGGAATGATGTACCCACATCAGTCCACTTGTATCAAAATGTAAAGGAACTTAAAAAAAAAAAATACAAGGGCGTTTGAGGGAACACGGACGGAAAATCCCTCGGAGGCCCAGCGGGGGGGGGGGGGGGGGGGGGGGTGCAGAGGCGTACCCAGGATTTTTAAAGAGGGTGTTTTTTAACTCCAAAATTCTCTGAGAAGCAAAAAGTTATCAACATTTCTAAACACCTAAGGCATGTAAGGGGGGAGGGGGGGGGGGATGTTTCAACACATAAAGGGGGGGGGGGGTGTATGGACACCTAAAACACCAAGAGCACTCCCTCGGTACGCCTATGGGGGGCACAGTATGCCTACCAAATCCTCCTACACGTTTTAAGAGCAATTCCCGCCCGTGTGCGTGTGCGTGTGCGTGTGGGTGTGTGTGCGCGTGTGTGTGTGTGAGTGTGTGATTATTATTTTTTTTTTTGGGGGGGGGGGGGGGTGGGATGGGCACAGAGTTCCCCAAACAAAGAATCCTCGATCCGCCAGTAACATCACATCATTTATTAATTGGGTAATTTATCTGAAATCAATTCAAGCAACATAATGCATTTTGAAATACACTGATGATTTATGCTGGAACTATGTATCCTGTTGCACTTGACAGACAAACAAAGCGAACTCTAAATTTTCCTTCACTTTATAACTAAATTTTAAGCGATCCCTAGTGGACAACTGTCTGGGTCATACAGGTACTCTCCATCATACCATATCTCCTAGAGGATTATAATAATGAAGGTATCGTCAACATCCAGAACACTACATGACCTTACAAACATGACAAAGAAATATCATGCAGAATCACGAAGGCAAATCATGGCGGATGATGGTGCAAAAAGTAGATCATTTGATAAACAGTGCTAGCTATCTAGGCTATAAGGACAGGATTATGATGTTGGTAGATTTTAGGAGAACTAAAACAACAAGCTGGACATCAAGGAAAACGATTGAACAATACATGGCAGAATGAAAACAGATCGAAGAGATCTTCGACAGCACAGACTTGTAAAATCTGAATAATTTCTTTGTCTCCTTTTTTCTTCGCAGCGTGTGCCCGGGGGGGGGGGGGGGTACTCACGTATATTGGGTATACGGGGATGTGCCGCTGGGAAGGGTGACTTTTTGAAGAAAGATCCTTAGACATGGGTCCCCTTTTCATTAAAAAGATCCTTAGACATGGGTCCCATTTTTCCCCAAAAAATCCTTAGACATGGGTCTCTTATCCCGGCTCTTATCATTTGTTTCATTCCTCTCTTTTCTCCCTCATTTGTCCGGGAAATCCTTAGACATGGGTCCATTTTTCACAAAAAATCCTTAGACATGGCTGCCTATTTACAGCAAAAGGACCCTTGGATGTGGGTATGGGTCTGGAGTTCTCAGCCGCACACCCCCGTCCGATTATAATCTGAGTACCCCCCCCCCCCCCCCCCCCTGGGAGCGTGTGCTCCAGACTCCAGAGTGAATTCCGAGATTGATAAAAAAATCTAGGTTTAATATGAGGTTTGTGTGGATTTAGTATATTTATTCATTCATCGTGAATATAATAATTCATTACCATTATAGTCGTTAGTACTCTAGACCTACTCAAGAACCTCAATATACAGCACAACGCAAATCTGAAGGGAAGGATGAGATTATATGGTAATCATTCAACATTCTGTGGCATAAAGGTAATATATATTAATAATATACCCAAGATGTTTGAGAAGAAACTACTTACAATCATCCCTTGCTGACATGCTTGCATAGAATACCAGCCTAGAGAACCGAGGTGATGTGAACCTGATCAGAAAATTATGTAGACTATTATGATTATGATTAGCCGACACGATGTGGGATTGTGAAAAGGAGCGACGCCAGAGTACTTTGTTAAACCCGTCTCATACGAGGAGTCATTTCGATTGTGTCATTATCTGCGATAATAATGAACCTATGAATACAACTAACCCATAACCCAGTTACAACAACTATTGCTTGCACTGTTCATTCCCCCCCCCCCACACACACACAAATACACATATCATTGATACGCATATCATTGATACGCATATCATTGATACGCATATCATTGATACGCATATCATTGATACGCATATCATTGATATAGCTGATAATGGGCCTAAAACCCTACAACATTCCCCTGTCATGCCTGTGGGACGCCGCATTTTATTAGGTGGTCTGTCGGTATCGACAGATCACCTCTTAATTTCGTACGAATTTTCTTTATTTATTTATTCTTTATTTTTATTTTTCTCCCCATTTCTTGTGACCGTGACTTCTCAAAATCAACTGGATCAATTTTCTTCAAATTTTCGTCAGTTATCAGGCTTATCAAGGTCAAGTGCCCCTATCTTTTTCAAGGTCATCAGGTCATCATGACGTCATCCAGGCGCCATTTTGTGAAATCACATTATCGATCATATCTTCATAACGAGTCATCAAAAATGAACCATATTTAACACACATAAACTTCAGGTCAAGGGTCAATGTAAAATGTTAGCAAAATCCGCGCGCACGTCATGACGCGCACGTACGCGCGCGTCAAAATTTAATAATGCTCAAAATCACTTTTTAATTAAATTAGAGTACGGTTCAGCACATTTTAAGCATTTCAAAATTGGTCATGGTCATATGTTCATAACGAAATGTCATTTCTCTTTCATATTTGGCATGGTTAAGGTCACTGTCATTCCAGTCAAGGTCATTTCGTTAAACGCGCAAGTACGCATACGTCCGCGCGTCCGTGCGCGCGCAAAATTTAGAAATGATCCAAATCCTCCCAAATTCATGATTATAATCTTGCAGAAAGATGATCACACCTGACAAAGCAATTTGCCACAGTGACAGACCACCTAATTCGTCTTCAGTGACGAATTAAATTTCTAGTTTAATTTATTATTTTTTTCTTAGGAGAAATGAATATTTGCCCTTTTACATAAATCTCCATTGTCCCCCCAAAAGGAGAATCTGTTGACTTTAACTTTATCTCATTTACAAAAAAAAAAAAAAAAAAGAAGAAGAAGAAGAAGAAAAATCGATTACGAATACCTTTTGCTGTTACCCATCCAATGCCATTATGAGTTGCTTTCTCTATAGCTTTGTTGATAGCGAAAGATCCCACGACAGACCCTAGACATCCCTGTCCGTCTACCCAAGCTGATCCAGCAGTCTCATGGAGTATCAAGGGATCAGAGTCAACAATACTTCCTTCAGATATGTTAGTCAGTATCATATCTAGACAAATCATGATCAATATCGTTCAAGTATGTAGAAATTCAAATATACTTGTTATAAAAATGACCGATATATTGATCATTATCTCCAGACAATAGAAATATTTTACATGGAATTGACAGCAGGTATTATTTTTCACATTCTAATTAGTCAGTTGACTAATAAAATTAGTCAGTACTCCATATCAATTAATCGTCTTTAGTATTAGTCAAAATTATGTCTAGACAATGAATATAATTGTGTTCAATTGACTAGCAGAAATTGGTCATTATCAAAAGTAAACAGTCAAATATTGTATGACAAGCAGAAATTAGCCATTGTGATGAAGAATAGCTGGGACATACACTAGTACATGTCCTGTAGCACCTCTGAATCAAACATAAAATTAATGTAAAACAATCGTTCTTTTAATTATTTTCACTGCCGGCCATAAAATTACCTAAATTATGTTGTGGGCTATTGCGTATTACCAATGGCCCATAGGGGCGGTGATACACCACCCCACCTCACCCCACCAGCTTGATACATTATCATTAATATTATTATCCTTGATATAATCATAAACAATATTTGTGAAATCATACCATATATGTTGAAAGATATTATAAACTGTGAAGGTCTACTTGAGAGACTTTATTCCAAAACTATTACAGTAATAAGATTGCTTTGACTATAGACGGTAGTTTGTAAAGCATAAAGCCTGGGTTATATTTGACCGATAACGATAACGATAACGATAACGATAACGAGATTTTCAATCAAAGGTGCAGCTTGAGTATGCTCGAGTCTATAATAGTATAGGGCAGTTGTAAGGTGTATCTCCAATGCTAAATCTCGTTAGCAGACAAATGTGAACCACCATTTGCCCGTTCCCCCCTTAAAGTGTACCAACCACCTGAAAAATAATTTGTGTACAGCTAGAGAGTATAAAAATCAACCCCTAAGAACTTTGTCTAGTATTCTATAGGTCAACAGTTAATGAGTATGAAGGAAATAAAGGATAACATGAAAATGATTGCGCGGAACCGAACTCAGAGTTTGGTTCCGCGCGAGCCTTTAACTTGACGAGCGTTAATTAAAATTGCAATATCTCTTTATAGAATTAATATTTGAAGCCCATATTTTGAATATAGTATAACGACATGCAACCTCTAACATATACAGAGCAAAATTATTTTTGGTGATTGGTACCCTTTAATTCCTAACGTTCAATTCAAGCACGCTGTGAAACTAACCAAGTAATCCAAGTCCATGTGAAGTCTTTCCTCTACAATCTGCATCTACGAGTACCCTTGCTTCCAATTCAGCATACCTGGTTCTCAATCCAGCCAACTCTATACATTCCTTGATAAACTTACTCACATCATCTAACTTTACAAACACCTTGTCTTCCTTCCAACTGCTACCAGCTTTGGCTGCCATTCTAATAACTTATCATTTCAGGGTATGAAAAATCCGTCGTAGCTTTGCAGTTTTGTATATACCCTTTCATGGTTTCTGGACTTTGCCACCCTTGAGTCTGTTGTTTACATATGAACAGCATTCGATTACTGTTCTACGGGAGACCATCAGATAAAAGATCATTCACAGAGAAAACACCTGATTAAAAAATTTCCGTGTAAATTATTTTCCTTGTATAATCGCATTATTTCACCAAGAATTTGGTAATTTCATTAGAGAGGATGAGTTTGAAACAACCAG
Organism: Heliocidaris tuberculata; assembly: GCA_025618425.1. NCBI lineage: Eukaryota > Metazoa > Echinodermata > Echinoidea > Camarodonta > Echinometridae > Heliocidaris > Heliocidaris tuberculata. Next base: position 38,753,028 of record CM046838.1, on the reverse strand, counting down.
GCAACGGGGTAAAAATTACCAGATTTGTTGGCTACCAGTAAACCCGGAACTCTTATTGTGTTAAAATTTTACACAGAGTTTTTCAGTGTTGACTTAAAATTATCTTGAAATGTCTTTCTGTACCAGCAGTTTAATGCTGAGTAATTTCTGTGAAACAGATCAAGATCTGACATATCTTAAAGAAGGTGTACTTGTCCTCTACTTGTCTTCAGCAATTGAAAAATGTGCCTAAACCATTGCAGGACTGATGTTATAATGAAAATGTGATATTAATCATGCTTTGTTTCAGACAAGTATTTCCTGACAATGACTTTAATCAGTGTTCGTGGTGAACGAGAAAATAACAAGCATTCACAGGAATCCAAAACATAATTTTAACAGAATTATTATTTTTAGCTGGGTGGGAGCATATTATGGTCCCTTATGTCTATATGCCAAGGTAGGGCCATGTAAGTGTAGCCCCCGAAAATTTTTGAAATAAAAGATATTCGGGCACCGAGGTGGTCTATTTGTAATGTTCATATCAGTCTTATCTAGTATACTTTGATGACAAAATGGCATTTTCATTATTATATATATATATATATATATATATATTGTAAGAAATGTTCCTCAAACACAACGCTGGTGGTCACTCATAGTTGTTTTAGTGGAAGGTATAATGAAAGAAATGTCACTATGAGACGGTCGTAGCTTTTATTGTCCTCCTTTATTTGTCAAGCTTTCGATCAATGATCTTCATCAGGACTGTATAAAAACACAAAATGATGGCTGACATTTACATCGGAATAAACATTTCAATTTCTTACAATGGTTAAGTACTAATCAATATAATTGTAATAATATTAATTATGTTGTTATTATTATAATGATTATTATTATTATCATTATTGTTATGGTTATGTCTGTTATTATTTTTATTATTATTATTATTATTAGTAGTAGTAGTAGTAGTAGTAGTAGTAATATATTATTCATAGAAATATTATTTACAGAAATAGATTTGTAAATATAGACATGCAAGTATCTTTTCACACATTGATTTATTCTTTTAAAAAATATGCAAATGTATAATAATGATGATGTTAATAATATACTACTACTACTACTACTACTACTACTACTACTACTACTACTACTAATAATAATAACAGACATAACAATAACAATAATGATAATAATAATAATCATTATAATAATAAACAACATAATTAATATTATTACAATTATATTGATTAGTACTTAACCATTGTAAGAAATTGAAATGTTTATTCCGATGTAAATGTCAGCCATCATTTTGTGTTTTTATACAGTCCTGATGAAGATCATTGATCGAAAGCTTGACAAATAAAGGAGGACAATAAAAGCTACGACCGTCTCATAATGACATTTCTTTCATTATATATATATATATATATATATATATATATATAAAAGAAAACTGCTAAAAGCGTTTGTAATGCATTGTGGCCAATTTTATTTTTCTACTCAAATTTTCGACGCTCCCTGGCGTCTTCTTCAGGAGAACAATAAATGATAAGGTATCATACAAATAATTGAAATATTTATATAATATTGAATGGCCTTGAGTGGGATACAAGAATATATCGCACGAGCTATGAGCATATTTCACGAGTCGGCACGACGAGTGAAATATTTTCAAAGCGAGTACGATATATCTTTGTGTCCCACGAAAGAAAAGCCATTCAATATTATTATTATTAATTGTATGATACCTAGTTCCTCAATTTTCACCATTACATGTCCTTATGTTTTTGTATTGACTTCGACATAAAACACAGGTAGAAAAACATTTTAGTCCATACCCAAGCATTTTGCAAGAGCTGCGCGCATGCATCCATTGTCTTAACCTTTGCGTATTTAAGCGCGTATTCACTTTTTTACGCGTCACGCGCACCCCAAACCATGTGATATGGAGATTTATACAACACATACGTAGATCCTTGACACCTGATTGGATGAATGTGGGTCACATGATATTCAGAAGAAACAGCTGTTGCACGCTGACACAAAACCAGCCGTGCAATAGTGCATCTATTGCACGCTCAAAACCAACCGTGCAATAGAACCCAGGACACACTGAACTTGCGTACTGCACGTACCAGGGCACGTACTTAACTGCATGCGCGTACGTACCCTTTGCGCTGCCAGCGCATATATACTATACACATGCGCATCACTGCATGTTCGCACAGTATTTTTACAATGTAAATACGTTCAGCTGTTAAGTGTTTTGCAAAGTTTAACGTGGTATCATCTGAACTCTTTCCTGGACTATTTTATTGTTGCAAGAGTTTTTACAAATTTCGGAATATTACTAAGTTTTGAACAGTGAACTTTTACACAAACTAGAAGTTTCTGATTCGTGACTAGTGACTAAGATATTAATGGATTTCCATCTGGAATTTGCAATGTGGAATTAACTTACATGTAGACCTTATTAAATATTGGAACACCGGGAAAGCCTTCTATTGACGTACGAAAGGTAAGCAAAATAAGACCTCGTCCAGACCTTCATGTAGGCCTAACGTTAGATCTATCTTGGTTTCATTAGTCCATTGATTTAGTCTTATTCCTATCGTATATCGTGTGTTGTAACAAATATTCAATGTTTTCATTCGTGCGGTCGGTTCGAATATTACATTCGGTGCAAGTTGAACCGTGTAAGCAAAATAAGACCTCGTCCAGACCTAGGCCTATCTCGGTTTCATTTAGTCCATTTAGTCCGGTTTCTATCGTATATCGTGTGTTGTATAAAACAAATATTCAATGTTTTCATTCGTGCGACGGTTCGAATATTACATTCGGTGCAAGTTGAACCGTTCAATTCAACTCCGCTTCGCGTCGTTGAATAGAACGGTCCAACTTGCACGCTCATGTAATATTCGGAACCATCGCACTCATAAACATTGAATATTTGTATAATATTGCACGGTTATCCGGGTACTTTTACACAAACCATGAGATATTGTTTTAAAATTGCACGGTCATCCGGGAACTTTTGCGCAAACCATGAGATACGCCAATTTTTCTGGTTGCCTGAAAACCCTTCATACAAATAATAATTATAGTTATAGCGCGCGCATCCTCAGTCAGATATAGGTTGCTTAGAAACCGTCTCTCTTGGAGATCTGACTGAGGATGCGCGCGCTTTACAAAAAAATGATGGATATAATTATGCAGATGAGAAAAGAGTAATGTGCGCGCTTCATTATTACGTAATTTACGTAATTAACGTAATAATACACAAAGTCCCAAGTAGTATTAGCAGCAAAGATTCAAAATAATAGTATTGAAACAAAGAAGGAGAATTGATACCAAATCATTATTAAAGAACATGTGATTGAAAAGATACAAAAAAACCTAGCGAAAATATGTAAATCCATTGAGAAAGTAAAGATCTCTGTTAAGACCTTTTCCTTCAAAACTTCTGCTCTTAACAATTGCCCGTAATTCGGCAATTTTCCTATCGTCGGCTGACTTATAGTCTCCACCGAAAAGGCAAACCTTGACATCCGCAACTGAGTGATTGGGAAGGCTGAAGTGTTTAGCTACAGGGAGATCATTCCGTCTTTTGTTGATGGATGATCTGTGGTTGTTAAAACGCATCCGAAATTTGGTGCTAGTCTCACCAACATACACAACGTCTGGGCAGCGTGCGCAAAAGAGGCAGTAAAGAACATTGCTGGAATCGCAGTTATGACGTCCCGGCCGGAGAGTGAAATTGTCAGTGACCTTGATCGTGGTGTCAGTGATGAGATGTTTGCAAATCTGACGTCTAGGTTTGGCGCAGGGAATATTGCCTCTCCGAGGTGAGAAGGTCGGGAGTTTGCTGCTAACAAGCAAATTCCTTAAGTTTGGGGGCTGACGTTGAGCATGAAGGGGAGGGTCACCAACCACTTTTCCTAGGTTTTGGTCAAGATGTAAGGTAGGCCACTCTAATCTGACCCGTTTAGCAAAGGATTTCGTGGCAGGATGGTAGGTTGTAACTAAGGGGATGCGCGTTTTATCCTTTGCGTTTGTGCATTGATTGAGGAGTTCTGTGCGGGATTTTCTCTTTACTCTGAGAATGGTTTCCTTGATCAGTCTGGCAGGATAGCCTCTTTTCAGGAACTGTTTTCCTAGTGTGAGTACTTCTTTTTCAAAGACTCTCTCATTAGAGATAATTCGTCGATAACGAAGCATCTGGCTGTATATAACCGAATGCTTGATATGACGAGGGTGAAATGAGTCATACCTCAAGTAAGAACACGAGTCAGTAGGCTTGCGAAACACTGATGTTTCGATCTTCCCATTTTCCTGGTTAATTGACACACTGACGTCAAGGAAGCTGATTTCCTCTTTAGAGCTTTCCATTGTGAATTTGATATTTTCGTTGCAAGCATTGAAAGCATTGTGGAAGGCTGTCAGTTCTTCCATGGAATGTTCCCATATTATGAAAACATCGTCGATGTATCGAACGTAGAGGGAAGGTTTGCATGGATAGCTCGAGAGGAAATCCTCTTCCAGAATGGCCATATAAATGTTTGCATATGCCGGTGCCATCTTGGTGCCCATGGCAGTGCCCTGTTTTTGAAGGTAGAATTTGTCATTAAATTGGAAATAATTATGTGTCAAAATGAATTCTACCATTTGGGCAAGGCCATTGACGTCTAGTGTTTCGTCACCATCAGTATGGTTATTAAGGAAACGACGCATAGCTTTGACACCTTCTACATGAGGGTGTTGGTATAGAGACTTTTGACATCCATGGTGACGAGTGTTGATTCTGGAGCAACATTTACTGATTGTAACTTTTTCAGAAAATCAGTAGTGTCTTTTACGTAGCTTGTTATTTTGGGTAGAAAAGGTTGGAGTTGCATGTCAACAAATTGGGACATGGATTCAGTGAGGGAGCCAACACTTGACACAATGGGTCTGCCGGGAGGAATGATATTATGCTCTTTAGCTAAAGCTATAGTAGTTTCAGTACCAGTTACTTCTTGATTGGACACACTCGTCACCATTTTAGTCAGTTTGTGTACTTTAGGCAGGAGGTATAACTGACTGACTCTAGGATTCCGGGGAACAGATACATTACTACCTACTACTTTGCTAACACACTCAGTGGCTTTTTCATGGAAATCGCCTGTAGGGTCTTTGTCTAGAGGCTCATAGAAACTTTCGTCTGACAATTGTCGGATAGCTTCATTATGGTAATCTTTAACGTCCTGAATAACAACTGCACCACCTTTATCGGCAGGCTTGATAATGATATCGTTATTGTTCTTGAGTGAGTTAATCGACTTACGTCGTACCTTATCAGTAGTACTGGGTTCCCTCTGTTGGGTGTCACGTAGGAAGTTGTCCAAGTGGCGTTCGACTTTCGAGGTGAAGGAGTCAATGTGGGCATTCCTCCCTGTCGGTGGAGTCCACTTGGGCTTGGTCATGGAGGGAGGAGCTTTATGGCCAGGAGACTTGTCGTTGGTGTTGCCATTTCCAGAGAAGAACTCCCGAAGCTTGATTCGTCGGGTGAAGTCCATGGTGTCCTGGCATAACCGAATACCGTCCAGAGGTTGAGGGGGGCAGTATGACAAACCGAGTTGAAGAGTCTCCTTCTCCTCGCTGGTCAGCTCGTAGGACGACAGGTTCACGATGGTCTCATTAGATACCTGATCATCAACGGGTTCTCCTCGGAGAAGAGGTGATTGCCGGACTAGATGGTTAAGCTTTCTGGACTTCTGGTCTATGAAGTATTTCACCTGATTGAGATAGTGACGTTCCAGTTGACCAAAGATAAATTCAGTGGGAATGCCGCCGTCTGCACTCGTTGTGCGACGTAGCTCATCTTTCGCTTGGTGAAGTTGCTCATCTATGACTTTCTGTCTGCGGTACGATTCGTTCAGCGAGTGATTTCGCAATCTTTCAGAGGTTCTCTTGCATAGGTTATCAGCGGTGGCAGTGTTAAAGGGGAAGTTCACCCCGAAGATTACTTGAGTTTAAAAAATGCAGAAAAAATAAAGAAAAATATTGGCGAAAGTTTGGACAAAATCCGTTAAAGAATAACGGAGTTATGGACTTTTGAAGTTTTGATTTTGTGACGTCACATGCGAGCAGCTCCTTCATTATGTAATGTGATAAATATTCCGTAAAATACAGTTTTCTCAGAAAATTTAGAATACTTTCGTCTGTGCATTTGATATATTGTCTGAAATGTTATTCAATACTAGATTCTGAAAAGAAACAATATTAATTTATCGTGGAACGTAACAAAAATGCGAATATATGGAATATTTATTACATGACCAATGGGCAGCTGCTCGCATGTGACGTCACGAATCCAAAATTTTAAATACTCATAACTCTTTTATTATTTGACCGATTTTCATCAAACCTTCGCCAATATTTTTCTTTATTTTTTCTGCATTTTTTAAACTCAAGTAATCTTCAAGGTGAACTTTCCCTTTAAAGGTAGATTTCAATGGATTCTTAATGCGAAATCCCTTCGGTATCAGGTCCAACTTCTTAGAAAGAAAGAAAGAAAGAAGAATAAAGAAAGTGTTCTGCGTCGGTTTTGGTAAAATACAAATAGAAAAGACAAAGATAAATCAAAAAACCGTAGAGATGTCAATTATCCGATATTTCGGGCATAGCCCTTTATCAAGGAATGACAAATTTATTAAGCGTCAACATGATCAAAACAAAAAGCAAATAAAAGACGCGCAAAATGGTCGCGTATAAACAAAATGTAAGAACGCCCCAGAAGTGACGTAACAATACATCAAGAGAAGAATAACGAAGAAGAGCTAAGAGAAAGAGAGAGAGAGAGAGAAAAAAAAAAGAGGAAAAGAGGAAAGAGGAAAAGAGGAAAGAGGATGAGAAAAAGAAAAAAAGAAGAGAGAATGAAAAAGAAAAAAAGAAAAGAAAAAGAAGGAAGAGGGAGAAAAAATAGAGAGGGAAAGAGAAAAGAGAAAGGGACAAGAAAAGAAAAAGAAAAGAAAAGAAAGAAAATTACGTGATGGGAAATGAGCGGAAAGAAACATTAATTTCTCTTGGTTGGAGGCAGCCAAGGCGAAAAATCATACGTTCCTCTTCCTGCTTGCGTAGCTCGTCGGAGCTGAAAGAACTGCGTAATATGCACACTACAAAGTTCTGTATGTCATGGTTGTTAGAGTAAAGTGAGCAGCCACAGGTAATCCAACACGACTGGTCTTGTCCCTTTCTCTTTTCTCTTTCCCTCTCTCTTTTTTTCCCCTCTTCCTTCTTTTTCTTTTCTTTTTTTCTTTTTCATTCTCTCTTCTTTTTTCTTTTTCTCATCCTCTTTCCTCTTTTCCTCTTTCCTCTTTTCCTCTTTTTTTTTCTCTCTCTCTCTCTTTCTCTTAGCTCTTCTTCGTTATTCTTCTCTTGATGTATTGTTACGTCACTTCTAGGGCGTTCTTACATTTTGTTTTTACGCGACCATTTTGCGCGCCTTTTATTTGCTTTTTGTTTTGATCATGTTGACGCTTAATAAATTTGTCATTCCTTGACAAAGGGCTATGCCCGAAATATCGGATAATTGACATCTCTACGGTTTTTTGATTTATCTTTGTCTTTTCTATTTATATATATATATAAACAATTGTAAGGAAATAACATATACAACAGCTTTGGCAACTCTCGTTGGAATAATTATAATTGTGAGAAATGAAATGAGAGAATAATGGTTGCGTAGCTTAATTTAAAGTTCCCCAGAGCTGTCCTCCCTTTTTGATTTTTTTTTTTTTTTTTTTTTGCAAAGGTTGAAAAAATGTCTCCGCCGGGAATCGAACCCGGGTCGTTGGCTTAGAACGCCAATGCCTTAACCACTAGACCACGGAGACGGGCCAGTGATTTCGGCGACACCAGATTCAATTGACCGACAGATTGACAAATCTTCAACCTCTTTAATTAATTCCTTTGTCGGGGCAGGTGAGTTTTGAACAATGACAAGCCGCATGCCTCAGCTGGATCCAAGCGAATGCTTTGAGATACATGTATACATTAAGGCCACCGCACACCTTACGATCGGTCTGCGATCCGATTTGTGAAATAAATCGCTGTGGCATTAAATATTGGCCCTTTAACAAATGAAATCTACCCTATTCAGGTTCTGAAAAGCAATATGAATACTAAACATAGGGTTTTGGTGAGCTGTCAGCTTTCTACAAGGAATAAGGGCAAAATTAGTTTCAAATCGTAGGCAGTCGTACGATTTTTGTGACGTCACTACTACTCGGAGCCGATTTGGCCATTACACGGACTAGAAAACTCGACAAAGGCCGTATTATCGATTTTACTATCTGTGTGACTATTCAGAACTTCAATCAAAAATATTTTTCGTTTTTAAATGATTTGTCAAATGATATTACATTTTCTTCTGAAATCGGATCGCAGACCGATCGTAAGGTGTGCGGTGGCCTTTAGAATAATTATAAACAATTGTAAGGAAATGACATATACAACAGCTTTGGCAACTCTCGTGGAAATAATTATAATTGTGAGAAATGAAATGAGAAAATAATGGAATAATGGAATTAATTAAAGAGGTTGAAGATTTGTCAATCTGTCGGTCAATTGAATCTGGTGTCGCCGAAATCACTGGCCCGTCTCCGTGGTCTAGTGGTTAAGGCATTGGCGTTCTAAGCCAAAGGCCCGGGTTCGATTCCGGGCGGAGACATTTTTTCAACCTTTGCAAAAAATTTCAAAAAGGGAGGACAGCTCTGGGGAACTTTAAATTAAGCTACGCAACCATTATTCTCTCATTTCATTTCTCACATATATATATATATATATATATATATATATATATATATATATATATATATATGAAAAGTTTCAAACGTATTGTTCCCATACACCAATTGTGGGTAAAAGGGCACCAAAATAGGCATTGTGGGCAATGGCGTATCGACGGGGGTGCGGCACTTAAAAGGGGGCGCAAAAACGCAAAAGATGGAGAAAGAAAATGAAGAAAAAATATCATCCTTCAGGGTTACGCGCTCCTAATCCGCAGGATAAATGCATTAGAAATACAGTTTTTTTAGCGTTCAAAATGCTTTTTTTTTCTAAAGCTCGGTCGCTTTGCTCCCTCACATAATTACGTTAATTCAGGATCTCGTAATTTGGCGTCCCAGTATACTCAGTAGTTCTAGAAAGAGCTTTTAAAGGGTTCAAAATCTGAAAAATAAACTTTAATTCTCGCTGTTTTTCTAGCTTTCCTGTACATGCTGTAATTTTCATTAGCTTCCTGTTATATATTGCGACCCCCTCCCACCCCCCCTAGAGAATATGTATAGAATTGCATTTGAACCTGATCTCTAGTACATCAGATAAACTCATTTCCTTAACAACACGACTGGAAGAAAGTACAAAACAACTCAGCATGGAATCAACGCTAAAAAAAGAAAGATCCTAAAGATGGGTTCTGATGCATTGACCGCGGAAACGGCAGCCCCCCCCCCCCCAACTTTTTGAGTAAACACGTTTCATAAAATCCCCGAAAAAGGGTTTAAAAAGGTTCGAAATTGTCATTATTCAAGTGAAATCAAATCAGCCCCCCTTCAAAAATGCTCCGCTGCTCTTGGAATGTAACAATGAAGATTGTAGGAGAACAACTTGAAAACGCTGATAGACTCTATAGGCGTAACTATCAAAGACCATGCGAAATCTGCTCAGGAAATCAAGATCAGAATTAAAGCAAGCAGCAACATCTGCCCTTAATTGCAGGTGAACTCTGAAGCCAATCTGGTATTAGAAGCAGGCGCGCCGGAAGCAGTTTGGGATTGGGGGGGGGGGGGGGGCAAACATTCAAGGGGGCTCTCCTTTCAAGGGCTCATGTCTTCTCACCCCTAAAAAACCCCACACGCTTTCCCACCCTCTCACAACAATACAGATCCTACTACTAAATCAAAATTTTACTCAAAAATTCTCTGACAAGCATTTTTGGGGTGTATTTTTACTCGAAAATTCTCTGACAAGCAAAAAAAAAAAAAAAAAAAAAAAAGGTTATCGGCATTTTTGGGGTGTATTTTTACTGGAAAATTCTCTGAAAAGCAAAAAAACCAAAACACCAGAATTATGCTAAAATTATGCTAAATTTTGTCAAATTATGCTAAAGCGGTCAAAATTCTGCCAGAAAGCAGAATTTTGCCAACTCTGGCAACCTTGCGTCTAATACAAAACCTCCACTACGTTAAAGTTTAAAGTTTGAATGCTTTATCTGTCTTCAGTGATCTCCATGAATACGAAAAATGAATACAAAGGCTTACAATTACGTAATAAAGCAATCAAGCTTTTAATATACACACGATTTTCACTCCTTTACTACTGATTTTTTTTTTTATTGGGGGGGGGGGGGAGGGCTTTTTTTTTTGGGGGGGGGGCGAAAATGCATTTTGCCCCCCCCCCACTTTTTCGTTTGGGGGGGGGGGGGCTACCGCCCCCCTGCCCCCCCCCCCCCCCACTTCCGGCGCCTATGATTAGAACATATCACTGAGTATTAGGTTGAGAATGTTGAGATCGAGCACTGGTAATATCTGTCTTTTTGTACGGATGTGAAACGTGGACACTGAATGCAGAGCATGATGGAAAAAGGAATGAACGCTTTTGGGATGAATTGTATGAGAAGATTACTGCACATTCACTACACGCAAACTTCTTCTTCTTCTTCTTCTTCTTCCAGTAGTGTGCATAAACCTCCAAGGAGTATTGTCGCACAGCAGTTGGTTGTCTATCAGCCGATTAAACGTGTTGCTCGAAAACTTATACAAAAAAAATTAAAAAAAAATAAAAAAATAATAATGATAATTCCAAAAACAAACGCATCTACACTATATACAAATTGTTCTCATATTTTGAGTTAGTGTATGACAACATCTTTGACTCGTGTCTTGAAGATGTCGATTGATGGTGAGATGACCACGTTCTCGGGTAGACCGTTCCACAAGAAATTGAGAGAGTTATATGTCCAGAGAGTTAGGGGAACAAGATACATATACAACAACTGAAAGACCGCTGCAGTGGTATGGTCCTGTAGGCTAACTAGATGGAAGAATAGCTTGACAAACATCATCTTGCAAGGCAGTGGCGGATCTACATAGGGGGAAAACCGGCCCATGCCCCCTCCCCCCTTTTTGAAACCCAACTGGCATACGGGATGAAGAACATTTATAAAGCAGTGTGGACAGGGATGTCTTTTGAGCAGCTAACTAGAACAGCTAAATAGATCTACAGAAATTATAGATCCATCATACACACAATGGCCGGTATTCTCGAAAGTGGCCTAAGTTAAGCCAGGCTTAATTTAGGTCAATGCTTTATGGAAGGCCATTCGTCAACCCCTAAGTCCCATATGAATTACCATATTTATGTAACAAAATAAAGAAACAAAATTATTTTTTGGCACGAAATGAGCATCAGAATTCATTTCTATCATGTCGGTTTTTTATATTTGCATTTAGTCCCAGAACTATGGTGATTTTGTAGGATCAAAAGAGGGTGACATTTGGCTCTCCATAATTCGGTGGCCTTATAATCTACACACTTAGGCGTTGGCTTATGTTAGGCGCCTTTCAAGAATACGAGCCAATGTCGCCACAACTTGGCCTCCAAGCTAGATAGATAGAGTCATTGTTGACGTCATGCCTACTATGACGCTTAGGCTGAAGACCCCTCAATTTTGTGCACAAATTATGATTCACTTTTTCTTTGGAGTGGAAAATTTTAATACCAGTATATGATAACCATAGCAACACCTCACAGAGCATTGTTAATAATGCGCTTGCGTTAACAAAAGATTAAGCGCATTGTCCAGTACATGTGCGCAGACGATACATGTATGCTGAGCTGAAGTTCCCATGACACTGCGCATTAATTCAATGCGCGTAATGAATTCAAACAAAAGAAAAATACATACAAGTACAGTACAGAACAACGCTATATTTCTCCTTTGTCTCAAAACAACAAAAGTGCAGGGGCAAGAAACACAAGTCAGCCATGGATGTAGGGAATAAAACATAAGTAGCGGGGGAATCAGAATAAAAACAACATATTTCGTGCATCTAATCAAATAGGGCAACCAGGACGTGCATTATGGCTCATGCACGACACCTGTTCCTGTTCGTGGTCGCCTTTACGTTCACCATGGTGACCGCGAGACTGGACTTTAATCCAACCATCATCAACCAAGATCGAGGAAGAACAAAGATTCGTATTGGATTGCTGGCAGAATGGACAACCAGTGAAGGCGACCAAGGGACACTTGGGTTTCCCGCTGTTGGTGCTTTACCTTTAGCAATATCACTGGCCAACCAAGATTCTAACATTCTCAGTGGTAAGTCGATTTCTTGTTTCATTCTCTCTCCCATTTCTCCTTTAAGTCCAGATCCAGTTTTATATGATGGGGGGGGGGGGGGGGGGGGGGGGACCTAAAGCCACGCACTTTGTTTCCAGCCCCTAAAAAGTCATTTTATTTAGGGGTTTGTGTGAATTTCTTTAAATATCTTGGTTCTTCATATTTCGAACTTAAATCGCTGAGAAAATTCCGACGGAAGAATGTCAATAGGTTCCCCCATCATACTTTTGTCAACCTTTCTTGTAAAAGATTCATGACAATTTGCATAAAAGTTGTTCGATTTATGAGGGGGGGGGGGGGGGCGTTGTGTGTCCGGACAGTTAACAAAAATTAACCTGTCCATTTTGCTGTCGAATTTTACAAAAAAATATGTATCAAGTAACACTAAACCCAGTGAATATTTCAGTTCATACTTCTGGACATGGACCCATCTTGTCAAAGATTCATGATACTTTTCATTAAAACTTGTTGGTTTTACTGTTTAAAAGTAACCTGTCTGGATAACCAAACTGTCCGGACACACGACATGTGGGTACCGTATACTGTTTAAAAGTGACCTGGGGGTGTTTCATAAAGCTGTTCGTAAAGTTATGCATGACTTTACGAATGACTCAAATATGACAAGCAAATGGGATGCTCGATCATTTTTAACTGCATCAACTAAAGTTTAACTGTGCAGATGTAGATTAACATTCTTATTATAACAAAGATTTTTAATGCAAAGTATATTTTTTGCCATAATTTAATTGAGATTATTGGAAATACAGTCACACTTTGTTAAAACTTCATGAAAAACTTTTGGCATCCTATCTGGCACTTCATATTCAAGTTGTTTGTAAAGTCATGCGTAACTTTACGAACAGCTTTATGAAACACCCCCCTGTCCGGATAACCAACCGCGAAACGAATGAGTACATTGTAGACCTATTTTTTTTTTTTTTTTTTTTTTTGGTTTTGTTTTGCTGTATGTAAATCTGAAGACCTGTAAAAGGTATTAAAGATTTTTTATTACCCTTCCCTGGGATGTGAGTTAAGGGAGTTTTTCCAACATTAAGTCTTCATTGTGAAATTAAATTTTTCTACATGTATGCCCCCACAACACCTGTATTGTATCATTTTTTTGTAAATTTTTGTAAGTCAAAACTGAAATTATCAAATATATTCTGGTATAAAAAATGCTGGTAGGGCGAAAGCTATAAGAATCCTTTTTATTCGGCTTAAGCCTTGCAGATACAGCTTTTATGTTTCCTATTAATAGGTAGATCTATTATACCCAGGAAAATGGAAATAAGTTGAAAACAGTTAACATTTAATAATGACAGTGATGATGATAATGAATAATAAAAATAACAATAATAACAATAATAATAACAACAACAATCATTTCAATGATGTCAACAACGATAATATTACAATGTTTCCAAAAGAACGACACGATAACAGTTTCAAAATAAAAACAAAGAAAATGCAAACTATATCGTCAGCCTGAAATTTCACAACAGAATCAACTTTATATTTACCATTCCTTATAAACAACAAAGAAAACATAGCATTTTAAGGAATGGTAAATATACTATGAAATAATAAAATGATGAAATCAGTATTACTCTATCTAATAGGGGGACTTAAAACTAACAAATGTTATCATCAAACTTGTATTTGAAGGATATGACGTTCAGTTTGAATGGGTGGATACCCATTGTGATATCAACATTGGAATGCATGCTGTCAGTGATTGGTGGAAACGAGGCTTTGCTGGTGTTATTGGACCTGGCTGTGGTTGTACCTATGAAGGTCGCCTTGCCTCTGCTCTTAATTTCCCCATGATCGACTACGTGAGTATAGCCTAGACAATAATCTCTTGATTTTGATTAAAAAAAGCAAAATGTCTGCATTTGAGCATCAAGCTAGGTTGAAAGTTAAAATATACATGTAGATCAATGTAACATAGACACAGTGATATATCGAGTGTGGTGTGTGCTTCACGCTTTCTTTTCATTTTATGAAGTCAGATTTACCTTGCTTTGAGTCCAACGCCTTAATTTGACTACAAGATATCAATTCAAAATGCACCTAAATATGAACGCTATCTCCTTTAGACATCGTTATTCGAAGGTATTTCCTTATTTCTTAATATGACCAAATATGACAGACAAATAATAGTTAAACTAGATTTTATAAGATACTTATAGTTGTTGAACATTGGGGGGGGGGGGGGGGGGGAGGGGAGTGATAACTTGATTTGAAAGAATAATCAACCATTATATAAATTTACATACTCTATTTATTTCAGGTGTGTGATGAAAACCCTGTATCGGACAAATCCATCTATCCAACTTTCCTTCGCACCATACCACCTAGTATTCAAGTTGTTGAAGCTATCTTTCTTACACTACAGAGATATGAATGGGATCAGGTAAAACACGACATTTGCTCCTGCGACATTTGCTCCTCCGTCTATATCTTGAAAGGTCAAAGGTTAAGGTCAAGGTCATGATTTGGTTTTTTGTTAACCCTTTCAAGACAATTGACCACATTTTGTGGTTTGGCTCAATAACTTTTGATTCAGAGCTCTAAAAAATATACTAGATGCATGAGGTGAAAAAGCAAAATTTTCTACACACACTGTGTCCATTTTTGTTGCATGACCATATTGCGTTTGATGCCAGGAATTTCAAAAAGGAGAATAAGCTTCATAATCCTTAAATTGGCAACACATTGAGAGGTTCAAAATCACTATTTTTTATCAAAATTGGCAATTTTTTCAACTTTTCGACTAAGTTTCTAATGATGTATATTGTTTTCAAAGACATTGCATTTTGTTAGAACCATGTAGCACTAAAAGAAAAATATTATTGTTGCCAATTTGAAGAACGAAATGTGATCAATGTAGCCTTTAAATAATTCCTGTCCTGAAAGGGTTAAGGACAATGTGAAGATTAGGATTAGGGTTAGGGTTAGGGTTAGGGTTAGGTTTAGGTTTAGGATTAACATGGCAAAGTTAGACCGGAGCAATTGCAGCAGGAGCAAATGTCATGGAACCTTATTTATTTCTATTTTACTTATCTCTTCTTCGCTTCTCCTTCATAGTTTTCTTTGTCTTCTATATAATTATTTTTATTTTCCTCCTTTTATATCATTCCTAATCTGTATCGGTTTATTTTTGTCTGCCTCTATCGTTTTGTTGATCTTTATGAATTATACTTTTCTTTTCATTTTGGAGACTTTTAAAAAATTATAAAGTCCTTTCATTTCAGAGATCTTTATAAATTATATCTACTACTACTACTACTACTACTACTACTACTACTACTACTACTAATACTTCTACTTCTTCTACTACTACTACTACTGCTGCTGCTGCTGCTGGTACCTATTACTACTACTACTATCCTTTTACAACTACTGCTACTACTACTGCTGCTGCTGCTGCTGGTACCTATTACTACTACTACTATCCTTTTACTACTACTACTACTACTACTACTACTACTACTATACTACTACTACTACTACTACTACTACTACTACTACTACTACTACTACTACTACTACTACTACTACTACTACTACTACTACTACTACTACTACTGCTACTACTACTTCTGCTACTACTATTACTACTACTACTACTACTACTACTACTACTACCTACTACTACTACTACTACTGCTACTACTACTACTACTACTTCTACATGTACTACTACTCCTACTGCTACTACTACTACTACTACTACTACTACCTACTACTACTACTACCTACTACTACTACTACTAATAATACTAATACTACTGCTATTATTACTACTACTACTGATTCTGCTGCTGCTACCTACAACTACTACTGCTACCTACAACAACAACTACTACTACTACATGTACTACTACCACTACTACTACTACTACTACTACTACTACTACTACTACTACTACTACTACTACTACTGCTGCTGCTGCTGCTGCTGCTTCCTACTACTACTACTACTACTACTACTACTACTAATACTACTAATACTACTATTTCTACTACTACTACTACTACTACTACTAATACTACTATTTCTACTACTACTACTACTGCTACTATACTGCTGCTGCTGCTGCTTCCTACTACTACTACTACTACTAATACTACTAATACTACTATTTCTACTACTACTACTACTGCTGCTACTACTACTACTACTACTACTACTACTACTACTACTACTACTGCTACTACTACTACTGCTACCTACTACTACTACTACTGCTACTACTACTACTACTACTACTACTACTACTACTACTACTACTACTACTACTACTGCTGCTGCTGCTGCTGCTTCCTACTACTTCTACTACTACTACTACTACTACTACTACTAATACTACTATTTCTACTACTACTACTACTGCTACTACTACTACTACTACTACTACTACTACTTCTACTACTACTACTACTACCAGTGCGGCACCAGGATTTTTAAAGTGGGGGGGGGGGGGCAAATGGGGGGCAAAAGAAAATGTTGGGGGGGCAAGGGCGGACAAAAAAAAAATTGACACTTTTTGTAGTGAAAATGTACAGAATATTCGGCTATAAACCTACCCAGATATGAGGACATTTTGAGCATCTAGCTGAACTGCCCGATTATAAAGAGGTGTTAGTTATATACTGCGAGCGAGCGAAGCGAGCGAGCAAAAATTTTGACATTTTTCGTAGTAAAAATGTACAGAAATTACATATTTGGCTATAAAACTACCCCAATATGCATGAGGACATTTGAGCATCTTGCTGCCCGATTATGAGGTGGTACATGTAGTTATTTATTGTGAACACTTTTTGTCGTGAAAGTGTACAGAAATTATATTCGGCTATGAAACTACCCAGATATGAGGACATTTGAGCATCTTGCTGCCCGATAATAAGGTGGTAGTTATACATTGCGAACGGGCAAAAATTTTGAAACTTTTTGTGGTGAAAATGTACAGAAATGATTATTTGGCTATAAAACTACCCCAATATGAGGACATTTGATCATCTCGCGGCCTGATTATGTGGTGGGAGTTATAGGCCTGTATTGCGAGTGTGCGAAGCGAGCGAGCAAAAATTTTGACACTATTATAGTGGAAATGTACAGAAATTATTCGGCTATAAAACTACAAATATGAGGATATTTACATGAGCTGAGCGAACAAATTTGCCCCATGCCCCCCCCCCCCACCTTGATGCCGCCACTGCTTTCCATGTTTCCGTTTTCTTTCTTTTTCCTTCTTTTCTCCATTCCTTTTTCACTTTTTTCTTTCGTTTTCTTTTCTTTTTCATTTTCCCTTTTATTTTTTTTCACTCCGAAAATTATTGGGGGGGGGGCAACTGGGGGGCAAAGCTGACTGGGGGGGGGGGGCAAATGCTGCCCCCCCCCCTTGGTGCCGCCACTGATACTACTACTACTACTACTACTGCTACTACTACTACTGCTACCTACTACTACTACTACTACTAATACGACTGCTACTACTACTACTACTACTACTACTACTACTACTACTACTACTATTAATACTACTACTACTGCTACTTCAACTACTACTACTACTGCTGCTACCTACTACTACTGTACTACTACTACTACTACTACTTCTTCTACTACTACTACTACTACTACTACTACTACTACTGCTACCTACTACAACTAAGTACTGCTACTACTACTTCTTTTCTTGTTCTTCTTGTTCTTGTTCTTGTTCTTGTTCTTGTTCTTGTTCTTCCTCTGCTACCACTACTTTATTCATTTTACCATGTTTACAATTCGTTACTTTTGCTGTTACTATGTACATCATTTACCTGTTCCTCGTATACAATGTCATGTTACCCTTATCATAACGTTGGCTTAATGTCTCGATCTTATGGATGGTTGATCTGCACTTCATATGCTTGTATTTTTTAATGAATTCGCGTGGGAAAGTTAGTTAAAAAAACAATTCCTTACCAGAATTTTTATTTCTACAAAGGTATCAGTAGTGGTGGAAAATATCACCAAGTACCGAAACATCTTTAAGACAATGAAGGAGAAGTTTGATGAGCGAGATTATGAGATCCTGCATGAGGAGTATTATCCAGGATTTGATCCATGGGACTATGAAATGGCTGACCCTTTTACGGAAATCATCCAGAGGACCAAAGAAACTACAAGAAGTGAGTATGGATCATGGTAACAAAAACTCCCAATTCGAACCTAATTTGATATTTAGCCATTCAGAATCTGGAACGTGTGCTTGAGTTTAATTTTAAAATTTACTTTTAATCACAACTATGGTGAATCGATTGAGACATACTTGCGGGTACCTCTCTCGTTTGTCATGCACAAAAGTATCATTAATTTGCGATTTTCTCCGAAGCGTCTTTACCCTCTAGGCAGTACTCAAAATATATTGGAGATAGCATATTGTTATAGCAAATAGTGTATGTATAATACGCGCTGTGATTGGTTAGATTCGCATCACGTGACGTGCAAAAATTTTGTCATAGTGCACGATCGTGCACTATAACTTTGATTTTTGCACGGGGAATCCCATGTTATATGAATAGGGAATGAGTCACTTATTTACCATTGCTATCATTCAATTTCAAGTTTTTTGAGTTCAGAGTGTTAGGCCTACACATTATTGGAGAGCTAACATTTGGAGTTAATTTTGTGTGGTTAGCAACTTTTGTAGAGTTAGGAAATGAGCAGTAGATCTAGACTATAAATGTATAGACCTAGGGCCCGTGCCTAATACACAATAACAGTTATAGATCTAGGAGTCTATTTACTATAACAATAGTGCATGTTCTATTTTATGCACCATTACTGGACTATATGAACTCCAAATACTAATTATCCCCATGCAGGTCTATTTCACCTCGGCCTGCGGCCTCGGTGAAACAAACTGCACGCGGGATAATTTAGTATTTGTCGTGCACATAATCCAGTATAGTGCATGATAGACCATGCACTATTTATATATAATAGGTCATCATGAAAGAAAAAGATCCTGAGAAATACATTTTGAAAAAAATTACATTTTAGTCATTTTGTACGTTGAGCAAATTGGAGAGTTGTCCGCCACTACATCACCATGATCGCAGTGACATTATTGATTTTTCCTCTTTCTTCCAGAGCAACTTGCCATTAAGCTTCGATTTCCCTTTAAACTCAGCTTGCTGTTATTCTTTGTTTTACTAATGGATATCGATTTTTAAAAATAGTATTGTGTTGTCCATGCTACTTTGTAAACAAAGCGAATAATTATTTGGCATTTCTACCATTTTATACTTAGTTATCATAGCATCCTGTAGATAAATTATACTATTAATACATGGTTGGGAGTGTGTTAGTGCAACACAAAGGTTTTTATCGCGGTGTACTAAGGCACGAGGCGTAGCCGAGTGTGTGTTAAACACCACGATAAAAACCTGAGTGTTGCCGGATCGCACTAACGCACGAACTCACAACCACGTATTAATAGTTTTATAAAACGGGTCTACAATCTTAATGTTTTCTTACAATCTTAGTGTTTGATCCGGATTAGCCGTGCGTTAGTGCTTTTCTTTTTTTTGCACGGTCACGTGGTGTTATTTGACCAATCAGGATGGCTACATTCTTGAACCCGTTTTATAATGCTTGTTATTGCATAATTCTTGTTTGTAGTTTATGTGTTCTTGGGTGATGCAAGTGATCTTCGTCAGTTTGCCATGACAGCCTTAGATGATGGGATCTTAGACTCAGGGGAATATGCTGTTCTTGGAGCCGTCGTTGATTTGGAAGTCAGAGACAGCCAAGATTATCACAGTCTTGATTGTGAGTACACCTGTAATCTCTAAAACCTCTTTTACATTTTTTTTTTTTGGGGGGGGGTATTTAAAAAAAAATTATGGTACAGTGCGTATCAAAAAAAGTGTACACAACTTTGGTAGTTTCGTATATGAATTTTGCATCCTCTGTGACCTTGAAATGTATTTCATGGTAAAGAGTAAAGTATTCTGTCCAACGATACTTTATTGACAACGTTGATGTCCCGAATGACTGAGTACCAGGGTTAAATCCCCTTGTTCCAAGTTTTGGCTAATGCAACAAAATGTGGATCAAAACCACATGACTGTGTTACTTTAGTCTAAAGTCCTTTATAACATTAATTCTGATTCGTACTCTCCAGATTTGTCAGTTGCACCATTTTGCATGCATAAGGTATTATCTGTAAAAAGTACATGAAATCAATTTTTTATTAACTTCAAAGAATAATGAAAGGTAAGAAAGGATAAAAAAATATTGAAAGCTATACGTAATAAATAATTGACAGTGGACTTTTATGATAAAGATGTCATCCCAAATAATCTTTGTCCACTGTGAATGACTCGATGATGAAAGGCTTACCTTAATAAGGAATGCGGAGGAAGCCAAGTTTGTGTCATTATGACAAGAAGTGTATCATGATTTTTGCTTGTAATAAGTATTGAGTTTTTGTTGATGTTTTGCTTCTAAAAATTCACAATATCAATGAAAATACTTAGCAATCGTTTTCCGATTGAAACGAGTAATGCATGATTTCATGAATGGTTTAATTGCTACGCACGCTTTGCTTCCACCGAAACTTGGTACAAGTACTATACAAGGGTATTTTGATACGATATTTTAAAAAGCCCTGGAGCTCAGTCATCTGTGACAGCAAAGTTATGAATAAGGTATCAATGGACAGATTATTAGTTACTATTTAACACGAAATAAATCTGAAGGTCACAGAATATGAAAATTTTATGAACGAAGCTACCAAAGTTGGGTATACTTTTTTTATACGCACTGTAATACAACTACATCTTGGGCTAGAATGTTCTTAGAAATCGTCGGCCAATTTTTTTAATGGCAAACGAAAACAAAAATACTATGTCACTGTCCTAGGGAATTATTATCCTTAGTGCAATTTCTTGTATATGATCTATGATTATAGGTACGCACATCTTTTCTTCCGACTTTAATTTTCCGTCACTTGTTATTCTGAGATTTGACGGATGTTGCAAGTGTCAGTGAATGATTAAGGAAGGAGGGAGGCAGGTGTCCAGACCTGCCGTTAACCCATTTTAATTTTTCAAAGTTTATTTTTTCTGTTTGTTGCCAATCGGTCGTTATTTTTAGGAAAGTACTTCTACATGTAAACCCACCCCGGCCTGCTTAACGAATCTGTGAATGCCGACGCGGCATTTTGAAAATCATATTTCAGGGGAAATTGTATTATAAAAGTGCTCACACCCCTTCCCATATAATAATCGTTTATCAATAAGTTTGAGATGATTTATAAGATTTATTTAAAAAATCTTTCACATTCTGAACAGCTCTGTATTTCGATTCAACAGAAAAACTGTAACGATATAAATGTGCGGTAGATAATCTCTAATAAGATAGAATAGAGAAATATTAGAAACTGCTTTCTTGTTATCATTGACGAACTATATTTTTTTGAAATTGAAAGGTAATTATATTTGATTTAATGCTAACATCTATCAGAACCTTTTAAATGATTACAGTAAAACTATATAGATAAAATACACTGATAATATAAACTAGAGATTATATAGACCAGAGATTATACTTTCTGAGATTATACTTTCTGAGAGTAATGAGAAACCTTCATGTCGATAAAACTATCCTGGTTTTGTTTTACCGCTCTTTAATCCAGAGCATACTCACGTACAACCTGGTTTGTTATTATGAGAATGGTACACACCGAGATCGCTTAGACCGAGTGAGAAGAATGGCTCAACGAATTATAGGAAATGACCTGTCTTCTCTTAGTTGTTTCTTTGAAGAGAGAGTACTATCCAAAGTTAACAAAATTATGAACGATCAAAGTCATCCTCTTAACGTTATGAACATTATTCATTTAATCGCTCTGGTATCAGGCTGCGCGTGCCGCGTACGAATCGAACACGTTTCCGCCAATCATTTCTACCCAACTCGATTCACATGTTCAACCAACTTGTCAGAAGGGAGTATAGGCCATAGTTCATTTAATTTGTCTTTACTGCACACCTTTATATCGGTATGTAAAGTTTATATCAAATTTCTGATTTAAAAAATATGAATGTCTAATATTAAAGTTGCATTGAAAATTGATGTATGCTTGAGCAGTAAGCTTACATGACGTATATAGGAATATGAGAAGAAACGAAGGGTAAAGAAGATAAGAAATCAGGAGAAGAAGAAGGAAATAGAAGTTTCAAGACAATTGACCACATTTTGTGGTTTGGCTCAATAACTTTTTATTCAGAGCTCTAAAAAATATACCAGATACACGAGTAGAAAGAGCAAAAATTTCTGCACACACTATGTCCATTTTTGTTGCATTACCATATTGCGTTTGATGCCAGGAATTTTGAATAGGAGAATAAGTTTTAAAATCCTTAAATTGGCAACACATTGAGATAGTCAAAATCCTTATTTTTTATCAAAATTGGCAATTTTTTCAACTTTTCGACAAAATTCCTAACCATGTGTATTATTTTCAAAGACATTACACCTTATTAGAACCATGTAGCACTAAAAGAAAAATATTATTGTTGCCAATTTGAAGATCAAAATGTGATCAATTTAGCCCATAAATAATTCCTGTCCTGAAAGGGTTAAAAAGAAGAATAAGAAGAAGGAAACAAACTCACCTATTATTTCTCAAACAAGTAATAAGTACATATATATAGTATTTGAGCACAATCTATGATTAGTGTTGTATGAACACAGTATACAGTCAGAAATATGATAAGAAGAAGGAAAAGGTGATGAGAAGGAGAAGTAGAAACATACGAATTAGAAAGTAATAAAAACGAAACAGAAAGGGAAAGGAGTATATATGTACTTCAATAGTAAAACATAAATGCAAAATCAATTGGCAAAATTAATGTCATGCAGAGAATTTCTTTGTTTTATTGTATTTACATGTCTGTTTTGTCGTATTGTACTGTACTATTTTTCATGTTTCTTTCAGTAATGCTGGTGGAAATCAAATTTCCACGATTTTATGTGGATCAGACTGAATAGAATTATCAAATTATCAAATTATCTAATAATATTAATAAAATGATTATCTGTTTGTTTTTTAAACAAAACGCCAATGTTTCAGATATCCTGGATACATCCGAATATTTAAACCAGATAAATCCTGACTACGCAAGACTCTATAAGAATCGAGAATACACTCGTACTGATGATGAACGAGCGCTTGAAGCTTTGAAGAGTGTTATCATTGTTACTGGAGCACCCGTACTCAAGACAAGAAATTGGGACCGATTTTCAACCTATGTCATTGACAACGCCCTTGATGAGCCTTTTAATGGTGAATTGCAGCTCAGGGCAGAAGTAAGTATCTCCATCCGAAGCTTTAAAGCCCACCTCAGACTATAACATTCTACTGCGATTTTGGAAATAAATCAGGTATGAAAATTGAAACATAAAATCTTCCCCATGAAGGTTTCTAATGGACATTGTGATATGGAAATCGCAAGATATAGTTGGATATCATCCTATTTATCATCATGATAAACCTCAAGCACGGAGATATGACATATTTTGATTGTTATATCTGATCACATTACACTTATAAAATTTCAATGGGATCTCAGTGGGATCGTATAGTATGTGGTTGGCTTTGTTACCGATCAATGGTAGATGTGGAATCCAATTCAAGCTGATTTTAATCTATCGGTGCACTGTTATGAGTTTCCAATTTCATTTCCCAATTTCTGATTACCTTTTTATTTGTTCCTTTTTTTTCCCATTCACTCCTATTTTCATCTCTTCCAGATTGACTTTGCCTCGGTGTACATGTTTGATGCTACAATGCAGCTGTTAGAAGCATTCGATCGTACCATTGCAGCTGGAGGTGATATATATGACGGAGAAGAAGTGGTTTCAACCCTACTAAACTCAACCTATCGAAGTAAGAATTGTAGGCCATTGCCTTTAGGTATTATGATTCTATACGTTTTCTAATCATTTGACTTCCAAACTACAGTGGATCTGGATGGCATTAAAGGTCATGTTTAGTTTTGGTAAGCCCTAAAAAGCTGTTTGTCAGATTTCTTCAATTTTTGTTGATAAATAGCAAGATACTAGCAATACTAAGACAATGTGAAGATTTCACCTTAAGTTTAATATTAAACAAATAAGAGGCAAAAACTAATTTATGTGCCGGGACAGGCACGTAAAATCCCAACAAAGGCAGCATGTGCTATACACTCTACACACACGAGTAAAACCAATGAGTAGCTACACACAGTGATACACATGCTGTCTCTGTGCGAAGCCCCAAGATTGCTGTGCGGGGGGCCGTCGGGGATGGAAGGGTCCTAGCATAATGGCAGTGATCAAGCATTCCTTACAGGCATTTCACTGAAATTCACCAGAAATCATAGATGGAATACCAAATGATCTCTTACAGACATCTTTTGATACAAGGAGAACAACATGAGACTATATTTAACATGTTTCTCTCCAATTTCCTTTTTGCTACCAATACTGTACATGAGCTTTAAATAAAGGCGCAGTTGCCTCATGTTCCCACTGTATCTTCTCTAGATCTACTTGCAGTATTAAAGAAAAAATTTCGTTTTGAAAAGTTTGGACCTTACTTTTTTCAGTTTTATAATTATTATTGGCACAAAATACAAATATTGTTAGTTGTGATTACTGGCAAAATGAAGAGAGCACGCGACATAGCAGCCTTCTTATTAATTTGTACAATGTTCACATAGTATAATGTAAACAATATCAATGACGTTCTAGCAAGACATCGAATTTCGTTTTAAAACAATGCAATAGAGACATATTTCATAAAGCTCACTTCTGAATTTTCAGAGCAGTTGTAAAGCAGAAGCGCTGAATAGGATGTAAATCGTTTAATAGGGTTTCATACACTTATAAACTAGATGGAACCTTATCCTGAACTAACATACGGACATTAATCGTGAATTTGCTTCTCTTTAATCTGTTTAGGATCGGTTTAGTCGGTTGGGATTAAGCCGTGATTTGAAATGTGATTTTTTTTCTTTCTAGGTAAGACTGACACATTCTATCAGTTTGATGAGAATGGAGACGGTGTAAAACCTTATGTTCTACTGCACCTCATACCAATTCCTAAAGGAGATGGAGGGGCAACTAAGGGTTCACTTGGCATGTATCCTATCGGTACATTTACTAGGGAAGAAGGCCACTGGGTAAGCATATACTCAATCAGTCTTTGTATACATACACACACCTAAGTTTTGTTATTAAAGTTTTGTTACTTTATACGAATAGTTTGACTGCTTTCCAAAATGATTCAATTATATTTCAATAACTGCAGTTCCTCTGATCAATGAATTATATCAATTATTAATTCAAGCATTGACTTTACACCTTAGATAATTAAATATTTCAAATTAATGACAACTCAATTTCTAACGGCTCAGTGTATGTGACAACAATCTTTAAGATTTGTATACAACTCAATAATTATAATTCATTCAAATTATAATTCTTTCATGCCATTGAATATTATTACTTGTTGCTTTTGATTTAAATGAAGGTCTTATTCCTATTTGCTTCTTATTATTGTTAACAGGGCCTCGTGGAAGACCACCACTATTGGTGATAATGAGTCACCCTGTCTAAATATGAGAAATAAATAAATAAATAAATAAATGATTAATTTTACTGCTAATGAAATGATTAGACTGGTATAGGAAAAATGCGACTGGTAATGGTAACGCACTTTGTCTATACATACACACCTAAGTGCTGTTTTTAGCAGGGTTGGCATATTTCCCGCTTCAGAGGCTTATTTCCGGGACGCCGGGAAATAAGCGGTATTTACTGGTATTTACCGCTTTTTACTGGTATTTACCGGGAAATATATTTTTCCACTCACTTGTTCATAGGGATTGTCCAATTTTGAACATAATAACAATGGTGGTGAGTATGGTTGCTCTGGTGTGTACTATTTGTGTGTGTGTGGGTCTGTGTGTGTGTGTGTGTGTTTGTTCGTGTGTTTGTCTATGTCTGTTATTTCGGCTATAAAAAGATTTTTTTTTTTTCTGTAAACATTTTATCAAAAGTTCAAAACCAGCAATCACTAGTACACATGTATACAAAATCATTGATACACTATTGTTACAAAAACCAATTACATACAGTAGAATATAAGATAGGTTGTATGAAACAAGGTTTCTGATTGGTAAGATGTGGGTCTTGCCAGTGCGTAATTCGTTATATTACATGACCTATATAGATACTGATGCGTGATTTGTCAAAATGCCGTCACGTGACCAACGTCACAAGGATGAGAAGTGTTATGTTTCCCAACATGACGTAAAATACGTCATACCTCGGAATATAACGCCGTTATATCCAGAGGTATGACGTCACACGTACAGTTCAATTAATTAAACGTACGTGATCGATCGATCGTGAACAGCGCGAAATATGAAATTGGAACAAATTTTGTGGTCTTCAAAATGGCTGCTTCAGCGAGCCGATTCGCTTCGCTGGGTGAGGAAGAACTGGACGAAATTATTGACAAAATTTTGCGGATTTCTTAACATCTGACACTGCTACAGGAATCAAAATGGTGAGTCAGCAGAATTTGTTTTGTATCTATATAGGTCATTATAATATAACAGATATTGAACTTCTCCTTCGGGAACAACATAACATTTAATTTCCCTTGGGTAGTTATATTTTTGTCTCGGAATACTATATTTTTCCTCAGCGCTACGCGCTTCGGAAAAATATAATGTTCGACAAAATATATGTCCCCTCGAGGATCTCAAATGTTATATTGCCCTCTAGACAGTCAATATCTGTATAATATGTCACGACCGTGCAATATAACGTGTTATATTCCCGCTCTGGTGTGTTCTATTTGTGTGTGTGGGTGTGTGTGTGTGTGTGTGTTTTTGTGTGTGTATATTTTGTGTACAAACTCCATAGACAGAGATCACTAACGATACAAATTAATTGATAATACAGAGTTCGTTGCACTTTATCAATGAATGTTGCAATGTAGAGTTTCATGAGTTCCGATCCCACAAGCAGTTTCCGATTTTCTATAATGCATAGTACATGATCATTTTCGTCAAAATTATACCGTAAAATGTGCATCCATAGTTGAATTTCTCTCGTGCACTATATATACATGTTCACCTCGGCCTACGGCCTCCGTGACATATAATGCACTTGAGAAATTCTAAAGCTATTGATTCACATATTACGGTATATTCAACTCAAGAGCATGCACTGTATGTATAATATAATTCATATTCTGAGCTTTCTTCACAATTGAAAACAAAAATCATATTGTAATGAGATACATGTATGTGTAAAAAGTTTAACCCCTGGAGAAATGAATTTGAGTTTGTGTATGTGTGTTGCGTATGTGCGCCCATTTAAAGCGATGACATAGGCATGAAGTTGTACATTCGGACCGATGACACACAGCGAACCGATGACGTCATCGGTTGGCAGACCTGCGCAGTGAGACCCAAATTACATGCTTTTGCATATAGGGGTAGGTCATCAGTTAGTATTACGCGAACAAGTCGTCGGTTGTATAGAAACATTTCAGACGGGTCATCGGTTATGCGGTTGAATTCTACACACACAGGTCATCGGTTATGCGGTCAAATTCTAGGTTGATGTCATGTTCTTATGCGCGCACATGTATGGGTGTACATGTATGTGTGTTTGGGTGTATACATGTATGCAGTGTGGATTTAATAAATTTGTTTGTGTGTTTCTGCTATGAGTGTTGTGCTGCTAATTATTTCAGAACAATATTTTCAGTTGTTGAGGCTAAAAACAAGTAAAATTATTAATAAATAAAGAATTAAAATCATATTTCCGTTTTTTACATATTTACCAGACGCCCATCATATTTACCGGACGGTATTTACCGGTATTTACCGCCGGTAATTACCGTCACCGGTATTTACCGCCCAACCCTGGTTTTTAGCTCATCCGGCCCGAATGGGCCAGATGAGCTTATGCCGTGGCGAGGCGTCCGTCGTCCGTCGTCCGTCCGTCGTCCGTCAGTCCGTCCGTCCTTCGTCTGTCGTCCATCCACAATTTCAAAATGCTTCTTCTTCGCCATTTCTTACCCGATTTTAATTCCGTTTGCTTTATATGATAGCACTAGGTGGGGGATTCGAAACTTCTACACAGAATTTTGAAACTCATTAAATATGCTAATTTATGCGCATTTCTCAAAAATCACAAAAATTGCTTCTCCTTCCTCATTTATTGACCGATTTCGATTTTTTTTGTTCCATCTGAAAGACTTTCATGAGGTTCATTGAACTTCTACACAGAATTTTGAAATTTTGTCTACAAAATTAATTATACTAAATTTATGCGATATTTATTCAAAAATCACAAAAATTGCTTCTTCTTCCTCATTTATTGACCGATTTCGATTTTTTTTTTCCATCTGAAAGACTTTCATGAGGTTCATTGAACTTCTACTCGGAAATTTGAAATTTTGTCTAGAAAATTATTTATGCTAATTTATGCGAAATTTATTAAAAAGATCACAAAAATGGCTTCTTCTTCCTCATTTATTGACCGATTTCGATTTTTTTTTTTTGGTTCCATTTGAAAGACTTTCATGAGGTTTATTAAACTTCTACTCGGAATTTTAAAAGTTTGTCTAGAAAATAATTTATGCTAATTATTTATGCAAATTTATGTAAAATTTATTAAAACATCACAAAAATTGCTTCTTCTTCCTCATTTATTGACTGATTTTGATTTTTTTTCTTCCATCTAAAAGACTTTCATGAAGTTCATTGAACTTCTTCATGGAATTTTGAAATTTTGTCTAGAAAATAGTTATGCTAATTTATGCGAAATTTATTACAAAATCACAAAACTTGCTTCTTCTTCCTCATTTATTGAGGAAGACTTTCATGAGGTTCATTGAACTTCTACTCGGAATTTTGAAATTTTATCTAGAAAATTATTTATGGTAATTTATACAAAATTTATTTTAACTCTTTGCCCTGTCCATTATGAAACCCATGGCTGCTGGATTATTTCAAAGGCTATACCTTTCTACATGATTTCTGTCGACATCATCGACAGAACCGAGAACCAGAAGTGACAGTGGTCAACAATAGCGGGTTATGAGCTAATAAAGACTTGAAACAGTGAGGGACAATGCACTGAAGCCACCCTTAAATGTCCCAACCTTAAAATTCTTTTTTTACACCAATGCATAACTTGTGTCATTCAGTGCTTTTCTCTTTTATTACAAATCTTAACCTTCAAATCTCTCTCAATAAAGATTTCACAGTTGGTAGAGATACCTCACCTTGACTAACTTTATGCTTTATTTCAAATTTCTCTGTGACACAGTAAAACTATTAAAATTTACATTCCCAAAAATCTTTTAACTGAAGTCGTGCAACTTGAGTTGTCAATTTCCAGACTTTCATTCATATCTACATGTCACTGTCTCCTTCCAAAACCACATTTAGCCAGATCTGCAATAGGCACTTCATCATCTGTACATGCATGTAACCAATACATGTACATTTCATCGATTCATTACAATGTCTACTGTGTTCAAAGTACAAATTGCATCAATTTCTTTGCTGCATGCTGGATGAGCGCCACATCATTGATGTGCTAGTTTATGTTTTGTTTCTTATGAAGAATCTGCCTGCTTCCAAAATAATTTGATTATATTTCAGACATCGAAATTCCTCTGGTCAGTGAATTCTATCAATAATGATTATAATTTCTTTTCAAACATTGAATATATTTTTTAGATAATTTAATATTTGTAATTTATGAAAATTCCAATTTTATCAATATTTTTGGTAGAACCTTCGTATATAATGAACAACTTGTAATAATTGTAATTAATATTGCAAATTGTTGCTTTCATGTTTATCATTTTTCCCCTCCTTTTTTTTCACACATATATAATTTTTCGAACATAATTATACACTTTCCAAAATATCGAATCAAGATACTATAATATCGAATTAAATACCATACTATTTTGTTCGTAATTACCGGTATATGTTATTTTTTGTAAGTGTTAAGCAACCATTTTTATATATTTATTAAATTTCTTGTAAATTCATCGCAATTCGGCTTTCCCGCATTGATGTTTGTTTTTATCAATAACCCATCTATCTATCTATCTGTCTATCTGAATTATATTTTATTATTTTATATATATATATATATTATATATATATATATATATATATATATATATATGTTATTGATTCACTTGATAAAGACGATGTGAACACCGTCGAAATTTCGTGAGAGTAAATAAAGAAGTTGGATAAAAGCATGAAATGTCTAATAGTTTGTTTATATATATATATATATATATATATATATATATATATATATCAAAAGTTTCTTTTCACTTCCTTGCATTGGTGATATTGTTTTTCTCGTTTTGTTACCAGGGTTTTGAAGAGGCATTGGATGAGGATGGTAATAGTTTGAGACCTGTTTGGAATAACCGAGATGAACCTCCTCTGGATATGCCTGTCTGTGGATTTCATGGCGAACTTTGCACCAGTAAATAACTGCCTTTTTTCTACAACTGTTTCCGTCTTGTTATTTTTGTTTTTAGTCTTATTTTTATCGTTTCGGTCATTTCTCTTCTCCTTGACCTGATTTTAGATAATCTCTCTTTCCAGTTCACTATTTTCCTCTGTATCCAATGCGGTTCTTCTTTCTTTTCTTTTTATTTCCTTGTATTTTGAGTTTTCAGTGAAATCGACTACTGAAATCGACTGAATAGTTATATTATTATCTTGTTAGATGAAGTAAGTCTAACCATTAATAAGTTTATATCTGTCATTCTGTAGTTTCTTTTAAATCATACAAGTAGATCTATGATCATGATGGTTATAGAGTTACACCGTGCACATTATACAGAAATGATTACAAAAACAAAACAAAAAAATGGATGTAGGAATAAAGAAATAAAGGATCATCTTTTCTCCCCCATTGCCCTAAAAAATATTGATGATGTTGCGAAGAAGCAATTATGGCAATCTAATAAACATTCTGTAGAAAGTAACACTTCTCAGAACTTACCTCTTCAGGAAACCTCAACTAATTTATGTTCCTTCTCTCTCCCTTTCCCTCCCCCTCTAAGAGATACACTGATCTAATGATATGTAAAAATAATGAAGATTTTGTCTTAATAATCAAGTGGCATTTCTTTTACAAAAACATTGAACAATTATTTATCAATGGGATTCTACCGGATTTTTCTTCATAATGAAAATAATACTTAGCAGCTATTCTGAATTTTTTTCTTTTCATTCATATGAATTGACTTCATTATGGTATGCTATCTGTTTTCATTTACACAAAAGATTGGGGACTCTATCTTGGAACATCAATACCAGCTTTCATCATCGTCTTTGGAGGTATAATCGCTTTCTTCGTTTACAGGTAAGATATTTTTCTTTTGTGTTAAGAGTTTTTGCAAACCGCACAGAAGATGTACAGGTTTACTTTATTTCAATGGGGGACGCGTTTTAGAAGTTCATGGAAATAATCCTATGAAAAAGTAAATCATACCTTTTAATAACCACATCTCTGTGACAGTTAACGGGAAAATGCGTTACAAATCTTCAAGTCATTTGAATTGGTCTCTCTAATTGTTTGATTTTATGTTTAAATTTCAATCCTCTACTCAGTGTTCATTTTTGAAAGATGTGTTTGTGGCAAAACTCTGCCCTCCACCATTATAATACACGTCAGAGAAATCTTATTCATCAAACTTTCGTAAGAACTCATGCTGCTTCTTTAACTCATTTTTAATATTTTGTCTTAAAGAATGGAATAAGCTGCCCCTGAACATCAGGACTAGTACCACATTGTCTAGGTTCAAAATTATGTGTCAAAAATATCTTATTTGGTAGACTCCAAGTTACACTTACTTAAAACTTTGGAAGCCATGTTGTATATGACGTGTTTGTGTTTGTGTGTGTGTTTATGTGTGTATCCTCATATTTCTGTAAATAAGTTAAACTCTCTACATTTTTTTATCTTGCCATCTTATAAAGGGGCCCCATCCACAAGTTCTGCTTCCTAGCGGTCCCAAACCTCTCATTCCAACTATTGTATTATATTCCACTGTTATTTATGTTATTATTTTGTATGTTGATTGGTTTGAATAAATTAAATTAAATGACTGATCCTTATGAATTTCTTATAATTAGGGCTATCTAAAATTTGATAAGTATTTTTAATATGAAGGGATATAACATGACATTTGATAGATGACGTATGTGATGATTGTTTTAGGAAACGAGCTTATGAAGCAGCCCTTGACAGCTTGGTTTGGAAGGTTGATTGGACAGAAGTTCAAACAAAATCAACTGAAAAAAATTCCCAAGGATTCTCTATGAAGAGTATGGTTATGAGTGCTATCTCAGTCATATCGAACGCTGAAAAACAACAGATCTTCGCTACTATTGGTACATACAGGGTACGTTGGTATTTTCTTTTAAATTGATGAAGTGAATTCACCCAAGATCATGAAGATGTAGCTCAGGAAATCATTTTTGTTTCTTGTTCATGTTATTGATTCACCCTATCATATAAAATAGTCACAGAAGGTTCGGTAATTCTTACGATGTTGTATTTTTCTTTCTTTCTTTTTTCTTTATCATTTCTTTATTTTTGGTATCCACTATGATATTATGCTAAAAAAAGTTTAAGATTAAAGTAAACATGAGATTTTTGATTCACCAAAACGTTCACATCTATTTTTTTACATAGCATATACAGTGCGTCTAGAAAAAAACGAATTGTGACGACAATATGTGCTCTATGACAATGATTATCTATTTTCCATTACCTAAAATATTATGTTTTTTAATGATACCTTGATGGCATCCATCCGTATAAGCTTTACGAGCAGCAGCATTTTGAAAATGACATGAAAAACCTCAGTTGTGCCGGGTTTGGGTAAAACCGTGAAGACGTTATTATTACATGCGAAAATGACCTAAAGGGGAAATACCAGCTTTAGAGATATGGCCTATAAACTTCCCTTATGTGATGCATCCATTCAATCAGGAAATTCTTTAAAAAACGCTGGTCAATACCAACTTCCAGTGGTGGCAGGGGCATACGCTCCAAAACTTTCCAAAATCAATAAATATCCCTCAAAAGATGAAAAAAAATGCCCTTCGTGTGAAGGAAAAGGTGCCCTTCCTGTGGTGGGAAGTGCCAATATCTTGATATTTTTCTGCCTTTGTGCCATTTCCACCTTGTATTTCCATTGGATGACAATGGAAGTACCACATACTTTACTTTTCTAAAAAAAATATCATCTTTTTGTCCGCTTTGTTCTTAAAAGAACCTGACTTCAGAAAAATGCAAAATATTGCTTTTCATTTCCTTTGCCGACACTATTCAATAACCAACATGCCCGTTCTTTACCCTCAACATCGACAATACATTGACCATCATTTATTTTATGATTAGGGCATTATCCTAATGGATAATAATAATAATAATAATAATAATAATAATAATAATAATATTATAATCTTTTAAAGTCCACTCCAAATTTTATTAAGTTAAACCGAAATGGAAATTCTTTTTGCCCAGTTGATCGTGAGCCCGGCAGCCACTGAAACAACGCCAGATCGACGTTGTCTATCCCTATTGTTGAATGCCAAACAAGGTAGCAGCAACTCCCATCTTTTAACGTCTTTTGGTATGACTCGGCCGGGGTTCGAACCCACGACCTCCCGGTTGTGAGGTGGACGCTCTACTGACTGAGCCAACACACCGGTGGGTGCCTTCATTATCGAAAGAAACAGATGAAAACAGTCTTCTCATAGGGTTTTGAAAGTCATGTTACATTTGGGTCATGCTTCCATGAGATCCTAACGTTTTCACGGTTTTACCTAAATCCGGCATAACTGAGTTTTTACATGTCATTTTTAAAATGCTGCTGCTCGGTAAAGCATGTTGGGATGGATGCCATCAGGGTATCACTTAAAAGCATAATACTTCTAGTTTATAGAAAATAGATATTTATTGTCATAGAGCACATTATGTGGTCACAATAACCCTTTGTTTTTAAGGGTTTCATTTTTTCCTGGGACGCACTGTATACATGGTATATATATTTATCTGCAAGGTAAGAGGATTTTACAGCATTTTAAGAAGCATATTATACATGTATATATCTAGGCAAAAGTTGCCAACCACATGAACGAACGAACGAAGCATCTTTTATAACTGTTCTCTTTTCTTCTTCTTCTTCTTGTTTTTTTTTTTGCAGGGGTACTGTGTGTGCTATTCATGCTGTTCATAAGAACCACATTGATCTGACTAGAGCTGTACGAACTGAACTGAAAATAGTAAGTATAATGGATATCAGTGGCACAAATAACATGTAAATATGATGCTAGAGGGAGCAGGAGAATGTAATAATTAATAAAAGGCCTTTGGAGACGAAATGAAATCAAGATAAATATGCAAAGGAAACCCATGAATTACTTTTCTTTGTCTGTTTGTGTCATTATATTCTAATGCCACTATTCTACTATACGAATTATTCGCTCTTAGTTTTTGCTTAACATTTAGTTTCAGTTCGGGGGAGGGGGGGGGGGATATCACTGAAGAAGAGAATGAAATATCTTCCTCGACGTTAGCTGTATTGGTATGTCCATAAAGGAAATTTAAAGAAAAGAAAGAAAACGATTAGTCATTTTTTATCTACCTACCAATCAAACGCTCTTTTTTTCAGATGCGTGATATGCGTCATGACAACATTTGTCCGTTCATTGGAGCATGTATTGACCGACTCATATCTGTATCATGATGCACTACTGCGCTAAGGGAAGTTTACAGGTAATATCAAATTAAACTTAAGATGATGGTCTAGAAAACATCAATATTCAATCTACTGCAAGTAAAAACATGCTCCTAGAAGGAAGACACTGGCTTATTATGCCCTCTTTTAGAGGTAACGAGTTGGCTCAGTCGGTAAAGCGTCTGCCTGTCTAACTAAAAATCGTGGGTTCGAATCCAACCCGGCGGATGACTGAAGCCTGCGTTGTGTGTTAACGTGGCCCTTCCCTTGTTTCATAGACGCAGGATATGTCATACTGGAAAAGCACTCCGTCCCTCCGTACGCGTAGAGGAGAGTCACCCCTTTGCGCGTTA
>CM046838.1:38697538-38716937 GCA_025618425.1 Heliocidaris tuberculata | reverse complement strand
AAGGAACTTAAAAAAAAAAAATACAAGGGCGTTTGAGGGAACACGGACGGAAAATCCCTCGGAGCCCAGCGGGGGGGGGGGGGGGGGGGGGGGGGGGGGGGGGGTGCAGAGCGTACCAGGATTTTTAAAGAGGGTGTTTTTTAACTCCAAAATTCTCTGAGAAGCAAAAAGTTATCAACATTTCTAAACACCTAAGGCATGTAAGGGGGGAGGGGGGGGGGTTTCAACACATAAAGGGGGGGGGGGGTATGGACACCTAAAACACCAAGAGCACTCCCTCGGTACGCCTATGGGGGGCACAGTATGCCTACCAAATCCTCCTACACGTTTTAAGAGCAATTCCCGCCCGTGTGCGTGTGCGTGTGCGTGTGGGTGTGTGTGCGCGTGTGTGTGTGTGAGTGTGTGATTATTATTTTTTTTTTTTGGGGGGGGGGGGTGGGATGGGATGGGCACAGAGTTCCCCAAACAAAGAATCCTCGATCCGCCAGTAACATCACATCATTTATTAATTGGGTAATTTAATTATCTGAAATCAATTCAAGCAACATAATGCATTTTGAAATACACTGATGATTTATGCTGGAACTATGTATCCTGTTGCACTTGACAGACAAACAAAGCGAACTCTAAATTTTCCTTCACTTTATAACTAAATTTTAAGCGATCCCTAGTGGACAACTGTCTGGGTCATACAGGTACTCTCCATCATACCATATCTCCTAGAGGATTATAATAATGAAGGTATCGTCAACATCCAGAACACTACATGACCTTACAAACATGACAAAGAAATATCATGCAGAATCACGAAGGCAAATCATGGCGGATGATGGTGCAAAAAGTAGATCATTTGATAAACAGTGCTAGCTATCTAGGCTATAAGGACAGGATTATGATGTTGGTAGATTTTAGGAGAACTAAAACAACAAGCTGGACATCAAGGAAAACGATTGAACAATACATGGCAGAATGAAAACAGATCGAAGAGATCTTCGACAGCACAGACTTGTAAAATCTGAATAATTTCTTTGTCTCCTTTTTTCTTCGCAGCGTGTGCCCGGGGGGGGGGGGGTACTCACGTATATTGGGTATACGGGGATGTGCCGCTGGGAAGGGTGACTTTTTGAAGAAAGATCCTTAGACATGGGTCCCCTTTTCATTAAAAAGATCCTTAGACATGGGTCCCATTTTTCCCCAAAAAATCCTTAGACATGGTCTCTTATCCCGGCTCTTATCATTTGTTTCATTCCTCTCTTTTCTCCCCTCATTTGTCCGGGAAATCCTTAGACATGGGTCCATTTTTCACAAAAAATCCTTAGACATGGCTGCCTATTTACAGCAAAAGGACCCTTGGATGTGGGTATGGGTCTGGAGTTCTCAGCCGCACACCCCCGTCCGATTATAATCTGAGTACCCCCCCCCCCCCCCCCCCCCCTGGAGCGTGTGCTCCAGACTCCAGAGTGAATTCCGAGATTGATAAAAAAATCTAGGTTTAATATGAGGTTTGTGTGGATTTAGTATATTTATTCATTCATCGTGAATATAATAATTCATTACCATTATAGTCGTTAGTACTCTAGACCTACTCAAGAACCTCAATATACAGCACAACGCAAATCTGAAGGGAAGGATGAGATTATATGGTAATCATTCAACATTCTGTGGCATAAAGGTAATATATATTAATAATATACCCAGATGTTTGAGAAGAAACTACTTACAATCATCCCTTGCTGACATGCTTGCATAGAATACCAGCCTAGAGAACCGAGGTGATGTGAACCTGATCAGAAAATTATGTAGACTATTATGATTATGATTAGCCGACACGATGTGGGATTGTGAAAAGGAGCGACGCCAGAGTACTTTGTTAAACCCGTCTCATACGAGGAGTCATTTCGATTGTGTCA
Organism: Heliocidaris tuberculata; assembly: GCA_025618425.1. NCBI lineage: Eukaryota > Metazoa > Echinodermata > Echinoidea > Camarodonta > Echinometridae > Heliocidaris > Heliocidaris tuberculata. Next base: position 38,715,027 of record CM046838.1, on the reverse strand, counting down.
TTATCTGCGATAATAATGAACCTATGAATACAACTAACCCATAACCCAGTTACAACAACTATTGCTTGCACTGTTCATTCCCCCCCCCCCACACACACACAAATACACATATCATTGATACGCATATCATTGATACGCATATCATTGATACGCATATCATTGATACGCATATCATTGATACGCATATCATTGATATAGCTGATAATGGGCCTAAAACCCTACAACATTCCCCTGTCATGCCTGTGGGACGCCGCATTTTATTAGGTGGTCTGTCGGTATCGACAGATCACCTCTTAATTTCGTACGAATTTTCTTTATTTATTTATTCTTTATTTTTATTTTTCTCCCCATTTCTTGTGACCGTGACTTCTCAAAATCAACTGGATCAATTTTCTTCAAATTTTCGTCAGTTATCAGGCTTATCAAGGTCAAGTGCCCCTATCTTTTTCAAGGTCATCAGGTCATCATGACGTCATCCAGGCGCCATTTTGTGAAATCACATTATCGATCATATCTTCATAACGAGTCATCAAAAATGAACCATATTTAACACACATAAACTTCAGGTCAAGGGTCAATGTAAAATGTTAGCAAAATCCGCGCGCACGTCATGACGCGCACGTACGCGCGCGTCAAAATTTAATAATGCTCAAAATCACTTTTTAATTAAATTAGAGTACGGTTCAGCACATTTTAAGCATTTCAAAATTGGTCATGGTCATATGTTCATAACGAAATGTCATTTCTCTTTCATATTTGGCATGGTTAAGGTCACTGTCATTCCAGTCAAGGTCATTTCGTTTAAACGCGCAAGTACGCATACGTCCGCGCGTCCGTGCGCGCGCAAAATTTAGAAATGATCCAAATCCTCCCAAATTCATGATTATAATCTTGCAGAAAGATGATCACACCTGACAAAGCAATTTGCCACAGTGACAGACCACCTAATTCGTCTTCAGTGACGAATTAAATTTCTAGTTTAATTTATTATTTTTTTTCTTAGGAGAAATGAATATTTGCCCTTTTACATAAATCTCCATTGTCCCCCCAAAAGGAGAATCTGTTGACTTTAACTTTATCTCATTTACAAAAAAAAAAAAAAAAAAAGAAGAAGAAGAAGAAGAAAAATCGATTACGAATACCTTTTGCTGTTACCCATCCAATGCCATTATGAGTTGCTTTCTCTATAGCTTTGTTGATAGCGAAAGATCCCACGACAGACCCTAGACATCCCTGTCCGTCTACCCAAGCTGATCCAGCAGTCTCATGGAGTATCAAGGGATCAGAGTCAACAATACTTCCTTCAGATATGTTAGTCAGTATCATATCTAGACAAATCATGATCAATATCGTTCAAGTATGTAGAAATTCAAATATACTTGTTATAAAAATGACCGATATATTGATCATTATCTCCAGACAATAGAAATATTTTACATGGAATTGACAGCAGGTATTATTTTTCACATTCTAATTAGTCAGTTGACTAATAAAATTAGTCAGTACTCCATATCAATTAATCGTCTTTAGTATTAGTCAAAATTATGTCTAGACAATGAATATAATTGTGTTCAATTGACTAGCAGAAATTGGTCATTATCAAAAGTAAACAGTCAAATATTGTATGACAAGCAGAAATTAGCCATTGTGATGAAGAATAGCTGGGACATACACTAGTACATGTCCTGTAGCACCTCTGAATCAAACATAAAATTAATGTAAAACAATCGTTCTTTTAATTATTTTCACTGCCGGCCATAAAATTACCTAAATTATGTTGTGGGCTATTGCGTATTACCAATGGCCCATAGGGGCGGTGATACACCACCCCACCTCACCCCACCAGCTTGATACATTATCATTAATATTATTATCCTTGATATAATCATAAACAATATTTGTGAAATCATACCATATATGTTGAAAGATATTATAAACTGTGAAGGTCTACTTGAGAGACTTTATTCCAAAACTATTACAGTAATAAGATTGCTTTGACTATAGACGGTAGTTTGTAAAGCATAAAGCCTGGGTTATATTTGACCGATAACGATAACGATAACGATAACGATAACGAGATTTTCAATCAAAGGTGCAGCTTGAGTATGCTCGAGTCTATAATAGTATAGGGCAGTTGTAAGGTGTATCTCCAATGCTAAATCTCGTTAGCAGACAAATGTGAACCACCATTTGCCCGTTCCCCCCTTAAAGTGTACCAACCACCTGAAAAATAATTTGTGTACAGCTAGAGAGTATAAAAATCAACCCCTAAGAACTTTGTCTAGTATTCTATAGGTCAACAGTTAATGAGTATGAAGGAAATAAAGGATAACATGAAAATGATTGCGCGGAACCGAACTCAGAGTTTGGTTCCGCGCGAGCCTTTAACTTGACGAGCGTTAATTAAAATTGCAATATCTCTTTATAGAATTAATATTTGAAGCCCATATTTTGAATATAGTATAACGACATGCAACCTCTAACATATACAGAGCAAAATTATTTTTGGTGATTGGTACCCTTTAATTCCTAACGTTCAATTCAAGCACGCTGTGAAACTAACCAAGTAATCCAAGTCCATGTGAAGTCTTTCCTCTACAATCTGCATCTACGAGTACCCTTGCTTCCAATTCAGCATACCTGGTTCTCAATCCAGCCAACTCTATACATTCCTTGATAAACTTACTCACATCATCTAACTTTACAAACACCTTGTCTTCCTTCCAACTGCTACCAGCTTTGGCTGCCATTCTAATAACTTATCATTTCAGGGTATGAAAAATCCGTCGTAGCTTTGCAGTTTTGTATATACCCTTTCATGGTTTCTGGACTTTGCCACCCTTGAGTCTGTTGTTTACATATGAACAGCATTCGATTACTGTTCTACGGGAGACCATCAGATAAAAGATCATTCACAGAGAAAACACCTGATTAAAAAATTTCCGTGTAAATTATTTTCCTTGTATAATCGCATTATTTCACCAAGAATTTGGTAATTTCATTAGAGAGGATGAGTTTGAAACAACCAGGCAACGGGTAAAAATTACCAGATTTGTTGGCTACCAGTAAACCCGGAACTCTTATTGTGTTAAAATTTTACACAGAGTTTTTCAGTGTTGACTTAAAATTATCTTGAAATGTCTTTCTGTACCAGCAGTTTAATGCTGAGTAATTTCTGTGAAACAGATCAAGATCTGACATATCTTAAAGAAGGTGTACTTGTCCTCTACTTGTCTTCAGCAATTGAAAAATGTGCCTAAACCATTGCAGGACTGATGTTATAATGAAAATGTGATATTAATCATGCTTTGTTTCAGACAAGTATTTCCTGACAATGACTTTAATCAGTGTTCGTGGTGAACGAGAAAATAACAAGCATTCACAGGAATCCAAAACATAATTTTAACAGAATTATTATTTTTAGCTGGGTGGGAGCATATTATGGTCCCTTATGTCTATATGCCAAGGTAGGGCCATGTAAGTGTAGCCCCCGAAAATTTTTGAAATAAAAGATATTCGGGCACCGAGGTGGTCTATTTGTAATGTTCATATCAGTCTTATCTAGTATACTTTGATGACAAAATGGCATTTTCATTATTATATATATATATATATATATATATATTGTAAGAAATGTTCCTCAAACACAACGCTGGTGGTCACTCATAGTTGTTTTAGTGGAAGGTATAATGAAAGAAATGTCACTATGAGACGGTCGTAGCTTTTATTGTCCTCCTTTATTTGTCAAGCTTTCGATCAATGATCTTCATCAGGACTGTATAAAAACACAAAATGATGGCTGACATTTACATCGGAATAAACATTTCAATTTCTTACAATGGTTAAGTACTAATCAATATAATTGTAATAATATTAATTATGTTGTTATTATTATAATGATTATTATTATTATCATTATTGTTATGGTTATGTCTGTTATTATTTTTATTATTATTATTATTATTAGTAGTAGTAGTAGTAGTAGTAGTAGTAATATATTATTCATAGAAATATTATTTACAGAAATAGATTTGTAAATATAGACATGCAAGTATCTTTTCACACATTGATTTATTCTTTTAAAAAATATGCAAATGTATAATAATGATGATGTTAATAATATACTACTACTACTACTACTACTACTACTACTACTACTACTACTACTAATAATAATAACAGACATAACAATAACAATAATGATAATAATAATAATCATTATAATAATAAACAACATAATTAATATTATTACAATTATATTGATTAGTACTTAACCATTGTAAGAAATTGAAATGTTTATTCCGATGTAAATGTCAGCCATCATTTTGTGTTTTTATACAGTCCTGATGAAGATCATTGATCGAAAGCTTGACAAATAAAGGAGGACAATAAAAGCTACGACCGTCTCATAATGACATTTCTTTCATTATATATATATATATATATATATATATATATATAAAAGAAAAACTGCTAAAAGCGTTTGTAATGCATTGTGGCCAATTTTATTTTTCTACTCAAATTTTCGACGCTCCCTGGCGTCTTCTTCAGGAGAACAATAAATGATAAGGTATCATACAAATAATTGAAATATTTATATAATATTGAATGGCCTTGAGTGGGATACAAGAATATATCGCACGAGCTATGAGCATATTTCACGAGTCGGCACGACGAGTGAAATATTTTCAAAGCGAGTACGATATATCTTTGTGTCCCACGAAAGAAAAGCCATTCAATATTATTATTATTAATTGTATGATACCTAGTTCCTCAATTTTCACCATTACATGTCCTTATGTTTTTGTATTGACTTCGACATAAAACACAGGTAGAAAAACGTTTTAGTCCTTACACAAGCATTTTGCAAGAGCTGCGCGCATGCATCCATTGTCTTAACCTTTGCGTATTTAAGCGCGTATTCACTTTTTTACGCGTCACGCGCACCCCAAACCATGTGATATGGAGATTTATACAACACATACGTAGATCCTTGACACCTGATTGGATGAATGTGGGTCACATGATATTCAGAAGAAACAGCTGTTGCACGCTGACACAAAACCAGCCGTGCAATAGTGCATCTATTGCACGCTCAAAACCAACCGTGCAATAGAACCCAGGACACACTGAACTTGCGTACTGCACGTACCAGGGCACGTACTTAACTGCATGCGCGTACGTACCCTTTGCGCTGCCAGCGCATATATACTATACACATGCGCATCACTGCATGTTCGCACAGTATTTTTACAATGTAAATACGTTCAGCTGTTAAGTGTTTTGCAAAGTTTAACGTGGTATCATCTGAACTCTTTCCTGGACTATTTTATTGTTGCAAGAGTTTTTACAAATTTCGGAATATTACTAAGTTTTGAACAGTGAACTTTTACACAAACTAGAAGTTTCTGATTCGTGACTAGTGACTAAGATATTAATGGATTTCCATCTGGAATTTGCAATGTGGAATTAACTTACATGTAGACCTTATTAAATATTGGAACACCGGGAAAGCCTTCTATTGACGTACGAAAGGTAAGCAAAATAAGACCTCGTCCAGACCTTCATGTAGGCCTAACGTTAGATCTATCTTGGTTTCATTAGTCCATTGATTTAGTCTTATTCCTATCGTATATCGTGTGTTGTAACAAATATTCAATGTTTTCATTCGTGCGGTCGGTTCGAATATTACATTCGGTGCAAGTTGAACCGTGTAAGCAAAATAAGACCTCGTCCAGACCTAGGCCTATCTCGGTTTCATTTAGTCCATTTAGTCCGGTTTCTATCGTATATCGTGTGTTGTATAAAACAAATATTCAATGTTTTCATTCGTGCGACGGTTCGAATATTACATTCGGTGCAAGTTGAACCGTTCAATTCAACTCCGCTTCGCGTCGTTGAATAGAACGGTCCAACTTGCACGCTCATGTAATATTCGGAACCATCGCACTCATAAACATTGAATATTTGTATAATATTGCACGGTCATCCGGGTACTTTTACACAAACCATGAGATATTGTTTTAAAATTGCACGGTCATCCGGGAACTTTTGCGCAAACCATGAGATACGCCAATTTTTCTGGTTGCCTGAAAACCCTTCATACAAATAATAATTATAGTTATAGCGCGCGCATCCTCAGTCAGATATAGGTTGCTTAGAAACCGTCTCTCTTGGAGATCTGACTGAGGATGCGCGCGCTTTACAAAAAAAATGATGGATATAATTATGCAGATGAGAAAAGAGTAATGTGCGCGCTTCATTATTACGTAATTTACGTAATTAACGTAATAATACACAAAATCCCAAGTAGTATTAGCGGCAAAGATTCAAAATAATAGTATTGAAACAAAGAAGGAGAATTGATACCAAATCATTATTAAAGAACATGTGATTGAAAAGATACAAAAAACCTAGCGAAAATATGTAAATCCATTGAGAAAGTAAAGATCTCTGTTAAGACCTTTTCCTTCAAAACTTCTGCTCTTAACAATTGCCCGTAATTCGGCAATTTTCCTATCGTCGGCTGACTTATAGTCTCCACCGAAAAGGCAAACCTTGACATCCGCAACTGAGTGATTGGGAAGGCTGAAGTGTTTAGCTACAGGGAGATCATTCCGTCTTTTGTTGATGGATGATCTGTGGTTGTTAAAACGCATCCGAAATTTGGTGCTAGTCTCACCAACATACACAACGTCTGGGCAGCGTGCGCAAAAGAGGCAGTAAAGAACATTGCTGGAATCGCAGTTATGACGTCCCGGCCGGAGAGTGAAATTGTCAGTGACCTTGATCGTGGTGTCAGTGATGAGATGTTTGCAAATCTGACGTCTAGGTTTGGCGCAGGGAATATTGCCTCTCCGAGGTGAGAAGGTCGGGAGTTTGCTGCTAACAAGCAAATTCCTTAAGTTTGGGGGCTGACGTTGAGCATGAAGGGGAGGGTCACCAACCACTTTTCCTAGGTTTTGGTCAAGATGTAAGGTAGGCCACTCTAATCTGACCCGTTTAGCAAAGGATTTCGTGGCAGGATGGTAGGTTGTAACTAAGGGGATGCGCGTTTTATCCTTTGCGTTTGTGCATTGATTGAGGAGTTCTGTGCGGGATTTTCTCTTTACTCTGAGAATGGTTTCCTTGATCAGTCTGGCAGGATAGCCTCTTTTCAGGAACTGTTTTCCTAGTGTGAGTACTTCTTTTTCAAAGACTCTCTCATTAGAGATAATTCGTCGATAACGAAGCATCTGGCTGTATATAACCGAATGCTTGATATGACGAGGGTGAAATGAGTCATACCTCAAGTAAGAACACGAGTCAGTAGGCTTGCGAAACACTGATGTTTCGATCTTCCCATTTTCCTGGTTAATTGACACACTGACGTCAAGGAAGCTGATTTCCTCTTTAGAGCTTTCCATTGTGAATTTGATATTTTCGTTGCAAGCATTGAAAGCATTGTGGAAGGCTGTCAGTTCTTCCATGGAATGTTCCCATATTATGAAAACATCGTCGATGTATCGAACGTAGAGGGAAGGTTTGCATGGATAGCTCGAGAGGAAATCCTCTTCCAGAATGGCCATATAAATGTTTGCATATGCCGGTGCCATCTTGGTGCCCATGGCAGTGCCCTGTTTTTGAAGGTAGAATTTGTCATTAAATTGGAAATAATTATGTGTCAAAATGAATTCTACCATTTGGGCAAGGCCATTGACGTCTAGTGTTTCGTCACCATCAGTATGGTTATTAAGGAAACGACGCATAGCTTTGACACCTTCTACATGAGGGTGTTGGTATAGAGACTTTTGACATCCATGGTGACGAGTGTTGATTCTGGAGCAACATTTACTGATTGTAACTTTTTCAGAAAATCAGTAGTGTCTTTTACGTAGCTTGTTATTTTGGGTAGAAAAGGTTGGAGTTGCATGTCAACAAATTGGGACATGGATTCAGTGAGGGAGCCAACACTTGACACAATGGGTCTGCCGGGAGGAATGATATTATGCTCTTTAGCTAAAGCTATAGTAGTTTCAGTACCAGTTACTTCTTGATTGGACACACTCGTCACCATTTTAGTCAGTTTGTGTACTTTAGGCAGGAGGTATAACTGACTGACTCTAGGATTCCGGGGAACAGATACATTACTACCTACTACTTTGCTAACACACTCAGTGGCTTTTTCATGGAAATCGCCTGTAGGGTCTTTGTCTAGAGGCTCATAGAAACTTTCGTCTGACAATTGTCGGATAGCTTCATTATGGTAATCTTTAACGTCCTGAATAACAACTGCACCACCTTTATCGGCAGGCTTGATAATGATATCGTTATTGTTCTTGAGTGAGTTAATCGACTTACGTCGTACCTTATCAGTAGTACTGGGTTCCCTCTGTTGGGTGTCACGTAGGAAGTTGTCCAAGTGGCGTTCGACTTTCGAGGTGAAGGAGTCAATGTGGGCATTCCTCCCTGTCGGTGGAGTCCACTTGGGCTTGGTCATGGAGGGAGGAGCTTTATGGCCAGGAGACTTGTCGTTGGTGTTGCCATTTCCAGAGAAGAACTCCCGAAGCTTGATTCGTCGGGTGAAGTCCATGGTGTCCTGGCATAACCGAATACCGTCCAGAGGTTGAGGGGGGCAGTATGACAAACCGAGTTGAAGAGTCTCCTTCTCCTCGCTGGTCAGCTCGTAGGACGACAGGTTCACGATGGTCTCATTAGATACCTGATCATCAACGGGTTCTCCTCGGAGAAGAGGTGATTGCCGGACTAGATGGTTAAGCTTTCTGGACTTCTGGTCTATGAAGTATTTCACCTGATTGAGATAGTGACGTTCCAGTTGACCAAAGATAAATTCAGTGGGAATGCCGCCGTCTGCACTCGTTGTGCGACGTAGCTCATCTTTCGCTTGGTGAAGTTGCTCATCTATGACTTTCTGTCTGCGGTACGATTCGTTCAGCGAGTGATTTCGCAATCTTTCAGAGGTTCTCTTGCATAGGTTATCAGCGGTGGCAGTGTTAAAGGGGAAGTTCACCCCGAAGATTACTTGAGTTTAAAAAATGCAGAAAAAATAAAGAAAAATATTGGCGAAGGTTTGATGAAAATCGGTCAAATAATAAAAGAGTTATGAGTATTTAAAATTTTGGATTCGTGACGTCACATGCGAGCAGCTGCCCATTGGTCATGTAATAAATATTCCATATATTCGCATTTTTGTTACGTTCCACGATAAATTAATATTGTTTCTTTTCAGAATCTAGTATTGAATAACATTTCAGACAATATATCAAATGCACAGACGAAAGTATTCTAAATTTTCTGAGAAAACTGTATTTTACGGAATATTTATCACATTACATAATGAAGGAGCTGCTCGCATGTGACGTCACAAAATCAAAACTTCAAAAGTCCATAACTCCGTTATTCTTTAACGGATTTTGTCCAAACTTTCGCCAATATTTTTCTTTATTTTTTCTGCATTTTTTAAACTCAAGTAATCTTCAAGGTGAACTTTCCCTTTAAAGGTAGATTTCAATGGATTCTTAATGCGAAATCCCTTCGGTATCAGGTCCAACTTCTTAGAAAGAAAGAAAGAAAGAAGAATAAAGAAAGTGTTCTGCGTCGGTTTTGGTAAAATACAAATAGAAAAGACAAAGATAAATCAAAAAACCGTAGAGATGTCAATTATCCGATATTTCGGGCATAGCCCTTTATCAAGGAATGACAAATTTATTAAGCGTCAACATGATCAAAACAAAAAGCAAATAAAAGACGCGCAAAATGGTCGCGTATAAACAAAATGTAAGAACGCCCCAGAAGTGACGTAACAATACATCAAGAGAAGAATAACGAAGAAGAGCTAAGAGAAAGAGAGAGAGAGAGAGAAAAAAAAAAGAGGAAAAGAGGAAAGAGGAAAAGAGGAAAGAGGATGAGAAAAAGAAAAAAAGAAGAGAGAATGAAAAAGAAAAAAAGAAAAGAAAAAGAAGGAAGAGGGAGAAAAAATAGAGAGGGAAAGAGAAAAGAGAAAGGGACAAGAAAAGAAAAAGAAAAGAAAAGAAAGAAAATTACGTGATGGGAAATGAGCGGAAAGAAACATTAATTTCTCTTGGTTGGAGGCAGCCAAGGCGAAAAATCATACGTTCCTCTTCCTGCTTGCGTAGCTCGTCGGAGCTGAAAGAACTGCGTAATATGCACACTACAAAGTTCTGTATGTCATGGTTGTTAGAGTAAAGTGAGCAGCCACAGGTAATCCAACACGACTGGTCTTGTCCCTTTCTCTTTTCTCTTTCCCTCTCTTTTTTTTTCCCCTCTTCCTTCTTTTTCTTTTCTTTTTTTTTTTTTCATTCTCTCTTCTTTTTTCTTTTTCTCATCCTCTTTCCTCTTTTCCTCTTTCCTCTTTTCCTCTTTTTTTTTCTCTCTCTCTCTCTTTCTCTTAGCTCTTCTTCGTTATTCTTCTCTTGATGTATTGTTACGTCACTTCTAGGGCGTTCTTACATTTTGTTTTTACGCGACCATTTTGCGCGCCTTTTATTTGCTTTTTGTTTTGATCATGTTGACGCTTAATAAATTTGTCATTCCTTGACAAAGGGCTATGCCCGAAATATCGGATAATTGACATCTCTACGGTTTTTTGATTTATCTTTGTCTTTTCTATTTATATATATATATAAACAATTGTAAGGAAATAACATATACAACAGCTTTGGCAACTCTCGTTGGAATAATTATAATTGTGAGAAATGAAATGAGAGAATAATGGTTGCGTAGCTTAATTTAAAGTTCCCCAGAGCTGTCCTCCCTTTTTGATTTTTTTTTTTTTTTTTTTTGCAAAGGTTGAAAAAATGTCTCCGCCGGGAATCGAACCCGGGTCGTTGGCTTAGAACGCCAATGCCTTAACCACTAGACCACGGAGACGGGCCAGTGATTTCGGCGACACCAGATTCAATTGACCGACAGATTGACAAATCTTCAACCTCTTTAATTAATTCCTTTGTCGGGGCAGGTGAGTTTTGAACAATGACAAGCCGCATGCCTCAGCTGGATCCAAGCGAATGCTTTGAGATACATGTATACATTAAGGCCACCGCACACCTTACGATCGGTCTGCGATCCGATTTGTGAAATAAATCGCTGTGGCATTAAATATTGGCCCTTTAACAAATGAAATCTACCCTATTCAGGTTCTGAAAAGCAATATGAATACTAAACATAGGGTTTTGGTGAGCTGTCAGCTTTCTACAAGGAATAAGGGCAAAATTAGTTTCAAATCGTAGGCAGTCGTACGATTTTTGTGACGTCACTACTACTCGGAGCCGATTTGGCCATTACACGGACTAGAAAACTCGACAAAGGCCGTATTATCGATTTTACTATCTGTGTGACTATTCAGAACTTCAATCAAAAATATTTTTCGTTTTTAAATGATTTGTCAAATGATATTACATTTTCTTCTGAAATCGGATCGCAGACCGATCGTAAGGTGTGCGGTGGCCTTTAGAATAATTATAAACAATTGTAAGGAAATGACATATACAACAGCTTTGGCAACTCTCGTGGAAATAATTATAATTGTGAGAAATGAAATGAGAAAATAATGGAATAATGGAATTAATTAAAGAGGTTGAAGATTTGTCAATCTGTCGGTCAATTGAATCTGGTGTCGCCGAAATCACTGGCCCGTCTCCGTGGTCTAGTGGTTAAGGCATTGGCGTTCTAAGCCAAAGGCCCGGGTTCGATTCCGGGCGGAGACATTTTTTCAACCTTTGCAAAAAATTTCAAAAAGGGAGGACAGCTCTGGGGAACTTTAAATTAAGCTACGCAACCATTATTCTCTCATTTCATTTCTCACATATATATATATATATATATATATATATATATATATATATATATATATATGAAAAGTTTCAAACGTATTGTTCCCATACACCAATTGTGGGTAAAAGGGCACCAAAATAGGCATTGTGGGCAATGGCGTATCGACGGGGGTGCGGCACTTAAAAGGGGGCGCAAAAACGCAAAAGATGGAGAAAGAAAATGAAGAAAAAATATCATCCTTCAGGGTTACGCGCTCCTAATCCGCAGGATAAATGCATTAGAAATACAGTTTTTTTAGCGTTCAAAATGCTTTTTTTTTCTAAAGCTCGGTCGCTTTGCTCCCTCACATAATTACGTTAATTCAGGATCTCGTAATTTGGCGTCCCAGTATACTCAGTAGTTCTAGAAAGAGCTTTTAAAGGGTTCAAAATCTGAAAAATAAACTTTAATTCTCGCTGTTTTTCTAGCTTTCCTGTACATGCTGTAATTTTCATTAGCTTCCTGTTATATATTGCGACCCCCCTCCCACCCCCCCTAGAGAATATGTATAGAATTGCATTTGAACCTGATCTCTAGTACATCAGATAAACTCATTTCCTTAACAACACGACTGGAAGAAAGTACAAAACAACTCAGCATGGAATCAACGCTAAAAAAAGAAAGATCCTAAAGATGGGTTCTGATGCATTGACCGCGGAAACGGCAGCCCCCCCCCCCCCCAACTTTTTGAGTAAACACGTTTCATAAAATCCCCGAAAAAGGGTTTAAAAAGGTTCGAAATTGTCATTATTCAAGTGAAATCAAATCAGCCCCCCTTCAAAAATGCTCCGCTGCTCTTGGAATGTAACAATGAAGATTGTAGGAGAACAACTTGAAAACGCTGATAGACTCTATAGGCGTAACTATCAAAGACCATGCGAAATCTGCTCAGGAAATCAAGATCAGAATTAAAGCAAGCAGCAACATCTGCCCTTAATTGCAGGTGAACTCTGAAGCCAATCTGGTATTAGAAGCAGGCGCGCCGGAAGCAGTTTGGGATTGGGGGGGGGGGGGGCAAACATTCAAGGGGGCTCTCCTTTCAAGGGCTCATGTCTTCTCACCCCTAAAAAACCCCACACGCTTTCCCACCCTCTCACAACAATACAGATCCTACTACTAAATCAAAATTTTACTCAAAAATTCTCTGACAAGCATTTTTGGGGTGTATTTTTACTCGAAAATTCTCTGACAAGCAAAAAAAAAAAAAAAAAAAAAAAAAATTCGGCATTTTTGGGGTGTATTTTTACTGGAAAATTCTCTGAAAAGCAAAAAAAACCAAAACACACCAGAATTATGCTAAAATTATGCTAAATTTTGTCAAATTATGCTAAAGCGGTCAAAATTCTGCCAGAAAAGCAGAATTTTGCCAACTCTGGCAACCTTGCGTCTAATACAAAACCTCCACTACGTTAAAGTTTAAAGTTTGAATGCTTTATCTGTCTTCAGTGATCTCCATGAATACGAAAAATGAATACAAAGGCTTACAATTACGTAATAAAGCAATCAAGCTTTTAATATACACACGATTTTCACTCCTTTACTACTGATTTTTTTTTTATTGGGGGGGGGGGGAGGGACTTTTTGGGGAGGAAAATGCATTTTGCCCCCCCCCCACTTTCGTTATGCATTTGTGGGGGGGGGTGTCTGAAGCCTCCCCCCCCTACCCCCCCTCCACCTTCACTCACTTCCAATATTATAACATATCACTGGAGTATTGAGCGTTGAGAATGTTGAGGGATCGAGCACTGGTAATATGCTCTTTTTGTCTACCGTGCCCCCCCCACTTCCGGCGCCTATGATTAGAACATATCACTGAGTATTAGGTTGAGAATGTTGAGATCGAGCACTGGTAATATCTGTCTTTTTGTACGGATGTGAACGTGGACACTGAATGCAGAGCATGATGGAAAAAGAATGAACGCTTTTGGGATGAATTGTATGAGAAGATTACTGCACATTCACTACACGCAAACTTCTTCTTCTTCTTCTTCTTCTTCCAGTAGTGTGCATAAACCTCCAAGGAGTATTGTCGCACAGCAGTTGGTTGTCTATCAGCCGATTAAACGTGTTGCTCGAAAACTTATACAAAAAAAATTAAAAAAAATAAAAAAATAATAATGATAATTCCAAAAACAACGCATCTACACTATATACAAATTGTTCTCATATTTTGAGTTAGTGTATGACAACATCTTTGACTCGTGTCTTGAAGATGTCGATTGATGGTGAGATGACCACGTTCTCGGGTAGACCGTTCCACAAGAAATTGAGAGAGTTATATGTCCAGAGAGTTAGGGGAACAAGATACATATACAACAACTGAAAGACCGCTGCAGTGGTATGGTCCTGTAGGCTAACTAGATGGAAGAATAGCTTGACAAACATCATCTTGCAAGGCAGTGGCGGATCTACATAGGGGGAAAACCGGCCCATGCCCCCTCCCCCCTTTTTGAAACCCAACTGGCATACGGGATGAAGAACATTTATAAAGCAGTGTGGACAGGGATGTCTTTTGAGCAGCTAACTAGAACAGCTAAATAGATCTACAGAAATTATAGATCCATCATACACACAATGGCCGGTATTCTCGAAAGTGGCCTAAGTTAAGCCAGGCTTAATTTAGGTCAATGCTTTATGGAAGGCCATTCGTCAACCCCTAAGTCCCATATGAATTACCATATTTATGTAACAAAATAAAGAAACAAAATTATTTTTTGGCACGAAATGAGCATCAGAATTCATTTCTATCATGTCGGTTTTTTATATTTGCATTTAGTCCCAGAACTATGGTGATTTTGTAGGATCAAAAGAGGGTGACATTTGGCTCTCCATAATTCGGTGGCCTTATAATCTACACACTTAGGCGTTGGCTTATGTTAGGCGCCTTTCAAGAATACGAGCCAATGTCGCCACAACTTGGCCTCCAAGCTAGATAGATAGAGTCATTGTTGACGTCATGCCTACTATGACGCTTAGGCTGAAGACCCCTCAATTTTGTGCACAAATTATGATTCACTTTTTCTTTGGAGTGGAAAATTTTAATACCAGTATATGATAACCATAGCAACACCTCACAGAGCATTGTTAATAATGCGCTTGCGTTAACAAAAGATTAAGCGCATTGTCCAGTACATGTGCGCAGACGATACATGTATGCTGAGCTGAAGTTCCCATGACACTGCGCATTAATTCAATGCGCGTAATGAATTCAAACAAAAGAAAAATACATACAAGTACAGTACAGAACAACGCTATATTTCTCCTTTGTCTCAAAACAACAAAAGTGCAGGGGCAAGAAACACAAGTCAGCCATGGATGTAGGGAATAAAACATAAGTAGCGGGGGAATCAGAATAAAAACAACATATTTCGTGCATCTAATCAAATAGGGCAACCAGGACGTGCATTATGGCTCATGCACGACACCTGTTCCTGTTCGTGGTCGCCTTTACGTTCACCATGGTGACCGCGAGACTGGACTTTAATCCAACCATCATCAACCAAGATCGAGGAAGAACAAAGATTCGTATTGGATTGCTGGCAGAATGGACAACCAGTGAAGGCGACCAAGGGACACTTGGGTTTCCCGCTGTTGGTGCTTTACCTTTAGCAATATCACTGGCCAACCAAGATTCTAACATTCTCAGTGGTAAGTCGATTTCTTGTTTCATTCTCTCTCCCATTTCTCCTTTAAGTCCAGATCCAGTTTTATATGATGGGGGGGGGGGGGGGGGGGGGGGGGGGGACCTAAAGCCACGCACTTTGTTTCCAGCCCCTAAAAAGTCATTTTATTTAGGGGTTTGTGTGAATTTCTTTAAATATCTTGGTTCTTCATATTTCGAACTTAAATCGCTGAGAAAATTCCGACGGAAGAATGTCAATAGGTTCCCCCATCATACTTTTGTCAACCTTTCTTGTAAAAGATTCATGACAATTTGCATAAAAGTTGTTCGATTTATGAGGGGGGGGGGGGGGGGGCGTTGTGTGTCCGGACAGTTAACAAAAATTAACCTGTCCATTTTGCTGTCGAATTTTACAAAAAAATATGTATCAAGTAACACTAAACCCAGTGAATATTTCAGTTCATACTTCTGGACATGGACCCATCTTGTCAAAGATTCATGATACTTTTCATTAAAACTTGTTGGTTTTACTGTTTAAAAGTAACCTGTCTGGATAACCAAACTGTCCGGACACACGACATGTGGGTACCGTATACTGTTTAAAAGTGACCTGGGGGTGTTTCATAAAGCTGTTCGTAAAGTTATGCATGACTTTACGAATGACTCAAATATGACAAGCAAATGGGATGCTCGATCATTTTTAACTGCATCAACTAAAGTTTAACTGTGCAGATGTAGATTAACATTCTTATTATAACAAAGATTTTTAATGCAAAGTATATTTTTTGCCATAATTTAATTGAGATTATTGGAAATACAGTCACACTTTGTTAAAACTTCATGAAAAACTTTTGGCATCCTATCTGGCACTTCATATTCAAGTTGTTTGTAAAGTCATGCGTAACTTTACGAACAGCTTTATGAAACACCCCCCTGTCCGGATAAGCAACCGCGAAACGAATGAGTACATTGTAGACCTATTTTTTTTTTTTTTTTTTTTTTTGGTTTTGTTTTGCTGTATGTAAATCTGAAGACCTGTAAAAGGTATTAAAGATTTTTTATTACCCTTCCCTGGGATGTGAGTTAAGGGAGTTTTTCCAACATTAAGTCTTCATTGTGAAATTAAATTTTTCTACATGTATGCCCCCACAACACCTGTATTGTATCATTTTTTTGTAAATTTTTGTAAGTCAAAACTGAAATTATCAAATATATTCTGGTATAAAAAATGCTGGTAGGGCGAAAGCTATAAGAATCCTTTTTATTCGGCTTAAGCCTTGCAGATACAGCTTTTATGTTTCCTATTAATAGGTAGATCTATTATACCCAGGAAAATGGAAATAAGTTGAAAACAGTTAACATTTAATAATGACAGTGATGATGATAATGAATAATAAAAATAACAATAATAACAATAATAATAACAACAACAATCATTTCAATGATGTCAACAACGATAATATTACAATGTTTCCAAAAGAACGACACGATAACAGTTTCAAAATAAAAACAAAGAAAATGCAAACTATATCGTCAGCCTGAAATTTCACAACAGAATCAACTTTATATTTACCATTCCTTATAAACAACAAAGAAAACATAGCATTTTAAGGAATGGTAAATATACTATGAAATAATAAAATGATGAAATCAGTATTACTCTATCTAATAGGGGGACTTAAAACTAACAAATGTTATCATCAAACTTGTATTTGAAGGATATGACGTTCAGTTTGAATGGGTGGATACCCATTGTGATATCAACATTGGAATGCATGCTGTCAGTGATTGGTGGAAACGAGGCTTTGCTGGTGTTATTGGACCTGGCTGTGGTTGTACCTATGAAGGTCGCCTTGCCTCTGCTCTTAATTTCCCCATGATCGACTACGTGAGTATAGCCTAGACAATAATCTCTTGATTTTGATTTAAAAAAGCAAAATGTCTGCATTTGAGCATCAAGCTAGGTTGAAAGTTAAAATATACATGTAGATCAATGTAACATAGACACAGTGATATATCGAGTGTGGTGTGTGCT
>CM046838.1:38462538-38692538 GCA_025618425.1 Heliocidaris tuberculata | reverse complement strand
AGTATAGTGCATGATAGACCATGCACTATTTATATATAATAGGTCATCATGAAAGAAAAAGATCCTGAGAAATACATTTTGAAAAAATTACATTTTAGTCATTTTGTACGTTGAGCAAATTGGAGAGTTGTCCGCCACTACATCACCATGATCGCAGTGACATTATTGATTTTTCCTCTTTCTTCCAGAGCAACTTGCCATTAAGCTTCGATTTCCCTTTAAACTCAGCTTGCTGTTATTCTTTGTTTTACTAATGGATATCGATTTTTAAAAATAGTATTGTGTTGTCCATGCTACTTTGTAAACAAAGCGAATAATTATTTGGCATTTCTACCATTTTATACTTAGTTATCATAGCATCCTGTAGATAAATTATACTATTAATACATGGTTGGGAGTGTGTTAGTGCAACACAAAGGTTTTTATCGCGGTGTACTAAGGCACGAGGCGTAGCCGAGTGTGTGTTAAACACCACGATAAAAACCTGAGTGTTGCCGGATCGCACTAACGCACGAACTCACAACCACGTATTAATAGTTTTATAAAACGGGTCTACAACCTTAATGTTTTCTTACAATCTTAGTGTTTGATCCGGATTAGCCGTGCGTTAGTGCTTTTTTTTTTTTTTGCACGGTCACGTGGTGTTATTTGACCAATCAGGATGGCTACATTCTTGAACCCGTTTTATAATGCTTGTTATTGCATAATTCTTGTTTGTAGTTTATGTGTTCTTGGGTGATGCAAGTGATCTTCGTCAGTTTGCCATGACAGCCTTAGATGATGGGATCTTAGACTCAGGGGAATATGCTGTTCTTGGAGCCGTCGTTGATTTGGAAGTCAGAGACAGCCAAGATTATCACAGTCTTGATTGTGAGTACACCTGTAATCTCTAAAACCTCTTTTACATTTTTTTTTTTTGGGGGGGGGTATTTAAAAAAAAATTATGGTACAGTGCGTATCAAAAAAAGTGTACACAACTTTGGTAGTTTCGTATATGAATTTTGCATCCTCTGTGACCTTGAAATGTATTTCATGGTAAAGAGTAAAGTATTCTGTCCAACGATACTTTATTGACAACGTTGATGTCCCGAATGACTGAGTACCAGGGTTAAATCCCCTTGTTCCAAGTTTTGGCTAATGCAACAAAATGTGGATCAAAACCACATGACTGTGTTACTTTAGTCTAAAGTCCTTTATAACATTAATTCTGATTCGTACTCTCCAGATTTGTCAGTTGCACCATTTTGCATGCATAAGGTATTATCTGTAAAAAGTACATGAAATCAATTTTTTATTAACTTCAAAGAATAATGAAAGGTAAGAAAGGATAAAAAAATATTGAAAGCTATACGTAATAAATAATTGACAGTGGACTTTTATGATAAAGATGTCATCCCAAATAATCTTTGTCCACTGTGAATGACTCGATGATGAAAGGCTTACCTTAATAAGGAATGCGGAGGAAGCCAAGTTTGTGTCATTATGACAAGAAGTGTATCATGATTTTTGCTTGTAATAAGTATTGAGTTTTTGTTGATGTTTTGCTTCTAAAAATTCACAATATCAATGAAAATACTTAGCAATCGTTTTCCGATTGAAACGAGTAATGCATGATTTCATGAATGGTTTAATTGCTACGCACGCTTTGCTTCCGCCGAAACTTGGTACAAGTACTATACAAGGGTATTTTGATACGATATTTTAAAAAGCCCTGGAGCTCAGTCATCTGTGACAGCAAAGTTATGAATAAGGTATCAATGGACAGATTATTAGTTACTATTTAACACGAAATAAATCTGAAGGTCACAGAATATGAAAATTTTATGAACGAAGCTACCAAAGTTGGGTATACTTTTTTTATACGCACTGTAATACAACTACATCTTGGGCTAGAATGTTCTTAGAAATCGTCGGCCAATTTTTTTAATGGCAAACGAAAACAAAAATACTATGTCACTGTCCTAGGGAATTATTATCCTTAGTGCAATTTCTTGTATATGATCTATGATTATAGGTACGCACATCTTTTCTTCCGACTTTAATTTTCCGTCACTTGTTATTCTGAGATTTGACGGATGTTGCAAGTGTCAGTGAATGATTAAGGAAGGAGGGAGGCAGGTGTCCAGACCTGCCGTTAACCCATTTTAATTTTTCAAAGTTTATTTTTTCTGTTTGTTGCCAATCGGTCGTTATTTTTAGGAAAGTACTTCTACATGTAAACCCACCCCGGCCTGCTTAACGAATCTGTGAATGCCGACGCGGCATTTTGAAAATCATATTTCAGGGGAAATTGTATTATAAAAGTGCTCACACCCCTTCCCATATAATAATCGTTTATCAATAAGTTTGAGATGATTTATAAGATTTATTTAAAAAATCTTTCACATTCTGAACAGCTCTGTATTTCGATTCAACAGAAAAACTGTAACGATATAAATGTGCGGTAGATAATCTCTAATAAGATAGAATAGAGAAATATTAGAAACTGCTTTCTTGTTATCATTG
This sequence comes from Heliocidaris tuberculata, assembly GCA_025618425.1. Taxonomy (NCBI): domain Eukaryota; kingdom Metazoa; phylum Echinodermata; class Echinoidea; order Camarodonta; family Echinometridae; genus Heliocidaris; species Heliocidaris tuberculata. The sequence continues at coordinate 38,690,033 of CM046838.1, read as the reverse complement.
ACGAACTATATTTTTTTGAAATTGAAAGGTAATTATATTTGATTTAATGCTAACATCTATCAGAACCTTTTAAATGATTACAGTAAAACTATATAGATAAAATACACTGATAATATAAACTAGAGATTATATAGACCAGAGATTATACTTTCTGAGATTATACTTTCTGAGAGTAATGAGAAACCTTCATGTCGATAAAACTATCCTGGTTTTGTTTTACCGCTCTTTAATCCAGAGCATACTCACGTACAACCTGGTTTGTTATTATGAGAATGGTACACACCGAGATCGCTTAGACCGAGTGAGAAGAATGGCTCAACGAATTATAGGAAATGACCTGTCTTCTCTTAGTTGTTTCTTTGAAGAGAGAGTACTATCCAAAGTTAACAAAATTATGAACGATCAAAGTCATCCTCTTAACGTTATGAACATTATTCATTTAATCGCTCTGGTATCAGGCTGCGCGTGCCGCGTACGAATCGAACACGTTTCCGCCAATCATTTCTACCCAACTCGATTCACATGTTCAACCAACTTGTCAGAAGGGAGTATAGGCCATAGTTCATTTAATTTGTCTTTACTGCACACCTTTATATCGGTATGTAAAGTTTATATCAAATTTCTGATTTAAAAAATATGAATGTCTAATATTAAAGTTGCATTGAAAATTGATGTATGCTTGAGCAGTAAGCTTACATGACGTATATAGGAATATGAGAAGAAACGAAGGGTAAAGAAGATAAGAAATCAGGAGAAGAAGAAGGAAATAGAAGTTAACCCTTTCAAGACAATTGACCACATTTTGTGGTTTGGCTCAATAACTTTTTATTCAGAGCTCTAAAAAATATACCAGATACACGAGTAGAAAGAGCAAAAATTTCTGCACACACTATGTCCATTTTTGTTGCATTACCATATTGCGTTTGATGCCAGGAATTTTGAATAGGAGAATAAGTTTTAAAATCCTTAAATTGGCAACACATTGAGATAGTCAAAATCCTTATTTTTTATCAAAATTGGCAATTTTTTCAACTTTTCGACAAAATTCCTAACCATGTGTATTATTTTCAAAGACATTACACCTTATTAGAACCATGTAGCACTAAAAGAAAAATATTATTGTTGCCAATTTGAAGATCAAAATGTGATCAATTTAGCCCATAAATAATTCCTGTCCTGAAAGGGTTAAAAAGAAGAATAAGAAGAAGGAAACAAACTCACCTATTATTTCTCAAACAAGTAATAAGTACATATATATAGTATTTGAGCACAATCTATGATTAGTGTTGTATGAACACAGTATACAGTCAGAAATATGATAAGAAGAAGGAAAAGGTGATGAGAAGGAGAAGTAGAAACATACGAATTAGAAAGTAATAAAAACGAAACAGAAAGGGAAAGGAGTATATATGTACTTCAATAGTAAAACATAAATGCAAAATCAATTGGCAAAATTAATGTCATGCAGAGAATTTCTTTGTTTTATTGTATTTACATGTCTGTTTTGTCGTATTGTACTGTACTATTTTTCATGTTTCTTTCAGTAATGCTGGTGGAAATCAAATTTCCACGATTTTATGTGGATCAGACTGAATAGAATTATCAAATTATCAAATTATCTAATAATATTAATAAAATGATTATCTGTTTGTTTTTTAAACAAAACGCCAATGTTTCAGATATCCTGGATACATCCGAATATTTAAACCAGATAAATCCTGACTACGCAAGACTCTATAAGAATCGAGAATACACTCGTACTGATGATGAACGAGCGCTTGAAGCTTTGAAGAGTGTTATCATTGTTACTGGAGCACCCGTACTCAAGACAAGAAATTGGGACCGATTTTCAACCTATGTCATTGACAACGCCCTTGATGAGCCTTTTAATGGTGAATTGCAGCTCAGGGCAGAAGTAAGTATCTCCATCCGAAGCTTTAAAGCCCACCTCAGACTATAACATTCTACTGCGATTTTGGAAATAAATCAGGTATGAAAATTGAAACATAAAATCTTCCCCATGAAGGTTTCTAATGGACATTGTGATATGGAAATCGCAAGATATAGTTGGATATCATCCTATTTATCATCATGATAAACCTCAAGCACGGAGATATGACATATTTTGATTGTTATATCTGATCACATTACACTTATAAAATTTCAATGGGATCTCAGTGGGATCGTATAGTATGTGGTTGGCTTTGTTACCGATCAATGGTAGATGTGGAATCCAATTCAAGCTGATTTTAATCTATCGGTGCACTGTTATGAGTTTCCAATTTCATTTCCCAATTTCTGATTACCTTTTTATTTGTTCCTTTTTTTTCCCATTCACTCCTATTTTCATCTCTTCCAGATTGACTTTGCCTCGGTGTACATGTTTGATGCTACAATGCAGCTGTTAGAAGCATTCGATCGTACCATTGCAGCTGGAGGTGATATATATGACGGAGAAGAAGTGGTTTCAACCCTACTAAACTCAACCTATCGAAGTAAGAATTGTAGGCCATTGCCTTTAGGTATTATGATTCTATACGTTTTCTAATCATTTGACTTCCAAACTACAGTGGATCTGGATGGCATTAAAGGTCATGTTTAGTTTTGGTAAGCCCTAAAAAGCTGTTTGTCAGATTTCTTCAATTTTTGTTGATAAATAGCAAGATACTAGCAATACTAAGACAATGTGAAGATTTCACCTTAAGTTTAATATTAAACAAATAAGAGGCAAAAACTAATTTATGTGCCGGGACAGGCACGTAAAATCCCAACAAAGGCAGCATGTGCTATACACTCTACACACACGAGTAAAACCAATGAGTAGCTACACACAGTGATACACATGCTGTCTCTGTGCGAAGCCCCAAGATTGCTGTGCGGGGGGCCGTCGGGGATGGAAGGGTCCTAGCATAATGGCAGTGATCAAGCATTCCTTACAGGCATTTCACTGAAATTCACCAGAAATCATAGATGGAATACCAAATGATCTCTTACAGACATCTTTTGATACAAGGAGAACAACATGAGACTATATTTAACATGTTTCTCTCCAATTTCCTTTTTGCTACCAATACTGTACATGAGCTTTAAATAAAGGCGCAGTTGCCTCATGTTCCCACTGTATCTTCTCTAGATCTACTTGCAGTATTAAAGAAAAAATTTCGTTTTGAAAAGTTTGGACCTTACTTTTTTCAGTTTTATAATTATTATTGGCACAAAATACAAATATTGTTAGTTGTGATTACTGGCAAAATGAAGAGAGCACGCGACATAGCAGCCTTCTTATTAATTTGTACAATGTTCACATAGTATAATGTAAACAATATCAATGACGTTCTAGCAAGACATCGAATTTCGTTTTAAAACAATGCAATAGAGACATATTTCATAAAGCTCACTTCTGAATTTTCAGAGCAGTTGTAAAGCAGAAGCGCTGAATAGGATGTAAATCGTTTAATAGGGTTTCATACACTTATAAACTAGATGGAACCTTATCCTGAACTAACATACGGACATTAATCGTGAATTTGCTTCTCTTTAATCTGTTTAGGATCGGTTTAGTCGGTTGGGATTAAGCCGTGATTTGAAATGTGATTTTTTTTCTTTCTAGGTAAGACTGACACATTCTATCAGTTTGATGAGAATGGAGACGGTGTAAAACCTTATGTTCTACTGCACCTCATACCAATTCCTAAAGGAGATGGAGGGGCAACTAAGGGTTCACTTGGCATGTATCCTATCGGTACATTTACTAGGGAAGAAGGCCACTGGGTAAGCATATACTCAATCAGTCTTTGTATACATACACACACCTAAGTTTTGTTATTAAAGTTTTGTTACTTTATACGAATAGTTTGACTGCTTTCCAAAATGATTCAATTATATTTCAATAACTGCAGTTCCTCTGATCAATGAATTATATCAATTATTAATTCAAGCATTGACTTTACACCTTAGATAATTAAATATTTCAAATTAATGACAACTCAATTTCTAACGGCTCAGTGTATGTGACAACAATCTTTAAGATTTGTATACAACTCAATAATTATAATTCATTCAAATTATAATTCTTTCATGCCATTGAATATTATTACTTGTTGCTTTTGATTTAAATGAAGGTCTTATTCCTATTTGCTTCTTATTATTGTTAACAGGGCCTCGTGGAAGACCACCACTATTGGTGATAATGAGTCACCCTGTCTAAATATGAGAAATAAATAAATAAATAAATAAATGATTAATTTTACTGCTAATGAAATGATTAGACTGGTATAGGAAAAATGCGACTGGTAATGGTAACGCATTTTGTCTATACATACACACCTAAGTGCTGTTTTTAGCAGGGTTGGCATATTTCCCGCTTCAGAGGCTTATTTCCGGGACGCCGGGAAATAAGCGGTATTTACTGGTATTTACCGCTTTTTACTGGTATTTACCGGGAAATATATTTTTCCACTCACTTGTTCATAGGGATTGTCCAATTTTGAACATAATAACAATGGTGGTGAGTATGGTTGCTCTGGTGTGTACTATTTGTGTGTGTGTGGGTCTGTGTGTGTGTGTGTGTGTTTGTTCGTGTGTTTGTCTATGTCTGTTATTTCGGCTATAAAAAGATTTTTTTTTTTTCTGTAAACATTTTATCAAAAGTTCAAAACCAGCAATCACTAGTACACATGTATACAAAATCATTGATACACTATTGTTACAAAAACCAATTACATACAGTAGAATATAAGATAGGTTGTATGAAACAAGGTTTCTGATTGGTAAGATGTGGGTCTTGCCAGTGCGTAATTCGTTATATTACATGACCTATATAGATACTGATGCGTGATTTGTCAAAATGCCGTCACGTGACCAACGTCACAAGGATGAGAAGTGTTATGTTTCCCAACATGACGTAAAATACGTCATACCTCGGAATATAACGCCGTTATATCCAGAGGTATGACGTCACACGTACAGTTCAATTAATTAAACGTACGTGATCGATCGATCGTGAACAGCGCGAAATATGAAATTGGAACAAATTTTGTGGTCTTCAAAATGGCTGCTTCAGCGAGCCGATTCGCTTCGCTGGGTGAGGAAGAACTGGACGAAATTATTGACAAAATTTTGCGGATTTCTTAACATCTGACACTGCTACAGGAATCAAAATGGTGAGTCAGCAGAATTTGTTTTGTATCTATATAGGTCATTATAATATAACAGATATTGAACTTCTCCTTCGGGAACAACATAACATTTAATTTCCCTTGGGTAGTTATATTTTTGTCTCGGAATACTATATTTTTCCTCAGCGCTACGCGCTTCGGAAAAATATAATGTCCCTCGACAAAAATATAACTCCCCTCGAGGATCTCAAATGTTATATTGCCCCTCTAGACAGTCAATATCTGTATAATATGTCACGACCGTGCAATATAACGTGTTATATTCCCCGCTCTGGTGTGTTCTATTTGTGTGTGTGGGTGTGTGTGTGTGTGTGTGTTTTTGTGTGTGTATATTTTGTGTACAAACTCCAATAGACAGAGATCAATAACGATACAAATTAATTGATAATACAGAGTTCGTTGCACTTTATCAATGAATGTTGCAATGTAGAGTTTCATGAGTTCCGATCCCACAAGCAGTTTCCGATTTTCTATAATGCATAGTACATGATCATTTTCGTCAAAATTATACCGTAAAATGTGCATCCATAGTTGAATTTCTCTCGTGCACTATATATACATGTTCACCTCGGCCTACGGCCTCCGTGACATATAATGCACTTGAGAAATTCTAAAGCTATTGATTCACATATTACGGTATATTCAACTCAAGAGCATGCACTGTATGTATAATATAATTCATATTCTGAGCTTTCTTCACAATTGAAAACAAAAATCATATTGTAATGAGATACATGTATGTGTAAAAAGTTTAACCCCTGGAGAAATGAATTTGAGTTTGTGTATGTGTGTTGCGTATGTGCGCCCATTTAAAGCGATGACATAGGCATGAAGTTGTACATTCGGACCGATGACACACAGCGAACCGATGACGTCATCGGTTGGCAGACCTGCGCAGTGAGACCCAAATTACATGCTTTTGCATATAGGGGTAGGTCATCAGTTAGTATTACGCGAACAAGTCGTCGGTTGTATAGAAACATTTCAGACGGGTCATCGGTTATGCGGTTGAATTCTACACACACAGGTCATCGGTTATGCGGTCAAATTCTAGGTTGAAAAAGATGTCATCGGTTCTTATGCGCGCACATGTATGGGTGTACATGTATGTGTGTTTGGGTGTATACATGTATGCAGTGTGGATTTAATAAATTTGTTTGTGTGTTTCTGCTATGAGTGTTGTGCTGCTAATTATTTCAGAACAATATTTTCAGTTGTTGAGGCTAAAAACAAGTAAAATTATTAATAAATAAAGAATTAAAATCATATTTCCCGTTTTTTACATATTTACCAGACGCCCATCATATTTACCGGACGGTATTTACCGGTATTTACCGCCGGTAATTACCGTCACCGGTATTTACCGCCCAACCCTGGTTTTTAGCTCATCCGGCCCGAATGGGCCAGATGAGCTTATGCCGTGGCGAGGCGTCCGTCGTCCGTCGTCCGTCCGTCCGTCCGTCAGTCCGTCCGTCCTTCGTCTGTCGTCCATCCACAATTTCAAAATGCTTCTTCTTCGCCATTTCTTACCCGATTTTAATTCCGTTTGCTTTATATGATAGCACTAGGTGGGGGATTCGAAACTTCTACACAGAATTTTGAAACTCATTAAATATGCTAATTTATGCGCATTTCTCAAAAATCACAAAAATTGCTTCTCCTTCCTCATTTATTGACCGATTTCGATTTTTTTTGTTCCATCTGAAAGACTTTCATGAGGTTCATTGAACTTCTACACAGAATTTTGAAATTTTGTCTACAAAATTAATTATACTAAATTTATGCGATATTTATTCAAAAATCACAAAAATTGCTTCTTCTTCCTCATTTATTGACCGATTTCGATTTTTTTTTTCCATCTGAAAGACTTTCATGAGGTTCATTGAACTTCTACTCGGAAATTTGAAATTTTGTCTAGAAAATTATTTATGCTAATTTATGCGAAATTTATTAAAAAGATCACAAAAATGGCTTCTTCTTCCTCATTTATTGACCGATTTCGATTTTTTTTTTTTTGGTTCCATTTGAAAGACTTTCATGAGGTTTATTAAACTTCTACTCGGAATTTTAAAAGTTTGTCTAGAAAATAATTTATGCTAATTATTTATGCAAATTTATGTAAAATTTATTAAAACATCACAAAAATTGCTTCTTCTTCCTCATTTATTGACTGATTTTGATTTTTTTTCTTCCATCTAAAAGACTTTCATGAAGTTCATTGAACTTCTTCATGGAATTTTGAAATTTTGTCTAGAAAATTAGTTATGCTAATTTATGCGAAATTTATTACAAAATCACAAAACTTGCTTCTTCTTCCTCATTTATTGAGGAAGACTTTCATGAGGTTCATTGAACTTCTACTCGGAATTTTGAAATTTTATCTAGAAAATTATTTATGGTAATTTATACAAAATTTATTTTAACTCTTTGCCCTGTCCATTATGAAACCCATGGCTGCTGGATTATTTCAAAGGCTATACCTTTCTACATGATTTCTGTCGACATCATCGACAGAACCGAGAACCCAGAAGTGACAGTGGTCAACAATAGCGGGTTATGAGCTAATAAAGACTTGAAACAGTGAGGGACAATGCACTGAAGCCACCCTTAAATGTCCCAACCTTAAAATTCTTTTTTTACACCAATGCATAACTTATGTCATTCAGTGCTTTTCTCTTTTATTACAAATCTTAACCTTCAAATCTCTCTCAATAAAGATTTCACAGTTGGTAGAGATACCTCACCTTGACTAACTTTATGCTTTATTTCAAATTTCTCTGTCACACAGTAAAACTATTAAAATTTACATTCCCAAAAATCTTTTAACTGAAGTCGTGCAACTTGAGTTGTCAATTTCCAGACTTTCATTCATATCTACATGTCACTGTCTCCTTCCAAAACCACATTTAGCCAGATCTGCAATAGGCACTTCATCATCTGTACATGCATGTAACCAATACATGTACATTTCATCGATTCATTACAATGTCTACTGTGTTCAAAGTACAAATTGCATCAATTTCTTTGCTGCATGCTGGATGAGCGCCACATCATTGATGTGCTAGTTTATGTTTTGTTTCTTATGAAGAATCTGCCTGCTTCCAAAATAATTTGATTATATTTCAGACATCGAAATTCCTCTGGTCAGTGAATTCTATCAATAATGATTATAATTTCTTTTCAAACATTGAATATATTTTTTAGATAATTTAATATTTGTAATTTATGAAAATTCCAATTTTATCAATATTTTTGGTAGAACCTTCGTATATAATGAACAACTTGTAATAATTGTAATTAATATTGCAAATTGTTGCTTTCATGTTTATCATTTTTCCCCTCCTTTTTTTTCACACATATATAATTTTTCAAACATAATTATACACTTTCCAAAATATCGAATCAAGATACTATAATATCGAATTAAATACCATACTATTTTGTTCGTAATTACCGGTATATGTTATTTTTTGTAAGTGTTAAGCAACCATTTTTATATATTTATTAAATTTCTTGTAAATTCATCGCAATTCGGCTTTCCCGCATTGATGTTTGTTTTTATCAATAACCCATCTATCTATCTATCTGTCTATCTGAATTATATTTTATTATTTATATATATATATATATATATATATATATATATATATATATATATATATGTATAATTGATTCACTTGATAAAGACGATGTGAACACCGTCGAAATTTCGTGAGAGTAAATAAAGAAGTTGGATAAAAGCATGAAATGTCTAATAGTTTGTTTATATATATATATATATATATATATATATATATATATATATCAAAAGTTTCTTTTCACTTCCTTGCATTGGTGATATTGTTTTTCTCGTTTTGTTACCAGGGTTTTGAAGAGGCATTGGATGAGGATGGTAATAGTTTGAGACCTGTTTGGAATAACCGAGATGAACCTCCTCTGGATATGCCTGTCTGTGGATTTCATGGCGAACTTTGCACCAGTAAATAACTGCCTTTTTTCTACAACTGTTTCCGTCTTGTTATTTTTGTTTTTAGTCTTATTTTTATCGTTTCGGTCATTTCTCTTCTCCTTGACCTGATTTTAGATAATCTCTCTTTCCAGTTCACTATTTTCCTCTGTATCCAATGCGGTTCTTCTTTCTTTTCTTTTTATTTCCTTGTATTTTGAGTTTTCAGTGAAATCGACTACTGAAATCGACTGAATAGTTATATTATTATCTTGTTAGATGAAGTAAGTCTAACCATTAATAAGTTTATATCTGTCATTCTGTAGTTTCTTTTAAATCATACAAGTAGATCTATGATCATGATGGTTATAGAGTTACACCGTGCACATTATACAGAAATGATTACAAAAACAAAAACAAAAAAATGGATGTAGGAATAAAGAAATAAAGGATCATCTTTTCTCCCCACATTGCCCTAAAAAATATTGATGATGTTGCGAAGAAGCAATTATGGCAATCTAATAAACATTCTGTAGAAAGTAACACTTCTCAGAACTTACCTCTTCAGGAAACCTCAACTAATTTATGTTCCTTCTCTCTCCCTTTCCCTCCCCCTCTAAGAGATACACTGATCTAATGATATGTAAAAATAATGAAGATTTTGTCTTAATAATCAAGTGGCATTTCTTTTACAAAAACATTGAACAATTATTTATCAATGGGATTCTACCGGATTTTTCTTCATAATGAAAATAATACTTAGCAGCTATTCTGAATTTTTTTCTTTTCATTCATATGAATTGACTTCATTATGGTATGCTATCTGTTTTCATTTACACAAAAGATTGGGGACTCTATCTTGGAACATCAATACCAGCTTTCATCATCGTCTTTGGAGGTATAATCGCTTTCTTCGTTTACAGGTAAGATATTTTTCTTTTGTGTTAAGAGTTTTTGCAAACCGCACAGAAGATGTACAGGTTTACTTTATTTCAATGGGGGACGCGTTTTAGAAGTTCATGGAAATAATCCTATGAAAAAGTAAATCATACCTTTTAATAACCACATCTCTGTGACAGTTAACGGGAAAAATGCGTTACAAATCTTCAAGTCATTTGAATTGGTCTCTCTTAATTGTTTGATTTTATGTTTAAATTTCAATCCTCTACTCAGTGTTCATTTTTGAAAGATGTGTTTGTGGCAAACTCTGCCCTCCACCATTATAATACACGTCAGAGAAATCTTATTCATCAAACTTTCGTAAGAACTCATGCTGCTCTTAACTCATTTTTAATATTTTGTCTTAAAGAATGGAATAAGCTGCCCCTGAACATCAGGACTAGTACCACATTGTCTAGGTTCAAAATTATGTGTCAAAAATATCTTATTTGGTAGACTCCAAGTTACACTTACTTAAAACTTTGGAAGCCATGTTGTATATGACGTGTTTGTGTTTGTGTGTGTGTTTATGTGTGTATCCTCATATTTCTGTAAATAAGTTAAACTCTCTACATTTTTTATCTTGCCATCTTATAAAGGGGCCCCATCCACAAGTTCTGCTTCCTAGCGGTCCCAAACCTCTCATTCCAACTATTGTATTACTATTCCACTGTTATTTATGTTATTATTTTGTATGTCTGATTGGTTTGAATAAATTAAATTAAATGACTGATCCTTATGAATTTCTTATAATTAGGGCTATCTAAAATTTGATAAGTATTTTTAATATGAAGGGATATAACATGACATTTGATAGATGACGTATGTGATGATTGTTTTAGGAAACGAGCTTATGAAGCAGCCCTTGACAGCTTGGTTTGGAAGGTTGATTGGACAGAAGTTCAAACAAAATCAACTGAAAAAAATTCCCAAGGATTCTCTATGAAGAGTATGGTTATGAGTGCTATCTCAGTCATATCGAACGCTGAAAAACAACAGATCTTCGCTACTATTGGTACATACAGGGTACGTTGGTATTTTCTTTTAAATTGATGAAGTGAATTCACCCAAGATCATGAAGATGTAGCTCAGGAAATCATTTTTGTTTCTTGTTCATGTTATTGATTCACCCTATCATATAAAATAGTCACAGAAGGTTCGGTAATTCTTACGATGTTGTATTTTTCTTTCTTTCTTTTTTCTTTATCATTTCTTTATTTTCTGGTATCCACTATGATATTATGCTAAAAAAAGTTTAAGATTAAAGTAAACATGAGATTTTTGATTCACCCAAAACGTTCACATCTATTTTTTTACATAGCATATACAGTGCGTCCTAGAAAAAAACGAATTGTGACGACAATATGTGCTCTATGACAATGATTATCTATTTTCCATTACCTAAAAATATTATGTTTTTAAATGATACCTTGATGGCATCCATCCGTATAAGCTTTACCGAGCAGCAGCATTTTGAAAATGACATGAAAAACTCAGTTGTGCCGGGTTTGGGTAAAACCGTGAAGACGTTATTATTACATGCGAAAATGACTAAAGGGAAATACCAGCTTTAAGAGATATGGCCTATAAACTTCCCTTATGTGATGGCATCCATTCAATCAGGAATTCATAAAAACGCTGGTCAATACCAACTTCCAGTGGTGGCAGGGGCATACGCTCCCAAACTTTCCAAAATCAATAAATATCCCTCAAAAGATGAAAAAAAATGCCCTTCGTGTGAAGGAAAAGGTGCCCTTCCTGAGGTGGGAAGTTGCCAATATCTTGATATTTTTTCTGCCTTTGTGCCATTTCCACCTTGTATTTCCATTGGATGACAATGGAAGTACCACATACTTTACTTTTCTAAAAAAATATCATCTTTTTGTCCGCTTTGTTCTTAAAAGAAACCTGATTTCAGAAAAATGCAAAATATTGCTTTTCATTTCCTTTGCCGACACTATTTCAATACCAAACATGCCCGTTCTTTACCCTCAACATCGACAATACATTGACCATCATTTATTTTATGATTAGGGCATTATCCTAATGGATAATAATAATAATAATAATAATAATAATAATAATAATAATAATAATAATCTTTTAAAGTCCACTCCAAATTTTATTAAGTTAAACCGAAATGGAAATTCTTTTTGCCCAGTTGATCGTGAGCCCGGCAGCCACTGAACAACGCCAGATCGACGTTGCTCTATCCCTTATTGTTGAATGCCAAACAAGGTAGCAGCAACTCCCATCTTTTAACGTCTTTTGGTATGACTCGGCCGGGGTTCGAACCCACGACCTCCCGGTTGTGAGGTGGACGCTCTACTGACTGAGCCAACACACCGGTGGGTGCCTTCATTATCGAAAGAAACAGATGAAAACAGTCTTCTCATAGGGTTTTGAAAGTCATGTTACATTTGGGTCATGCTTCCATGAGATCCTAACGTTTTCACGGTTTTACCTAAATCCGGCATAACTGAGTTTTTACATGTCATTTTTAAAATGCTGCTGCTCGGTAAAGCATGTTGGGATGGATGCCATCAGGGTATCACTTAAAAGCATAATACTTCTAGTTTATAGAAAATAGATATTTATTGTCATAGAGCACATTATGTGGTCACAATAACCCTTTGTTTAAGGGTTTCATTTTTTCCTGGGACGCACTGTATACATGGTATATATATTTATCTGCAAGGTAAGAGGATTTTACAGCATTTTAAGAAGCATATTATACATGTATATATCTAGGCAAAAGTTGCCAACCACATGAACGAACGAACGAAGCATCTTTTATAACTGTTCTCTTTTCTTCTTCTTCTTCTTGTTTTTTTTTTTGCAGGGTACTGTGTGTGCTATTCATGCTGTTCATAAGAACCACATTGATCTGACTAGAGCTGTACGAACTGAACTGAAAATAGTAAGTATAATGGATATCAGTGGCACAAATACATGTAAATATGATGCTAGAGGGAGCAGGAGAATGTAATAATTAATAAAAGGCCTTTGGAGACGAAATGAAATCAAGATAAATATGCAAAGGAAACCCATGAATTACTTTTCTTTGTCTGTTTGTGTCATTATATTCTAATGCCACTATACTACTATACGAATTATTCGCTCTTAGTTTTTGCTTAACATTTAGTTTCAGTTCGGGGGAGGGGGGGGGGGGGGATATCACTGAAGAAGAGAATGAAATATCTTCCTCGACGTTAGCTGTATTGGTATGTCCATAAAGGAAATTTAAAAGAAAAGAAAGAAAACGATTAGTCATTTTTATCTACCTACCAATCAAACGCTCTTTTTTTCAGATGCGTGATATGCGTCATGACAACATTTGTCCGTTCATTGGAGCATGTATTGACCGACCTCATATCTGTATCATGATGCACTACTGCGCTAAGGGAAGTTTACAGGTAATATCAAATTAACTTAAGATGATGGTCTAGAAAACATCAATATCAATCTACTGCAAGTAAAAACATGCTCCTAGAAGGAAGACACTGGCTTATTATGCCCTCTTATTAGAGGTAACGAGTTGGCTCAGTCGGTAAAGCGTCTGCCTGTCTAACTAAAAATCGTGGGTTCGAATCCAACCCGGGCGGATGACTGAAGCCTGCGTTGTGTGTTAACGTGCCCCTTCCTTGTTTCATAGACGCAGGATATGTCATACTGGAAAAGCACTCCGTCCCTCCGTACGCGTAGAGGAGAGTCACCCCTTTGCGCGTTAAGAACCCTCTGCACTATTCGAAGAAGAGTTGGGGGAAACCCCGGTGTAGTGGTACAACCATGCACATCCCAGTCAGTTATATCGGGAGGAGACCTGAGGGTTACAGTGATTCCGTTTGCTTTTCCCCTCCCAGGCAGAGGTGACGTCAAATACTTAATAATAATAAGAAGAAGCCCTTGAACATGTTAAAGAAATCTCAAATCCAAATTATCCCTCATGGTTTGTTTTTTCGGGAATCGAAGTTTTGGACTATCTACCTGTTGTTATTTCCACTAGATTTTTTTTCTTTGGAGGGAGAGGGTGGAGGGACATGGGTAATAGACATTCCTTTAGTAATACAAATAAATATATCGTTAGACTAATAATCTTTGATTCAATCTTAGGATATTCTTGAGAATGAAGACATCAAGCTGGATAATATGTTCCTGTCATCACTGATTGCTGATCTGGTCAAAGGCTTGGTCTATCTGCATAGTTCTGAGATTAAATCACATGGTCATCTGAAATCAAGCAACTGTGTGGTTGATAATCGTTGGGTACTTCAGATCACTGACTATGGCCTTCATGAATTCAAGAAAGGACAAAAACAAGATGTTGACCTTGGTGAACATGCAATACTAGCCCGTAAGTCTTCAGAGATTATAACACCTCAGTGGAATCATACAACATTGTCCCGTATGATATATATGATATAATTTTGTTGGAGGTCATATTCGTGCTATAATATATCTTCATTAATACAAAGAGATAAGTTATTTCAGAGAGAGGTGGAAAATTTATATTCTAAGCAGTGGCGTAGCTTGAGTACACCCATGTAGGATGGCGATGGTGTCATGGGGTGGCTGAAACGAGGGAGAGGGTATAATTATTTGGATAAAGGTTATCCAATGAGGGGAGGTGTTGGAAGGCATTGTATCATCTATCTTACACAGTATCCTCCCCTCTTCCTTTCAATTTATGTGTTGTTTTTCTTCACAATTCAGTAGAAGGGGTAGTATACTATGTGCCATCCTTGCCCTCTGTAGCTATACTCCTTTGTGCAATAAGAAAAAAAAATATGAAAGAAACGTCCCCAGTTACATCGAAACGGAAATTCTCATCTTCCAAACATTCACCACCCTGTTTCTGTGATATTTTTCTGATTTTCAAACATTTTCATTTGTTAAAGGAGAATGAAACCCAGGGCAAAAATCAATTTTAAAGAAAAGAGAGGATAAAGAGAAGCAATTTTAAAAAGTTCCATCAAAATCGGTTACGAAATGAGAAAGTTATGCAAGTTTAAAAAGTCTCAATTTATTTTCTTTGGCGATCCTCATATTGGCAATGTTGCTTCAAAGTGACGGGTTTAGTAGTACAACTCTCCATATGTTTTGTAAACAAAATTTCATATTTTCCCCATTATCTCTCAAGGTGCAGCTTGTCTCCTTCTTAGCTCAAGATATGTCATGGGAAAATGTATTTGACACAACATAATAATATGTTGAGTTCACAAAAAGACAAGCAGCATCTTTAGAGATAATGGAGAAAATATGAAATTTTGTGTACAAAACATATGGAGAGTTTACTAATAAACCTGTCACTTTGAACCAACATTGCCAATTTGAGGATCGCCATAGAAAGTAAATTGAGACTTTTCAAACTTTCATAACTTTCTCATTTCGTAAGCGATTTTCATGGAACTTTTTTTTAAATTGCTTCTCTCTATCCTCTCTTTTCATTAAAATGGATATTTTCCCCAGGGTTTCATTCTCCTTTAAGTTGGATCTATCATCTGGAATGTATCCTCCTTTTAAAATTAAAAAAAAAAGTTGGTCATTGCTCAGGTTGTTCAGAGAATTTAGAGTCAGATTATCTGTAGAAACGAGCTATTATTTTTGCCATGTTCCTCAGGGCAGCTATGGACAGCCCCAGAGCATCTACGACAAGGAAAGAACATGCCGCCAGCAGGCTCACCTCAAGGAGATGCTTACTCGTTTGCTATTATCTTAACTGAACTCTACTCAAGACAAGAACCCTTCCATGAGAACGACTTAGACCTAGCAGGTAACACACATATGAATTTTGTTATTTGGTGGGGCTAGACGTAAGTGGTCGTTAATTAATGTAAGTAGGTTGCCACATCTTTCTCAGAATCTCAATTTCTTTCTATTCATCAGTTTTAATTCTCTGTTTCATTATCAGTGGCTTTGTCAAACATCGTTCAAAGGGTTGGAGTGCTACAAAGAATTATAACGTAATTCTAAAATAGCTTTACTTACAACTCTCAGCATAGAAAATGTATATGTAGAATATATGTGACAGTAGTGTTTTGTTTCTTTGTCTATCAGATATAATTGAGCGAGTGAAGAAAGGTGAAGTACCGCCATATCGCCCTATCCTGAATGCTGTAAATGCAGCTGCTCCTGATTGTGTTCTTACTGCTATACGGGCATGCTGGGCAGAGAACTACGATGAACGACCAAATATCATTGAAATAAGATCTATGCTAGCTCCATTACAGAAGGGATTGTAAGTTTCTTCTAACTCTACCAACACAGGGGCCGCGGATCCTGCATTCTCGGGGGGGGGGGGGGGGGGGGAGGGCACATGTCCAAAAAAACATGTGACAAGAAAAAGAGGGGGAGAAAAAAAAAGCCTTTGGTTCATCTCCTTTCTCCAAATTTCTCTTGGATGCCCCCCCCCCCCCCCTCACTACGAAAGAAAGGTTTTCATATTTTTCGGGTAAAGAGTGCTGGTAATAGGGGGTGGGGGGCACAACTATGGGACATATTTTTTTAAATTTATACTAACTGTTTATTAAGGGTATGCCAGATTAGGTTTTTTCTGGGGGCATGTGTTCCCTTTGCCCCCTCCCTTAATCCGCCACTGTTACATCTGTACATTGATCATAATTCTATTCAGTTCTATATACAACAGTACAATGGGTAAAAGAAATTTGAATAGCTGGCACTTTCGCAGACTGAGCATTATGAAATAAGAGATGTCCCACTCGACAAATGTATTTTAATAATGTGCTTTGTTTGATGATAGGAAACCTAATATTCTAGATAACATGATTGCTATCATGGAACGCTATACCAACAACTTGGAAGAACTAGTAGACGAACGAACACAAGAACTACAAAAAGAGAAGGCTAAGACTGAACAGCTCCTTCATCGTATGCTACCACCGTAAGTACATTATATATCATACAGTATCAATTTGATAAATACATGAATCACAATAGATTTTTGGTTGGTGATATAGATTTCCGAAATGTTTGTAAGCTATCGTATAATTTACTTAAGTGCCTCTTCTTGTGAATGTCTCCTTTTTGTTGCTGTCCGTGTATTCCATCAATTGATGTTCATGATTTTATGTCTGTCTGCATGTTCACGTATGTAGTCCATTGACTATATCTGTTTATCTCTCTCCCTCTCTCTCTATTATTATCTGTCTGTCTGTGTCCGTTAGATCAATTGCCTCGCAGTTGATAAAGGGCATCCCCGTCTTACCTGAAACATATGACATGGTATCCATCTTCTTCTCAGACATTGTTGGTTTTACTGCCCTCTCTGCGGCTAGTACCCCCATCCAGGTATGTACGCTATACTCGGGCAATCACTCCTAGCAGTCTATAATGTGTGCCATGTTTTTGCCAAATCAAAACTAAACATTTCTATATTTTGTGAATAAATATGCTTGCATGTCAAGTAAATGCATTTATTATGTTACCTGGGGCCCGTTGCACAAAACTTGCGTTTAATCGCAGCTCCTAAAAATCAAACGCAAGTCCTTAATGCGCGCTTTTGATTGGCTGAAAATAAAGTTGCGTTTGATTTTCCTGAGTTGCGTTCAAACGCAAGTGAACATCATCATCATCAAACATCATCCTCATCAACAGACTTCAATATTTAACAGATCCCACAAACTTTTTTCTTCATGTTGTTATACCTAGGTTGTGAACTTGCTGAATGATCTGTACACTCTATTCGATGCTATTATTTCCAACTATGACGTGTATAAGGTATGTTTGGTTCTCAATGCATTACTCAATTCATACAAGTTGTCCATACATGATCTTTCAGTTTTGATAATTTAATTCAATAGCTATGTATTAATGTGAATTTCAATTTCCTAAATTATCATGATTATCCCATTTGATCAAATATGCTCTTCAGAAATTAATTCCTGATGGAGGGGGGGGGGGGGTAGGTGGTCATCCTCTTAATCCACCACTTACATTGCTCTATCATGGCTGGCTGGCTGCAGTACACTTGATATCATGGATTTATTGTGCGTTGTCGACATAATCATGAGTAAAGAAATATTTGGAATATTATTGTAGGTAGAAACGATCGGAGATGCTTACATGCTTGTATCTGGATTACCTATCCGTAATGGTGATCGTCATGCTGGTCAGATCGCATCAGCAGCCTATCATCTCTTAGAATCTGTCAAAGAATTCATTGTACCTCATCGTCCTGATGTCTTCCTGAAGCTTCGTATTGGTATCCATTCCGGTAAGCTCCACTCATCTTCTCTTTGCCAATAAATGTTTAACTTGAAAAACAAACTTCATTGACGGTTGACTTCAACATGCGTAGCATATTTTACCAATTTGCCCTTGTATCCATCCTCTTTCCCCACATATTCCACAATCCAATGGTTTTAAAAATTCAGTGTGAACCGGCCTCCGTCTTATTAAGAGTCTTCATTGTTCTTGAATCCTGATTGATCTGAATCGATTACTAATCCTACAGTTTGATGTTCATAGATTAATATGGAATGCTGCGTTCTGTTATTGTTGATGTACTTGAATGTAAACCTTTTGATAACCGAATGTTTTTAAGGTCGTCTATTCTCCAAATTTCATTGTCAGGATATCATAAGAATCAGCAGAAGGATGGTTTTTAAACGTGGTTTCTTTGTGGATCACCACTAGATACAAACAAATCATTCAGTTTGAAACGGAAGATCAAAGTTCATATTTTCTAATGATTACATAAATATGAATTGTTACTACTCCATTATAAATATGTTCTAGATCATTATATGATGATTTAGAACAAGAAACACACTGTAAGTAACATATGTATACAAATGACTTCATTACATTTGAGTGGATATCAATTAGTTAAACCAGTATCACAGAGACCCCAGTATCTGTTGGGTTCGGATTTACTACCAAGGATGCTTGTATAGAGCCCTTGGTCCTTTACTCCAAGTTGCTATCAAGATTGTGCATACAAAGATGAAAAAACCAGGGGAGCGTTTCATCAAGCGTCTTGTCAGTGATTTTTACTGACAAATTTGCTCTCAGCCAATCACATGCAAGGATTTCAGTAGCTTATAACAGTTGTCGGTAAAAACCACTGACAAAACGCTTGATGAAATGCTCCCCTGTACTACCATGAAGCTACAATGGTACTACTAACTCATGCATACAGAGATGCAAATTTCTTATCATCATACAGGGAGGTTTAAAGTTTAAAAAAAAGTTAAAGTCGCATGCTGATTGTTGTTGTTAATTTGCTTTTTACAGACGTGTATCAGTCAGATTTGATTGTTCAAGTCTTACATAGTGTTTTAATGTCATTTAATAATTTAAAGCTTTTGGTTACTCTTTTATTATGTATGTATGTACCACATGAATGTATATTTTGTCATAATTTTGTTGAAAATACTTGTACATTATTTAGTTCATTTATTACTCTGTACACTTATATTGAAAAGTTGGAAATAAATTCATTAAATTGGGGAAAAAATGAAATTGATTATCTTTGTTTTCCAGGTTCATGCGTGGCTGGTGTAGTTGGTCTAACAATGCCTAGGTATTGTCTCTTTGGAGATACCGTAAACACTTCCTCTCGTATGGAATCCAATGGACTGGGTCAGTAACATTGTGATTCTTGGATGAAAACATCTTCTAACCTCATGACATCCAGAGTCAATTAATCTTTCTCTTCATACTCTTCATACTCATACAATTTATTCTAAATATTAAATGGTCATACTTACAAGTTCGTTATTTTCTACTTCTTGCCCCAAACCAGTATGCCGATTCTCGTTCATTCAATATCTCTAAAACGTACTTAGTCTTCGCGGCTAAAGTC
Source organism: Heliocidaris tuberculata (assembly GCA_025618425.1). Lineage (NCBI taxonomy): Eukaryota > Metazoa > Echinodermata > Echinoidea > Camarodonta > Echinometridae > Heliocidaris > Heliocidaris tuberculata. The sequence goes on along the minus strand of CM046838.1, from coordinate 38,670,145 downwards.
ATTTATTTTCCAAAGGAATTGTAATCCGCATCATTCAAAATTAAAAGACAGTTTGGTTTTAAAAGGAAATGTAGATTACTAGATTTGCTATAGGAATTAGTGCTATAGCAATGATTCCACAAAGTTGTCACATTTTGTTTCCAGATATTATTTCGGCTTTTGAACCATAGTTCCTAAAATCATAGTTTTCTTATCATTGTATTTAACGTTTTAAAATTGTATTCAAGTTTTTGAATTCCTAATTAAAACACGATTTCGACTTCTGACCATTCCCTAGAATCATAGCTATTATTTTTTTTTTCCAAACTGTGGATTTTACATGTTCATGACCTAAAGGAAAGGATTATATTCCCCTGTTCTTTGCCTGTCGAAGCTTCATATTCATTCTGTTTCAAACAGTCGTAGAAATCATTGAAATGACCTCTTTTTGATATATCAAGTTTTGAGATTAGATTGATTGATTGATTCTCATTGCAGCTCTGAAAATCCACGTTAGTCCATGGTGTAAAGAGGTTCTAGATAAATTAGGTGGTTATGAACTAGAAGAGAGGGGCCTTGTTGCAATGAAGGTATGTTAACATTCAAACCTGATTCAAAATATTCAAATTGTCTATAATATATCTGAATATCTGTAAATAAGAATAAAGACAAACGAAAAGTAAATCTAATATCCTGATATCTTGTTATTTTGAGTTTGAAGGTATGGGACAAAGGAGAATTTTTAAGGGAAAATGTTTTGATTAAACTTACCGATATAGATAAAACAATAATCGCACGAATCAATACTAATAAAATCCCGTTTATCTATAAATAGTGATATTTGATTGTAGAATTGTCAGCAGTGTTCGATGCTCACTTGTACATGATAATCTCAAATCAATTCTTTCAATGTTTGTTTATAGGGGAAAGGAGAAATCCTTACCTATTGGCTGGTCGGACAAGATCCAAGCTACAAGATCACCAAAGTGAAACCACCTCCCCAAAAGCTTTCCCAAGAGGTCTTAGAGGCCGCTGCTAATCGTGTCATTCCTGATGAACTTCAATAAACAACTACATGTACTTGAACAAACATCTTAATACAAGCACAATTAAGGAACACTAACAACCATGAAGAATGCACCCAAATACTTTCCTAGAAAACATTCATCTTCCCAAGATTCTTCATGCTAACTATAACGTTTTACGCAGTATTACAGCTTATAGAATACATTAAGCATTTACAAGAAATTGACAAAAGGAAATATGTAAGGTGTCTTAGGATATTGTATATGTAAAAGAAATATGTAAGGTGTCTTAGGATATTGTATATGTAAAAGAAATTGAGAAATGCTCCAAATGTACTTTGGTCTTGCTGATAGTATGGGTCAAAGGTTATGATAACACTCCTGTAAGCAGTGTTTGGAAGAAATCAAGCTCTGAATCAAACACTCGTTTCTCATCGGAGTTGTTTCATTCCTATCATTTCTATTCCTAGCAACAACAAAAAAGAGAGAGAAAGTAAGAAGTTGCTTTCTAGTGTACACCCAGTGTTATTAATTTGCTTTATCATGGCGTACATATGTAATTTTTCCCCATTTGATCTGTGCTTGGTTATGTTCATTTATAACTGATTTCTAATTGAACACGATGTATTCATTCTATACTTCATTACATTGATGAAGTTGTCATTTAATCTGTGTAAATTGAAATGATAAGAAAAAAATATCTAACACACACAATTTTTTTTTTTGAGTGAAAAGTTATTTGTATGACAGTATTGCTGATTGGTTGATATATGGCACGCGATATATGGCACGCGATATTTCTCTCTCTTTCTCTATTTCTTTCTCTTTCTTTCCCTCTCTCTATTTTTTTTCTCCCCACGACAAAATGCTTGGATTGATTTCATTCGTATTTCAATTAGATATTTATGTAGTCATTATATTTTTCACAAAATCATAAGCGAGGTATATAATAGGAAAGGCCAACATAGAAGGAAATATTAGCAAGGACAGAATGATAAAGACGGGATGGGAAAATATTGACAAACATTCAAGGCAAATAAATATGATAGTAAACATAGGAGTTGAGTGAAATAGATGAACTTTATTCTAGAAATAGATAGACTTTATTCCTTTTATATACACAAATTTAAATCTTTGCATCAGCGCATTATTCCAATGATAATGATAATGATAAAACACAGCCAAATAAAAGAAATAGCGCTCGAGCAGAAAGATATAATAATTTAAAAACCCGACTAACCTTTGGGTTCACTACTATTCGATGAATGACCAAAACGGTGTTATAAAATGGTTATATGGTTTGTATTCGTGTTATATCTTTATGGTTTTCAGATATTAGATGAAAAGTAGAAAAATAATTCAGTTGTCAAAAGAAGGTACTCCAATACAAAATGGGTTCAAAATATAATCGTACATCTCCGTATAGCCTACCCTAAAATGCATCATGCAAGACACAGCTTAAAACCAAATCCCTTCCTAACATGTGCTTAATTATAAATATTACATTAATGAATCATTACATTAAACATTTGTTCCTCTATCCCATATGGGGGATTTCCTTATTACATGTGTTGACCATGTACATACGTACATATAATTATATCGGTCAACATAAAAATACACCTTAAAATATTGAAATGCGCAGTTTACATGACGTATGCAGTGCGTGCATTCAAATGCAAAATAGTAACATGATTAAACATTGTGGAATGGAATGTTATTTAGAGTACCTTCATGTCTAGTTCCATAAACATTCATTAATTAGATACCGTCCCGAGACCGGAGTTGGCGACTATTTTTTTTTTTTTTTTAAACTCACATGCACACGCTGGTATCAATATGCCTATAGCACTTCATTTATTTGATGTACGATAAAAGAGCAATGTAGATAAAATGCCTTGCTCAAGGGCATAAGTGCCATACCGGGGATCGAACGCCCGATCCTCGCATCTCCAGTCAAGCGCCTTAAACCACTGGACCACGGCACCTCCACGACTATGCTCTTCCATCTTCGATCACAAGATCTTTATTATTCGCACCTCTCCATAACAAAGTCCAGTCCATTGTTTAATGTTTTCCACTGCCGTCCATAAACATACGAATTTTAAATTCAATGAAATATACCAACTTTCATTTTGTCATAATATATGCATTAACGAGGAATCTACCTTTGAAATTCGATGTGCCTTTAAATTTGTTTTCTATTTACATGCAACTCTGTTAAAACAGTACCTATCACAATAGAGAACATGTAACCCTACTGCAATATTTCTGAGTATAGTCCACTCTTGCATAAAGAGCTGAAACTCACAAACAAAAACAACAACAAAACAAATGGTCATTTTTTGGGCAATATATGACGATATAAAGACAAAAGTGCAAACAGCTTTTGTTTAATGATTCAGGTACAACCCTTTGCGCTTTTACCTTTTGTTCGTACAAGGTTAATCAATACAATCATGATTTTCAATCATCTGTCATCATGCAATTTAGAATTAGTCTACTGCAATTCTGTATTTAATACAAATACATGAAAACTTCATGAAAACTATTGAATAACCAGTAGTTAGTATATATTTTCTATAAAAATATGTATACATGTATTTTTGAAAGAACGAGCTTACCTAAACGTATTATAATTTCTATTGAGCCAATGTCTATCATTCGTTAACAGACATTAAACTCAATAGACGGTCAATAGATCACTGAAAGGATGTGACAAAATACATTTGTCTATGATGGGTTTTATAGAATTGTATCTTACCATTTCCTCAAATTTTAGCGATCATTTCTGAACATTTAAACTTGAATTTACTTAACACATCAAAAGAGAGGGGGCACATAACTCAATGTTAGATCCATTCTACCTGTATTTATCCTTTTTTGTTTGTACTAAGTATCGGAATCAGAAGATGGTTGGAAGGGACACTAAGCATCGGAATAAGGAGATGGTTGGAAGGGATACTAAGCATCGGAATAACAGGATGGTTGGAAGGGATACTAAGCATCGGAATAAGAAGATGGTTTTGAAGGAATACTAAGCATCGGAATAAGAAGATGGTTTTGAAGGGATACTAAGTATCGGAATAAGAAGATGGTTGGAAGGGATACTAAGCATCGGAATAAGAAGATGGTTTTGAAGGGATACTAAGTATCGGAATAAGAAGATGGTTGGTAGGGATACTAAGTATCAGAATCGGAAGATGGTGGGAAGGGATACTAAGCATCGGAATCGGAAGATGGTTGGAATGGATACTAAGCATCGGAATAAGGAGATGGTTGGAAGGGATACTAAGCATCGGAATCGGAAGATGGTTGGAAGGGACACTAAGCATCGGAATAAGAAGATGGTTGGAAGGGATACTAAGCATCGGAATAAGAAGATGGTTGGAATGGATACTAAGCATCGGAATAAGGAGATGGTTGGAAGGGATACTAAGCATCGGAATCGGAAGATGGTTGGAATGTATACTAAGCATAAGAAGATGGTTGGAAGGGATACTAAGTATCGGAATAAGTAGAGGGTTGGAAGGGATACTAAGCATCGGAATAAGAAGGTGGTTGGAGAGGCACTTCATCCAGTGTGCCCAGATAGGTATCATTAGATGCGACAGGCGGACCAATGCTCACATTAAAGTCTCCTTCGCCGAGGGCGTCCTTTTTAGGCAAGGCTTCTGCTTGGTTTGTATTGGTTTGTGGGGTGAAATCTTCATAGCTGGGATTGGTGACTCCACCATTTTCAATGTGGACCTGTCAGAATAATGTATGCAAGAATATTACCATAGAATACTGTAATGATATGGAAAGTGATTGTGTATCGACTGTCCGTCATAGGACTACATATCCGTGATTCCGACAATTCCATTATGTCTCGATCACATAAATGTGCAAATAAAATAAATTTCAGTCACTAGCCTACATGTATATCAACAGAAAGATAACTTTTCAGAATTAGTAGCTTAGAAAATGCACTTTTCTTTTTTTTTCCACCACCAAAACGATTAAACCTCGCTATTAAATATTTCTATCATGTTTTAAATACAATATGGAGTGCATAACTATTCTATAAAATGACAGTAGATTCATATATTCCACCTTTTAATGCTTTCCCCAAACGGGGTTTGGGGAAATTTAATTGTGAATTTAATTAATCCCTTTAAAATCTTACACGTGTAAATATAAATACCTGTCCTCCTGTCATTCGAACTGAGCTGTTATTCTCATTGGATGTCTTGAACTTCGCAGAACCAGTCCGCTTGCGGTATCTATTATAATTAGAAGAATATCATAATGATAAAGGAGCCTACCATAATTGTTTAAGAAGTCGTGGAAATCATTAAAAAATTTCCTCAAAGTTTGGCTATTTCCAAAATAATTTTCTATTCATATAATTATGATTACAGTTAAGAGATGTATCACATCTTGCTGTATTTAATTAAAATACAAATGAATATTTAATTTTTCCAATAAGTTAGTTTTATTTTCTCGTGTCATATACTTAGTGTTATGAAATAAAAATGCTAATACCGCAAGGCAAATAACTGTTATTACTATTATTACTATTATTATCATAACAATTATTATCATTATCACCATTTTCTCCTTATTCTTCTTGTCATTATCGTTATCATCAATTATCATTATTATTATTATCATTATTATTACTAGTACCATTATTGTTATTATCATTATTATCATTACTACTACTACTACTACTACTACTACTACTACTACTACTACTACTATTATCATTAGTATTATTAATTGTTGTTGTTGTTGTTGTCGCTGTTGTAGGAGATCAATACTTACACTATAAAGACTAGACATGCGATAATGAAGAAAAAGAGAATTATTCCAAGAAATGCTGCTATCACTACCAGAGCTGGAGATATGATAAAAAGATAAAGATTAAATGAAATCACTACCAAACCTGGAAAAAATTACATAAAGATAGATTGTCACTTGTTGGTCATTATAAGATTGTGGATAGCATGATGGGCGCCACAATGCCAGCCTGGCTTAATTTAGAAGCCAACTGTGAACACTTTGAATGTAGCCTATATGAAAACAACCCAAAAGTGTTTGTTTTTTTTCGAATGTGTTTACTGGTAAGCATTTCAACCCACACAATATGATTTTTGGCTTTTAAAATATGAATTGATGGTTGGTTTTATAATAAAATGCATATGAGGGTTATGTAAACAACCCCCAAGTAAAACAAACGTAAAAGGTCCCCCCCCCCAAAAAAAAAAAAAAAAAAAAAAAAAATGGTACAAAAGATGCAAGTAGAGTGACTCTGCGGTAGGCTACATACCATATTAGGTCAATTGTGAAATATATAACGTGTTTAGGCCAACATTTTCCTGACTCGCACTACATATCAAGAAAATTTATACTAGAAGAAAAAAAGCCAAGTAGACGAATGTATAATCATATCCAAGGGAAATAAGATAGAGGAAATGCTAACTCTGCTTGGATGAGTCTGATGTGCAGACTAGCTGATGTTTGTTCCAATTATTAGACCCGAGACAAATCCACAAAGTAGAAGCTGACGAACTACGACACGAAACTGTCAATACGTCACCATAGAAGAATGTCGATTCTGTATTCATGAATTTTGTACCCTCTGGTGCTTCTACGGGGCGTGCACACTGTGATTCTGTACAGAACAAGGAAACTTATTATTGCATAGATGCTCCAACCTCTGCTTTTCAAATTATACGTGACAAATGTTTCCAGGCAAATTATAGGTTCATATTCATCCTATTTTTTTTTAAATTCCAAACAACAATATACATGTAAATCTGATAATCCACATGGCGTTTGTTAAGTGACCATTCAATCTTATTCAGGGAGTTCTACAAATAATGCTCCGGAATTCTCCCTGTATATGACGAGATATATGAACCTACAAATTAGGAATTTCTGGAGTGATATCATATTTTACTAAGGCCGTAGGAAAAGGGGAAAAAATATAATGGAACAATCAACGTACATAATTTGGAGGTGAATAGACCTATGTTATATGAAAATTAATATATTGGACACAATATTTATTGTATGATACTGATTGCCATCTCATGCCATTGGCGGATAAAGGGGAGGGGGCTTGAGTGAACCGCCTCCTGCAAACCCTAAATGTAGCATACTTTAAGTGCACACTAAATAGAAAAAAAAATAACCCCCATGATATTGTGTGCCCTCAGCATCAGTTTTATCCCTAAGGTCATACAGGTCAATTTCTGAAATTTCAGGTGTTAGCCTTGTTAACGCGATATCTGAAGAACCATGTGAGATATGACCTTCAAACCTGGTATAAAATTACTCATATCATTATGATATACTAATGGATGATTCATTTCTTTGAGACTGAAATAATATAAATCAAATTATGTGAGGGCTTTGTAGTGACTTACTGATTTGACATTGGCTCCCAGAGTATCCTGCATTACATATGCATGTAAAGGAATTGATGCCATCTAGACATACGCCATTATTACCACACGGTGAACTAGTGCATTCATCAATGTCTATAAATAAATGAATAATTGAGAAAAAAGGTTTGAAACACTAGTTCCGTATTAAAAGACACAGCTTACAAAAAGGTTTCGTGTTCTAGTCATTTATCATCAAGAAATGAAATCATATTTTATGACATGACGATATGCGAATAAGCTGTAAGCCAAAATTAATCTATTTTCTCATCTTGTTTTCTCTATCTGGCTTTATTTTGAAATATAGTAATAACAATCATACAAAATGTGATAAGCTTAGACTCCGTTCTAAAGTACAGTGTGCGTAACGAAATCCTTCTTTCTCCATCAACATATCGTTAACCGTTAGAGCTTGTAGCCATTCACATATTAATAAACATGTGTATCTGTAAGATATTCTTGTTCAAAAATGAAAACAAAGAATGAGAAACAAAGAGCAGGATTGAGCTCTGAGTGTGAACTGTAATCTTAGGACGGCATTCAAGTGCTTTTCATGATTGTTTGTTTTGTTGTTTTTTTTAAATTTGACTTTATAAAATGCTCATGGCCATGTGAATGGCCAGAAGCCCCAATTTTTGCAATCTTCTTTCAGAGACTCATTTATTTTTAAATGGCTATGCTCACTCATGCATGAATGGTATGATTCCAATTGCATATCATATTAAAGAGGATTAATTTATGTTTATTTTGATATGATAATAATAATAATAAACTGTGACTTATATAACGCATAATCAATTAAAACTGCTCTATGCGCTTTACATGCAGCTCTCCAAGATTACTTAACTACAATACAAACAAATATGTCTTTAGATTTTGCTTAAAAGATTCTGTAGATGTACACGACTGTAAATGTGCTGGCAAACTATTCCACAGTTTTGGACCATAAAAATCAAAGCTAGCTTCACCCTTCTTCGAATCAACTCTAGGAACATGTAAAATTGAAGTATCTTCACTAGAGCGAAGATATATGAAAGATAAGTTCATATGAAACATTTACCTGAAAATCTTAACAATAAATAGTGTTCACTGTTTTTCTTCTTCTTCTTTTTTTTTTTTTTTTTGCCGAGCGTATATAGGCATATCCACAATAGGGCATAAAACGCGACACGGACTAAACGTAATGATTGGAATGATTATAAAGCACAAAACATTTCTCTATCTCATTACTTTAGAATATTTTCAAAAATGCCATAATACAATTTGGAATAATGATCATATGTCAAGGGCTTGGTAAAATAGTATGGATGACTGCAATAATGAAATCGCGATTATTATTATTATTATTATTATTATTATTATTATTATTATTATTATTATTATTATTACTATTATTATCATTAGTATTATTAGTATTATCATCATCATTATCATCATTATTATTGTTATTATTATTATTATTATTATCATCATCATCATTATTATTATCATCATTATTATTATTATTATTAATAGTAGTAGTAGTAGTAGTAGTAGTAGTAGTAGTAGTAGTAGTAGTAGTAATAGTAGAAGAAGAAGCTTTTGTTATCTATGGAAAAAATAATGATACTTTTCTTGTAAAGTTCAAAACTATAACCACTTATAACCAATGCTTAAGAAAACAAAGTTTGTTAAACGTGCTTACTTTCGTTGCAGTTTATACCCATGTAACCTTCTGGACAATGACACGAGAAAGCAGCTACAAGATCTGTACATGTCCCTCCATTCAGACAAGGGGTATTCGAACAGTCGTCGATGTCTGTGTTAATGTAAACAAACGCAAATTAATTATTACCCAACTCTGTCTTTTGAATGAATGTCTCTGAATTTATACAGCGGTTGATCAATAAGTCATTTTTAAAGGTAAGAATGTATACAAACACAAGCATTAATACAAACACAACCGATAATGTTGAAATAACTCTCCATTCATACAGGGATTGATCTAGCATTCATCAGTGTCTCTCCATTCATACAGGGATTTGATCTAGCATTCATCAATGTCTCTCCATTCATACAGGGATTGATCTAGCATTCATCAATGTCTCTCCATTCATACAGGGGTTGATCTAGCATTCATCAATGTCTCTCCATTCATACAGGGATTTGATCTAGCATTCATCAATGTCCCTCCATTCAGGGGTTGATCTAGCATTCATCAACGTCTCTCCATTCATACAGGGGTTGATCTAGCATTCATCAATGTCTCTCCATTCATACAGGGGTTGATCTAGCATTCATCAATGTCTCTCCATTCATACAGGGGTTGATCTAGCATTCATCAATGTCTCTCCATTCATACAGGGGTTGATCTAGCATTCATCAATGTCTCTCCATTCATACAGGTTTTTGATCTAGCATTCAATGTCCCTCCATTCAGGGGTTGATCTAGCATTCATCAACGTCTCTCCATTCATACAGAGGTTGATCTAGCATTCATCAATGTCTCTCCATTCATACAGGGGTTGATCTAGCATTCATCAATGTCTCTCCATTCATACAGGGATTTGATCTAGCATTCATCAATGTCCCTCCATTCAGGGGTTGATCTAGCATTCATCAACGTCTCTCCATTCATACAGGGGTTGATCTAGCATTCATTAATGTCTCTCCATTCATACAGGGGTTGATCTAGCATTCATCAACGTCTCTCCCTTCATACAGGGATTGATCTAGCATTCATCAATGTCTCTCCATTCATACAGGGGTTGATCTAGCATTCATCAATGTCTCTCCCTTCATACAGGGCAGATTTTAATATTATTGAGGCAATCATTAAATTATTTAATGTGTTTTGAATATCAAGATAAAAAAATGGGATCAAACACATTGTGCTTTCAAAAACCAAATTTACATGTGGTTTCGGCATCCCCCCCCCAAATAGCATTTACAAAACGCACTAAAACACAACAAGGAAAATCTCTAATTTCCTCTTCAACACATTGAACAGCAATCATTTAAATCATTTTTAAAATAGTCATATGGATTCATGCACCATTATACTAAGAAGTTAAATTACATATTTAGATATTTTGTTTAATCAAACACGGATAATTTAACTGGTCATGTTGGTTAACTTAGAATTACGATGGTCTCATTTCCCGCAATATACATGGTATAACATATCACTTTAAGTCTCTTTAAGTAAATATAGTATGAAAAATGAATAAAGCCACAGCATACATTGATAAATCTACTACGTTTGCCTGGACCTGGACCAGGAAAGTCAAAGCCCTAATCTTTTAATATTTCATAATACAAACGGAAATCACATTTTAAATACGTACTTGTTTCACAGTTCTCTCCAATGAATCCGGTAGGACAGATGCACATGTATGCATTAACATGGTTCACACAGTATCCATTGTTTAAACATGGATTTGGTATGCACTCATTGATGTCTGCGGTAAAACAACAAGATAATTAACATCATTCATTAACAATTTTTCAAACATCTATTTTGCGATGAAGTCATTTGATGTTTTCGGTAAAACAATAACATCCGGGGGGAGGGGGGGGGGGCATGTTTCATTGAGACCTGTACATCATCTGCATACACGAAAACGGATAACAGGGGTACTTTTTCAGCATTAGGCGCGTAAGCCGGGTTACGCGTTTAGGATATCAGAAACAGCAAAAATCAAGAAATAGGGTCTCAAATTCAAAGGGGAATAAAAATCAGAGATGTTAGACGGGTTTCCCTGATCAGGGTATCAAAACTACTCCTACTGCAATCCCCGTTTAAAGTGCTTCTTAGAAAGTGATTAGCGAGGATTATGTACAGGTCTCAATGAGACATGCCCCCGGGCAATAAGATAATTAACATATTTATTTATTTATTTTTTTTAAGATGGTGAGAGATGATCGAAGTCGATATTTCCCTGAATTATTTTTCAGTATTTTAAAACATTTCATAATGATTCAAACACTTCAACCAGTACAGTTACCAAATCGAGACTTGTAACTTTTCACTTTATCTGCTCTGCATGGACCATCTCGGCAAGACTTGGGCCTTTCTCATATATAATTTCTGCTGTCAATACAATAATGTGATTATTTTTTGTTCCTTAATTGATGAACAAATCATTTAAGTAATGTATCAACAAATAAGCAACTGTTATGCGGTATGTTGATAGTACTTCAAAATGTGAATCACATGTACAGCAATTCAACATTACCTGTTTCACATTGTGATCCAGTGAAACCATCAAAACAGCTGCAGGTGAATTCATTCACAAGATTATTGCATACTCCTCTATTCAGGCAAGGGTAACTGCTGCATTCATCGATATCTTCAAACATGAAAATATTCAAGATATGTTCAATAGTGGTATATAGTTGTTTAATAATAATGATAATAACAACAACAATAAATATAGTAATGATAATAATAATAACTAGAAATTTAATTCGTCACTGAAGACGAATTAGGTGGTCTGTCTGTCACTGTGGCAAATTGCTTTGTCAGATGTGATAATATTTCTGCAAGATTATAATCATAATGTTGACGACAATGATGATAAGATGGTCATATAAGTGATGACAATGACGATAATGATATATTGATAACGATGATCATAATGACAATAATGATGACAATAACCACGATAACCTAAGTGGCATAGCGCCCCTTCAGTTTCAATTTTATGGGCGATTTTTCGAAAAGTGCTTGAAATGGCATGAAACGTCTGCAAAATGAATTTGGGAGGATTTGGATCATTTCTAAATTTTGCGCGCGCACGGACGCGCGGACGTACGCGTACGTGCGCGTTTAACGAAATGACCTTGACTGGAATGACAGTGACCTTAACCATGCCAAATATGAAAGAGAAATGACATTTCGTTATGAACATATGACCATAAGTTGATTTTCACAAAATGGCGCCTGGATGACGTCACAATAACCTGATGACCTTGAAAAAGATGTGGGAACTTGACCTTATTAGGACTGATGACTGACGAAAATATGAAGAAAATTGACTGAGCCGATTTGGAGAAATCGGGATAACGAACTGGACGATTTGATATTGCAGAACATGTGGGAGATTATCCCCTTAGCTTTAATACACGACAGGGAATGAGATTGTACACAAACTACTGCACACTACTTTCCAACAATAACACGCAAAATTAGGCAGTTTATTACATTGTTTGTGATGGTTTATGTTATAATAGTAGAAGAAGATGGTAAAATGAAAGGCCAAAAAAAAAAAAAAAAGTGAAAAAAAAAAAAAAAAAATGGTCCCACCGGGAATCGATTCGGGGGTCACCGGAATGGGAGGCAAGTGCTTTACCAATGGACCAAAATATTTCCAATAGAGATAACACGTAAACGAAATACGGGATTCTGAAATCACATTTTGTAGTTTAAAAATGGGCATGATCCCGACATCTGATCAAAAATTGAAGGGCATATTTGTGAAAGCTTATAGTCTCAGCTATAACATACTAAAATTTGGAAGAAAATCGAGCAGAAATTACAGAGATACTGCTCAAAGAAGACGGGAATGTAGAATCAAGATTTGAGAAAAAGTCATCTCCCATAGACAATACACGTAAAATGTGAAAAATTGACATGCCTCCTTTTATCGCAAAAATACGCCATGATACCTTTGCCAAAATGAAAAATGGTGATTACTAATCTTGTAGAAAATCGTCTCAGCTACAACATATCCAAATTTCAGCGAAAAACAACCAATATTAAAGGAGTTAGAGTCAAATTCGTATAAATTTGATGACGTCATTTTTTCAAAATCGAATTTTTGAGTTCATATGCAAATATGACGACGTTCCGATCAATCGACCCCCAAATTTTTTCATGAATTACAATCTACAACTCATAGGCTTTCAGAAAATGTAAAAAAAATGGGGGGTGTCCAGGCTTCCTGACGAGCTACGGCGGATTGAAGACAGGCATGTTTTTACCACTTTTTACATTATTTTGCCCATTGACGCGCGCGCGGATTTTCAAGTTTGACGCGCGCGTGTGGCCTTATGGAACGTCGACAATGACTGTAAATAGTTGGAAATTGTCAAGAATCGTGTCAGGAATACAAACCATGCGAAAAAACGGCGTTTTTACGTTCCGTACGTGCTGCGCGCGCGGACGGTCATGCATGGAAAATTTTGAAATGCTAAATGCTGAAACGTACTCTAATTTGATCAAAAAGTGTATTTGAGCATTTTTAAATTTTGACGCGCGCGTACGTGTGCGTCATGATGCGTGCGCAAATTTTGATGACATTTTATGTTGACCCTTGACCTGAAGTTTATGTGTTGTAAATATGGTTGATTTTTGATGATCCGTTGTGATGATATGTTGAATCATGTAATTTTACAAAATGGCGCCTGGATGACGTCATGATAACCTGATGACCTTGAAAAGTTTCGTGTGACATCTTCGTTATAAGCTTGATAACTGGTATGAATATCACGGAAATTGATCTGGACAATTTTAAGATATCGTGCGCACAAAAATTGAGGATAAAAATAATAAATAATAAGAAGAAAATTCTGACGAAATTAATAGGTGATCTGTCTACGACAGACCATCTAATAATGATGATATATAAATAATGTTATATTTACATTTCTATTTAAAATATGTACACATTTTTACAACAGAAACAAAATGCATACAAGAACAAGTTAGAAGAATTTAATAACGTAATAATAAGTTATAGAAATGATATTACTTTGGCATGGTGAACCTGATTCTACAATACATACTATATGTTTTATATTATGGTTGTGCATGCATATAATTCATCTAACATTTCAATATATTATCCTTTCTCTATATCTCTTTCTCTCTGTCTATCCATCTTCACTTTCAGCCTCTGCCTTTTCAGCCTCTGGCTGTCAATAAATATGCTTATCTAATTTCTCTGTTTCCCGCTTAAACTTCCTTCTTTAATTTTTGCTTTCTATTCACCTCGTAAGAAAGAGTTAGTTTCAGTAGCACTAAGTACTATCAATCAAAATACAGTCCGTTGTACAAGCAGAGTCTAGTGCTTTCTTAAAGACAAAAAGTCTGTATCCAACCTTAAAAGATATATAACACCTAGCTATAACAAGGTGCATTTCTATTTAAAATTCTTACCCTCTCGACAAGTAGGACCAGTGAATCCTTTTGGACAGCTGCACGTAAAGGAATTGATGCCATCATTACACGTCCCTCCATTCATGCAGGGCTGATCTGAGCACTCATCAATATCTATGATTACATACAAATACAAAAAAACTGTGCGTGAAATAACGTTGAATTAATGCTGCTCTTGTATTGCATCGAATTCAGTATAGTGGCTACTTATAATCCATTTTTTAGACCTTTACATCCATAAGAATTTTCCAGTGAATTAATATACTGATATTCATTGATTCGAATACATCGCCATATGTTATGACGGAGCAATACAATATATTTAAGACATCTCTGTTGCCTGAAAGCTTTAATCAACTCAGCAACTTGCATCATCCGGGGTTTTTTCCCCGTAAATCATTCCTATTGATATCCCTCCTGGCCTCAGAATAGTCTACTAGATCGATGACGGAGTATAAATGCTGTATATATCATTATTATTATTATCCGTATCGTCAACATGGTCAAAAGCGTCGTATTCTATTACAGAAGTAAGGCCCGAATTTTTGATGCATTTTAGCCAATAATTATGTTTTTTTCAAATCATCGCTCAAAAATTTAACCTTCCTCTGTCATGTGTGTCTTGTTGAGGAGCAAGTAATTCCAGGATGTAGTATATGCATTTCCTGTCACATATTGGTTGCTTAGAAAACCGATAATGATCATCCTCAGTCAGCGTTCTAATTAATTGACTGGTGTATATTATGTGGATAATAGTATTCTTACTAATGGCATCAGTGCTGAATATCATTTATGTACTTTACTTACCATCTTCACAATTGACTCCATTATAACCAGGGAGACAATGACAAATGTATTGTCCAATCTGGTCCTCACAAATGCCACGGTCACTGTAGCAGGGGTTGCTCGAACATTCGTCAACTTCTGTGAAATTGAAATTTAAGAAATAAAATATACAATATTTTTAATCTCTGTTATTTACTCTCAATCAGTGATACCATGGGTTCCTTGTTTTTCTTACATTTGGATGATTACCATGCACGATTTGGTAACTTCATGGTAAATTGTAAATAGCAAACTTAAAAGGAATCATAGAATATGGAAGATGAAATCTAAGCATGATCGGCAGATTCTTCAATAGTGAACAAAAATATGAATATAGGTTTTCGCAATATAGTGACAAAGATTATGTCTAACGTGAGCCTAACATAACGCGTATGTTATTCGGTCCAGTACTAATCATATTCGATTTTAGACTTTAATTTGGATAGCTGTTTTGTAGTTCTTTACACACGGTTTGCAGCTAAATGTTGAACTATAACAGTAGCGCTGCAATTTGAGATGTGTTATATCATATAGACCAGTAGAAAAAGGAGTTTTACTTTTGTGCAAGCTCATGAGCGGTGTAACACTGACTTGTAATTACATATTCTTTCTTATTCCGCCACTTATGACGTCGTGATATTTACCTATTTCACATCGATCACCTTTGTAGGCAGTGAGACAAACACAGCTCCATCCATTCACTTGATCATTGCATGTTGCATTGAATAGACATGGGTTACTAGCACATTCATTGATATCTGGTGTAAAATAGACATGGGTTACTAGCACCTTCATTGATATCTGGTGTAAAATAGACATGGGTTACTAGCACCTTCATTGATATCTGGTGTAAAATAGACATGGGTTACTAGCACATTCATTGATATCTGGTGTAAAATAGACATGGGTTACTAACACCTTCATTGATATCTGGTGTAAAATAGACATGGGTTACTAGCACATGGTGTAAAATAGATATGGGTTACTAGCACATTCATTGATATTTTGTGTAAAAATAGACATGGGTTACTAGCACATTCATTGATATCTGGTGTAAAATAGACATGGGTTATTAGCACATTCATTGATATCTGGTGTAAAATAGATATGGTTTATTAGCACATTCATTGATATCTGGTGTGAAAGAGATATGGGTTACTAGCATATTCATTGATATCTGGTGCAAAATAGACATGGGTTACTAGTACATTCATTGATATCTGGTGTAAAATAGACATGAGTTATTAGCACATTCATTGATATCTGGTGTAAAATAGGCATAGGTTAAAAGTACACTCCTTAATATCTGGTGTAAAGAAAGAACAGGGTCTACTAGTTTAATCGTTGATATCTGGTGTAAAAGATACATTATTTACAAGTACATTCACTGATATCTGGTGTAAAATAGACATTGGTTGCTAGTTCAATAACTGATATCTGGTGTAACAAGCACATTCATGGATATCTGGTGCAAAGGCAAAGGCTACTAGTACATTCCTTTATGTCTGGTGTAAAGAAAGACACTTACTACTAGTACACTCATCGATATCTTGTGTTAACAAAGACAAAGGCTTCTAGCGCAATCATTGATTATGGGGTTTGAAATAGACATGGTCTACTAATACACCCATGGACTTTTGGTGAAAAGAAAGACAGACCTTACTAGCTCATTCATTGATGTCCGATATAAAAGAAACATGAGTTACACCTCCATTTATTGATACCTGGTGTAAAGATAGACAGGGCTGCTAGTACATCACTGATATCTGGTGTAAAGATAACTATAGGCTACTTGCACACTCAGTGAAATAAAGAGTAACACAGTTTGCAATAAATTGACCTATTGGCATCTTACACATATTGGTAAGATGATAAACGTTTTCAGTTGGATCTTATAACTCCATTAACATTGAAGTCAACATAATTTTAACAACATCAATCATAATAAAGTTTAATTGACAGACACTGATATTTCAATATTGCAAATTATTTTGTAAAATTGATAAAGAACCAACCATTTTCACAGTATACTCCTGTATATCCGGCTTGACACACACATGTGTATTCACCTATACCATCTGAACACACTCCGTTCTGACATGAATTACTAAGACAATCATCGTGAGCTGAAAAGAGAAAATATTTTTCTTTTTAAAGAGAGATTTAGGCCCTTTATTTGGAACAGAAAGTAACAAGTATAGCTAATACAACCACTGGAACGCTTAAAGCTCTTTTAAACACTGCGACGTCTGTCATGGAGCATAGTTATACAGTGAGAGAACGCTGCGACGTCTGTCATGGAGCATAGTTATATAGTGGGAGAACATTGCGAAGTCTGTCATGGAGCATAGTTTTACAGTGGGAGAACACTGCGACGTCTGTCATGGAGCATAGTTATACAGTGGGAGAACACTGCGACGTCTGTCATGGAGCATAGTTATATAGTGGGAGAACATTGCAACGACTGTCATGGAGCAAAGTTATACAGTAGCATAACACTGCGACGTCTGTCATGGAGCATAGTTATACAGTGGCAGAACGTTCCAGATGTTTGGACCTTCACATGCCACTGCCTCGTCTCCTTAGATTTTTTTTGTTGCTCCAGGGTTAATGATGAGAAGGTGTTGTGAAGAATATCATAGACGACTTAAGATGCATGGTCTCGGCAATTCTAAGATGTATTCGGTAGCCATTTACCTTAGTTTTAGCACTGATTTCGTGAATTGTTGTTGTTGTTGTTGTTATTGTTGTGTTTATGCGAGTGTGTGTGTGAGCTTTTTTTTGTGAGGGAGGGGGTAACACATTGGTTGACGAGACGATAAGGGGTGATGTGTGAGTTGACGAAAGGGTGACGAGTGTGGACATTCGTGGCTTGACGAATTGGTTACGAGAGGGATTATCAGTGGGTCGACGAAAGGGTCATAAATTGATTGAAGAAATAGGTAAAAAGTAGGGTGATGAGTAGGTTGACGAATAGGAAGGCATTCGGGGTTAGTATGAGTGAGATGATGAGTAGGTAGACAAAAGGGGTGACGAGTGGGTTGACAAAATGGGTGACGAGTGGGTTGACAAATGGGTGACGAGTGGGTTGACAAAAGGGGTGACGAGTGGGTAGACAAAAATGGGTGACGAGTGGGTTGACAAATGGGTGACGAGTGGGTTGACAAAAGGGGTGACGAGTGGGTTGACAAAAGGGGTGACGAGTGGGTTGACAAATGGGTGACGAGTGGGTTGACAAAAGGGGTGACGAGTGGGTTGACAAAAGGGGTGACGAGTGGGTTGACAAATGGGTGACGAGTGGGTTGACAAAAGGGGTGACGAGTAGGTTGGTGAATAGGGTGACGAGTGGGTTGACAAATGGGGTGACGAGTGGGTTGACAAATGGGGTGACGAGTGGGTTGACAAAATGGGTGACGAGTGGGTTGACAAATGGGGTGACGAGTGGGTTGGTGAAAGGGGTGACAAGGTTTTTGACGATTGAGAATTAAGGAGTAGTTAATAGTAGCATTGTGAAGCTGAATTTTGGTCAAGAGATTTCCTTATGAAATAAACTGTCTGGACGTTAATAAGGAAAGGTTGGTCATGTAATGCATTGTGAGGTTTTGGAATCATCAAAATGATAACAAATTGATTCAGTCTTGCTGACAGTCGAAAACAATACACACAGATATTTTTGGCATATTGGACGACACAAATATGTGGCATCAAATTTAGTTCACAGTTTAAAACTATTTCCAGTGATATTTGAATATAAGGAGAATTCAAAAACAATCTTTTTCATGTTATATTACTCCTCTAATATTCTTCCACATACGAGTTAAAAGAATGTTAAGGCGCGCAAATTCTTTTTCACATTTTACCAGAACTCAAACTTCATTTTAAAATCAATGGTAGTATCTATCACAGAGCTTCATACCTTGCGCACAATACAATTTTCATTTATGAATTGAATATCTTGATGTAAGAAAATTGCATATGAACAAAAAATAAAGAAAAACG
The DNA here is from genome assembly GCA_025618425.1 of Heliocidaris tuberculata. Taxonomy (NCBI): domain Eukaryota; kingdom Metazoa; phylum Echinodermata; class Echinoidea; order Camarodonta; family Echinometridae; genus Heliocidaris; species Heliocidaris tuberculata. The sequence goes on along the minus strand of CM046838.1, from coordinate 38,650,742 downwards.
AAAAATGGAATAATAGACAGAGTTAATCTATTATCGTAAATTATTTTCCATGGTTTAATTAAAATGCAATTACTGTTTTTAGCTCGAAGAGATGGAAAAGATTTATTGTACGACTGCACAGTGATAGAATAACAATGTCTCATAAACGAATAAATGGCATCATAAACAGGCAGATGTGCAATAACTATTATACATACATATTTCGCAATGTTTTCCGTAGAACTCGTCGGTGCACACACATTCATAGTCATAGACGTCATCAATACATGTGCCACTGTTTTGACACGGTGAGATCTCACATTGATTCACCTCTGTGAAATAAAATTATGAGAGATGAAGAGAGACAGATATATTTTTGTTGTGTGAATTCATCAAAACATATCATCAATAACAGAGGTTGCCACGGAAGACCCCGACCTTTGATTATTCTCATATATGTCAAAAATGAATGAATTAGATTTCTATCCAACACATCAATCCTTGAATTTGTACATACCATCGGCGCAGAACACACCAGCGTGGCTTGGAGGACATCGACACATAAAACCATTAATCAGATCAACACATGTCCCGACTATACAAGGAGAAGAAGCACATTCATCCATCTCTAGAATAGAAAGAGATTATATAATATAGTAAAAACGATTTTCGTGATTGTGACGCAAATGCATAGTCTCATGTTTTCCAGTCCATCTTTTTATCTAGGAGATAGGGATTGAACACTTTACATCCTCTGCAATATATTTTTTTCACCCTTAAACCAATTCCCTATTTTTATGTTTATATTTAGATAGGGCTTTTTATGGTTGCTTGTCAACGCTTCCATAGTAATGAACGTTGCCATGCACGGGTAGGTTGAATACATCCCTTCTCTCTCTCTCTCTCGCTCTCTTAATAAATTTGTTTAATTTCTCTCTTTAATCTTCCTTTTTTTCCAGATACAATACTATGGAATATTGCAACTGGAAATTGGTATTCGTATATTGAAGAATTTATCTTGAACTACCCTATATTCTATCAACTCTCAACTTCATGATATTTGTATTTGTTTTTAAAGCTCTTCAAAACTCTGCACCGGGGTACATCAGTAGCCTATTGATATTAAGTTCTATATTGTTGAAACCTATATTAAGGCGCCTTGAGTGATATTTATTATTATTCCGGGTTTTTTTATTTGATTTGATTTGATTTGATTTGAATTTATTCAGACATTATAAAAACATGTCTCGGGTAAACCAAAAAGGTTTGACCAACCCACACAAGTCTGTTTCCCGGATATAAACAACAAGTAGATTCAATATCATAAACATATTGCACAAGGTATTATTTTAAAAAATATAAACGAAGACAATAGTGATGATTACAAGTAAAAACAATGTCGGATTGCAGAGTACAAAATTACTTAGTTGAGGTTAAGCATCTGTGAAATAATAACTATGTGGGTTGAGATGGTTATTTAACGCTTTTTTAAAACATGCTAAGAGTTTTCATATTGACTACATACTTCGGAAGTTTGTTCCAATCATTTATGGTTTTAGGATAAAACGAGTTCATATAACAATCTGTTCTTGCGAAGGGTACATGCATCTTTAAGTTATGATCGTTTCTTCCAATTCTGTTCGCAGGTGTGCACCTGTTTTTATGTCCTATATCTATTAAACCATTAACAAGCTTATAATAAAACACAAGTCGGGGGTACTTTCGTCTAATCTCTAGTGTATTCATACTTAACTTTTGTAATAACGTATTATAACTGGTACTCCAGTCTTTGCACATCATTCTTAAATAGCGTTTTTGAATTCGTTCGACTAATTGTTTTTGTGAATTTCTATATGGATCCCATGCTATACAACAATAATCCAAACGTGAGCGTACTAAAGATTCATAAAGATTTTTTAAAAACAGATTTTGGACAGTCAACAAAGTTCCTCCGAATAATACCAACAAGTCTATTGCACTTCACATGTAATTCAGAACAATGATCATTCCAATTTAAAGTATTGTTTATCATAAGACCTAAATATTTCTCTGAGATTGTATTTTGTAACTCCTGACCATCAATAGTTTATGTGTAACCTATATCGTGAAGCTTCCGAGACATCGTCATGATCTTACATTTAGATAAATTAAAATCGAGCATCCATGTCTTAGACCACTGATTTAAACCTTCCAGATCATTTTGTAAAATTTTACAATCGTCTAAAGTGGAAATACGACGATATAAAATGCAATCATCAGTATATAATCTAATGGTAGAGGCGATGTTATTAAATATATCATTAATAAAACATAGAAATAACGCCGGACCCAAAATTGTGCCTTGAGCAACACCAGATTTAACATCAACCCATGAAGAAAATTCACGATTAATAACAACTCTTTGCGATCTTTTTTGTAAAGAATTCATTATCCAATTTAAATTATTTGATTTCACACCATATACTTGTAGTTTTGTTCTTAAAAGTTCATGGGACACACTGTATACCGCATATCACATTAGCATCTCTGTATGTGTTACAAAGTATACCACATAGAGTGCTAAATTGTGATCGAACTTACCATTTTTACAAGCCTCTCCAGAGTAGCCTGGGAAACATTGACACTCCTTAGTACCATTATTGTCCTTACACAAACCATTCAGACAATCTTCAGCACCACACACCCCAGAGAGACGGGCTGAATGGGAAGACATAGAAACAAGGTCATTATCTGTGGCGTAGCTATAGCGGGTATGGGGCACGTGCCCCATCAAATACTAAAAAAAAAAGTGGGGGAAAAGAGAAAAGGGGAAGGGGGAGAAAAAGAATGAAAAATGTGATAGGACCCCCTCCCATATCCCCAATCTGGGGCCCTGGTAATAAGAATTTCATTCACCGAGTAAGACTGGTATCCCCCCCCCCCCCCAGTGATCCCAATGATGCCTGAGGAGGCTGGACCCATGCTGCTCCATTACTATTGATATTTCAAAACTTTTCTCTTTGAACATCAAAACCATGAAAAATACACACTCAGAGCAAAGTGACTAATTGACCGATATATACAAATCAAACTATTATCACTCCTAAAACAGTTTGTTGATAAATGCTTATCATTTAACTTGAAGTTATCGTTAGTGCTACCTTGGTGTCAATATAACGAACCTTATAATAAAACCATCAAAAATACTTCCTCAGAACAGAGTGACTTCTTAAAAGATATATGGAAAAAAAGAAGCATAATAGTATACAAATATTAATTGCTTAGAGTGACGTAGTTAAAACTATTTTCCCCCAGGTGATTTCAAACTGTGCTATGCCCCGAGACGAATTCGAGGGGTATAGCACATTCTCAAGACCGCCGAGGTAGTTATATCAGCGCATACCTGCAGCTATTCATTAAGGCTCTTTCGTCATTCTGTTAAGTTGCAGTCCACCTACTGAGAAAAGTCTATTGTTATTTCATGTTGCAGTCCACCTACTGAGAAAAGTCTATTACGATTTCATGTTGCAGGTCAGGTGTTTTTTTCCAAGATGAATTTCTTCCATGGATTTTTTTTTTTGTATATGTGTGCATTACTGCTTTCATAGTGTTTTGTGCTTCACGATGCAACAACCTCACTTGGAACCTTCTACACTACTGTTTTCAATAGACCTGGAATTTTAATTGAATCATCAGTTGATATCTATCAGCTTGCATGGTGTCTAACAGCGCATTGAATTCAGAGTCTGAGTAACAAAGTAGAGAAGTTGAGACTCGTCATCTATTCTTTGATGGCTGAAAACACAATGATTCATGTTTGAGAACTCTATAATCTAATGTTACAGTTCCCACAGATGTACACACATGTATAATTCTGCTGGTCGTTTCACTCGACGAAGTAAAAACTCCTCTTTTAAAAATTTCTTGATTTAGAAGTCGGCATACTTTGCGAGTACGTGAGTGAAGTGCTAGATCAGTTCTAGCATTCTTGTTCATTTAATGCCTTCCACAAACGAGGTATGATACTACTCTTTTGTCAAAACCAATACGTTTATGACCCATTTCAATCACTAATTAAAAGTTATATTTTGTGAGAGTAAAGACGTAACCGTCCAAGGAAAGTAACCACCAGGGATACCACTTGACCAATGTGGCCAACTATGTAGTCCAGTAGCAGGCACGATTCGCCTTCATCGTCATGTAAGCACAAGCTTTCAAAAAAAAAAAAAAAAAAAAAACAAAAAAAACCAACAACACAAAAACCACTAAAATGGAAGTCCACCCTGATATCAGGTTTGTTTTAAAAGAAGCAGAAAAATTAAAGAAACAAATCAATGAAATTTTGAGAAAAATCCGATAAGAAATAAGAAAGTTATAAATATTTGAAGTTGTAATCATTAGAATCCAAATTGGTAACTCCGTGACGTATCTTGCGAGGTCCTCTTCGATTTGCCCTGTACTAAAAATATCATGAATTTCCATTTTCCCTAAAGAAAATAATTAATCATACATCGCCCTAAATATAACCATTGCACATGTTTTACACAAAAGCTTCATGAAACAAATATATTCCTTCATGATAAAAAAAAAAAAATTATGAAATATTCTGGACTGAGCAAATACCAGAGAGGACCTCACAAAACTAACAGAATTGTAAAATCAGTGTATTATTGATAACAGAAGTTTATACCTTTCTTATTTATCATCGGATTTTAATCAAACTTTCACTAATCTGTTTCTCTAACTTTTCTGCTTTTATTAAAATCAACAAAATGCCAGGGTGGATTTCCCCTTAAGAGTGTAAATAGGCAAACAGTGTGGTTATGTTCGGATCCTGAAGCAGTACTTCAGAAGAAGAAGAAGAAAGAGAAGAAGAAGAAGAAGAAAAAGAAAAAGAAAGAGAAGAAGACGAAGAAGAGGAAAAAGAAGAAGAAGAAAGAGAAAGAAAAAGGAAGAAAAAGAAGAAGAAGAAGAAAAGAAAAAGAAACACAAGGAAAAAAAGAAGGAGAAGAAGTAGGAGAAGAAGAAAGAAAAAGGAGAAGCAGAAAAGAAGGAGGAGGAGGAGGAGAAGAAGAAGAGGAGAAAAGGAGAAGAAAAAGAAAAAGAAGAAGAGGCGTTCGGCTAGAGCGATCTTCTTCTAGATATAATTCTCACCTTGGCTAATAAAGATTCCAGTAGGACCTTGAAAGGTAGAACCACCAACAAAGTGGAATGCACCTGCCGACCTATTGAGTACGATGATGAGTTCGTAGTTGGTATCAGTGATGTAGATATCATCATTACCTCCACGGACTGCTATACCGAAAGGATGGATATTAACACCGTCTCCAGCATAGATGTGTCTTATCCGAGTGCCGCCATTTAAGAGAACTGATTCTACATGGTCAATGAAGGCTTCGCACCAATACAAACGCGTCTCTGTCCAAAATTAAGCAATTTTAAAGAATATATATTGTGAAATGTTATTTTCTCAAATTACAATTAATAGCATAATACAAACCATAGTTTATTGATTTCATAAATGAAAATTATCATGTACAGTGCGTTTCAGAAAAAAAGAAACCCTAACACAAAGGGTTATTGTGACCTCACTGTGTGCTGTATGACAATGCGTATCTGTTTTCCATAAAGCAGAAGTACTGTATTATGCTTGTAAATGGTGCCTTGATGAGGCTTGATGGGTGGCCGTGCTTATGCGCGGTTGCATGCTCGTTGTTGTTTGCTCCCAAATTTAGCCTAAATTTTCACTTTTTCAAGGCAGAATTTCTGCAAATCTCTTCAGATTTGATCATATAGTGTTTACCAGCAGGTGATGATCAGGAATATTCTTCACTACTAGGTCCATTAAAGGGGAAATATAGTTCTATTATCTTTTTTTTTTTTTTTTTTTTTTTTTTTTGGCCAAGGAAGAGGACTCACACAGTGTTCTTCACTTTGGTTCCACACATGAAGATTCAAGCAGGGTTTTAAGAGTCATCAACACAACAAAAGGCCATTTGGCCTTGTCATGTCATGCATGAAGAGTTATCCACACATGTCATGCATGTAGCAGCTAGAGTCCACAAGCCTCAACACAGCTCTGTTCACACTAGACTTCATGATTACACCCACTGATGATTACTAAGTGACATCTTCTGAAACTTTCATGCAGATTTCAGCAAATAGGGTGAGATCCTTCTGATTTACTTCATTGAGTCATCAAAGAACGGTTCATACTACGGTACATTATATAGACCCTACTTACTACATGTACATGTAGGCCTAAGTCAGACAGAGGCAGAGGCTCAGTGTGGGTTCACTACAAATCACAGGTACTACTACTCTGTTATTCATATGCCTTCTTTGTAGCATATTTTAGTGGAGATGAATTCAAGCAGTAAGACTCCATTCAAAAAGAGTCTACTCCATGCAGTGGCAGTTCAGTGAATGGAAACAGCCAACACCTTGATTTGTCTGATCTCTTTTGGCTGGATAGATAGATTTGGCCCTAGTCATTATAGCTTGCCAACATACACCTCCTTGCCTACCTCAGCTGGATGGATACAGCCATTTGTCGAGGAACTCGAAAGTACATGTCATCTTTGCTCTGAAATGCCAACGTACAGAAGCAAACTTCACACAGAGAAACCTTAGCCGTATTACTATTGATAGGGGGAGACACAGAGATGAACCCCGGTCCACGCTCTGTCAGGTACCCATGCTTAATCTACAAGAAAGCTGCAAAGTGGGGTCAGAACTGTCTACAGTGTGATGAGTGTGAAGGATGGTATCACAGGATTGTATGAATATGCCCCTCAACTTGTATAAGGCATACGCTGACACAAGTCTAACGCGGATATGCTGCCAGTGCGGCTTACCCAACATCAGCCCCTCGGTGTTCAACACCCTCAGTAGCACACAGACCTCGAATTCATTCAGCAGTTTGAAAGACACAGTCTAGATGATAGTAACACTGGTCCACCAAATACTACTTCATCTCCTACAAGAAGTCAACACCACGGTGCTCGGCAATCAGCAAGTAGAAATGTGTCTTCCACCAGAGGCATGAAATCCATGGTTGTGAATTGTGATGGACTGTACAATAAAATTCCTCATTTGGAAGCAATGATAGACACGCACAAACCTAATGTCATCATTGGAACACAATCACATTTAAAACCAGACATCCTCACTTCTGAGATCACTCCGACCTGCTTTACGACATATAGGAAGGACAGGACATATGCTAGGAAAGGAGGAGTTTTCATCATGATAAGGACTCTCTCGTAGCCACTGAATGCAGCATTTGTACATCTCAGACTAAACTGGTGTGGATCTCTTTGCAAATTAAAGGTTTTAAGCCTCTAATCATAGGAGCATTCTACAGGCCCCCAACTCAGACAAAGAAAACATCCTGCACCTTTCTGAGTCCCTGATACACATCTCCACAAGCATGGGGAAACCCGAGCATACTTGTTGCAGGTGATTTCAACTTACCTCACATCGACCGGGCTAAATGCACCATCCAGCCTTATGCTAGTGAAGCAGGGAAATGCTCTCGCCTCCTTGATGTTTGCAATGAACTTCATTTGGAGCAGATGGTTGAGAACCTACCAGAATAGCAGGCGTCACTGAGAACATAATTGGTCTTGTTCTCACCACCCATCCAGCTTTCAATGACAATTGCAAAGTCGCAACAGGTATCAGTGACCACAATCTTGTGAGCTGTCGAGTAAACCGCACTCCATCGATCACAAAGAAGAAGGCCCGAAAGGTATTCCTGTAAAGCAAAGCTGACACTACCAGCTTTAAGGCAGGTCTGCTCAAGTTCCGGTCTACTTTCCTGAATAGCAGCCCAGGATCCGGATCTGTCCACCAAAACGGGGATTCCTTGAAGATGGAAATCAGTAGCCCCATGGATAAACACATACCATCAAAGATGTCTGGAAAAAAATGCTTGGATTACAAACACATGAAAGAGAGGGGTCAGGAGAAAGCAGAGGTTGTACAACAAAGCTAAAGCCTAAAAAAACATCAGAGGACTGGCTCAAGTACAAGAACTTCCAAAAATAGTTGAAGACTCAACTTCGGCATAACTACTGGACTTATCAAAACAAGATGTTCTCTCCAGCCATGCCAGCTGACAAGAAGAACAGAGCATTCTGGACGTTCATTGAATAAAAAAAGCAAGAGTCTATTGGAATTGCATCTCTTAAATGTGGTCAAAAGCTAATCTCAGACAGCAAGGGAAAGGCAACAGTATTGACCAATTTCAATCTGTCTTCACAGTGGAGGATCACACGAACATCCCAGAACATCAAAGACTTAGATGTAGGCAAAGCCACTGGACCAGACGGCATACCAGGAAGAATCTTGAAGTACTATGCTGAGGACAATGCACCGATCCTCGCCTTCATCTTCCAGCAATCTCTGGACACAGGAACAGTATCATCTGACTGGCGTCTTGCAAACATCTCGCCCATCTTCAAGAAAGGCGATAAGAACATGGCTTCCAACTACCGCCCTGTATCAATCACATCCATTTGTAGCAAACTGTTGAACATATAATCTTCAGCAACATCATGGATCACTACGACGACAACAACATTCTGAATGATGTACAGCATGGCTTCCGCTCTGGCCATTCATGTGAGACCCAGTTAATTATCACATCACAAGACATTGCATGCTCTCTGGATCGAAAAGAGCAGATTGATGCAGTTGCTCTAGATTTCTCCAAAGCATTTGACTGTGTACCCCACGATCGCCTTCTCCGGAAACTCTAGCATTACGGGATCCATGACAACCTCTTTCAATGGATCAAAGTTTTTCTCACAGAAAGGTCACAACGGGTTGTGGTTGACGGAGAGTCATCTGAGTGGGTACCAGTCACCTCGGGGATACGCAGGGTATGCTCCTCGGACTGCTCCTGTTCATATCCGTCATCTATGATATAGTAGATGGGATCTCTTCCAAAATCCGACTCTTCGCAGATGATTTCCTCATACATCAACCGATCACCGACCTCAATGACAGCCAGATCCTACAACATGATCTTAACAGGCTTTACACATGGACTGATACATGGCAGATGAAATTCAATACTGAGAAATGTTATCACATCACATTCTCCCTTCGTCATAAAGCCATCACCAATACATACACCCTTGGAGACACTCCCCTTGCATCTGTACCAGATCTCCGGTATCTAGGGTAACTTTCTCATCCAACTTGTCCTGGCAATGTCACATCAACAACATTACATCCAGGGCCAATCGGATGGTAGGGCTATTCAGCAGAAACCCACGCAAGACCTCACAAAGGATTCGCCAACAAGCCTACTTCTCCCTGGTCAGACCACACCTAGAATACTGCAGCTCAGTCTGGAACATTTTTCAAATTGAAGCCATTCAAAGGTAAGCAGCAATATTCACCCTCCAGAGGTATCACCGTCCGGACAGTGTCTCTGCCATGACTGAACAACTTAAATGGGAGGGCCTGGAGAGGAGAAGAAATGTTGCTAGCCTCTGCCTCATATACAAAATCCAACACCATGAACACAGCATGGCAGCCATCAACGCACAGCACTAACAGTGCTTCTTGTTAGCAACAAACGACAGTACCATCCAAACAAGTTGCTGACGTTTCCCACCAGCACCCAACTCTACCGGAACTCATTTTTCCCTCGCACAGTAACTGCTTGGAATGGGCTTCCTAAAATCGCACTTCATGCCACTTCATTGGAGGCCTTCAAGGGAGCTCTTCCACTCAGCATCTAGACTGAAGAATTGGATTTTTACTTGCGCGATATATTTTAATGCACCAACAAGCATGCACTGCAAATGAGCACCTAAGCTCAATTCCTTAGCACTACATTCTCTCTTATGGATCCTGCTGAGTATCGTCGTAGAAGTAGAAGTAATCCATTTACGCTTCATCGACTACGATTGCTTTGAAAACGACATTTTGGTAAAACTGTGCAAACGTTAATAATACATGCGAATATGACGTATACAAGGGAAATGCCAGATTTAAGAAAAATTATACGCGATACTCAAATTGCATGATGACATGCATTCAGTCAGAAATTCATAAAACACAGATCAACGCCAATTTCCAGTGGTGACAGGGGCGTACGCCCCCCCCCCGAATTTCCCAAATCAATAGATATCACTCAAAAGATGAAAAGTGCCCCTCCTAAAGTGGAAAATTTATATAATCTTGATCTTTTTCAGCTTTATGTATTCTTTAGGCCTTGTTTTTCCATTTAATAATAATGACAACTGACAATAATTTACTTTTTATGAAATATATCATCATTCTGTCCAATTTGTTCTTTAAACTTAATTGTTGTAGTTCTGAAAAATGCAAAAATCGTTTTCCATTGCGAGCACAGGTGACATTTAAGTATGAAATATCCAATTTCCTTACCTCCAACATTGACAGAGTATCGTCCATCCTTTTTATAATGGGGAAATTATCCTTACCCTCATTACTGAAAGAAGCACATGAAATGTCTTTTCATTTAAGGTTTCAAAAATCATGTTTGCTTCATGTCATGTTCGCATGTGATCCTAATATTTATTTTTGCACGGTTTTACCCCAATCTGGCACAACTGAGTTTTTACATTTCGTTTCCAAAACGATGCTGCTCGGTAAAGCTTGTATGGATGGATGAGATCAAAGTATCATTTGAAAGTACAATACGTTTACTTCATTGGAAAATAGATGATTTTTGTCATAGAGTGTTGTCACAATAGCTCTCTGTTTTAGGGTTTCGTGTTTTTTTTTCTGGGACGCACTGTATGATAACCATGAAAATGATAACAACAGCAGCAACAGAGAATAATGATAATATAAAAATAAATAGATAATAATAATAATGCTGATAATAATACTTAAAATGATAATACTAATAGAACAATGATGATAATGAATAGATAAATGAAGACACCAAACGGTAAAATAAAACTGAAAGAAATATTCAAAGAGCTTAACTGAACCTCGAAAGAAATAACAGATCTTCAGAGTATATAAATTCATAAGAAGCTATCCCGTCTACATAGTCAAGGATAGATCTAATACAAACTAAGAATAACACTCAGAAAGCTAATATTTATACAAACATATTGACTTTACATAATAATAAGAGAATTTACTGGCTGAGAGGAAAAAAAAAAGAATTCCAACACAGGACAAAATGAGGAGTATATTTTGGAAGGTGTACCTCTGCTATCGACAGTTAATCCGTTGGGCCATGTTAGGTTTGTATCGACTATGACTGACCGATTCGTCCCGTCAATGTTTGCTCTCTCAATCTTTGGTGTTGCTCCCCAGTCTGTCCAGAATACCAATCTATGAAATTAATAATACAACACATTACATTCATAAAATACATCAACCTTATTAATTAATTCCTTTGTCGGGGGTAGATCCTGATGAAGGGCAGGTGCTCGAAAGCTTGGTCATAATCATTGTGGTATATATAGTCTTGCAACGGCCCTCTTCGTAAACCACTTTTTTGGATCACACACACACACATATATATATATATATATATATATATATATATATATATAGTACTGCTCAAAATTATTAGAACATCTGCAGAAAATTACAAAATTTGATTTTTGATTTGTTTATCAATATTTTGTTTGATATATCCATATTTTCTGGTTGCTGAATCATGTAATAGTCATTTGAAAAATCTGGGTCATTGACAAGTCCATATTTAGTGAAATTTCCGTAATACCCACCCCACGCCCTCCCCCAGCAGAAATTTCAACTTGATATCTTTCTGGTATAATTATGACTTGGACAGTTTCAAAACTTCTGAAGTTCATAGCTATTTGATCCCTTGTGGTTTCCTTAACTCTTACATCAATTACTTTGTAGATCAGGTTCGAATCCTATAGTTCTACAGCCTTCGGGATGGCCGCCTCATCATTTTAACACTACCGGTATATGGATGCAGTATAACTGTTCTACTACACCTATTCGTCAGAAAATATGAAGACATCTTGCTGTTTGAAAGAGTAGCACAGAGAAATTATTTGTTTAGAGGTATTTTGTTGAATGTGTCTGCCATCCACAGTCCAGCACAGATGTGGGTACACATGTTCGGGAAGGCTTCTTATAGTGTTGGAACCGAAGAACTCGTCAAAAGCAATGGACAAAGGGTCAAGAAGTTGTACCATAAACCTGCTCATAAGGCATGGAATTCTATCTGATCTATGACTTTAATGGCCAGGATCAACTTAAGAAGAAGATAATCATTAAAAACCCTCTTCCAAATGATGAAGGAATACAGTGCATAAAAAAGAGGCACACAGAGTTTAGAAAATGATGGAGGGGTCACCCCTAAACGGCCAAGATCAAGAACTTGAATCTGATCAACAAAATTTGGGACTTACTGGATCAACAAATTGACTAACACTAAAAACACTCACAGATAATAACTTTTTAATGAACTTTATAAATGCTAAAATCAGCTTATACAATGCTAGAGAAATAACAAGCTGTACTGGATGTATGTGGTGAGGGAGGGGATACTGAAGAAAATTTGACTGAAATCTTGCTTGTACTGGACATCATGATAGTCTTGGGGTTTAATTATAGGCTGGCAATAGCCAGTTTCTTAATTCAACAACCAGGAGTTGAGGCTATAAAGAAGTAGATACTGATAAACAATTTTTTTTTCTTCATTTAAGCAAGTGTTCTAATAAGTCCCAATATTTAAAACACCAAGCAAAATCTCTGAAATGTATTATAATGGTATCATAGCTGATAATGTCTTCTTTCATTTGATAGGCTGTTCATCAAAATGCGATCATGGATGACTGAGCACTGGCCATTTTTAAAAGCATGTCAAAATCGTCAATTTTGACACGCTCATTACATTGGCATTTGGCGCAGGGGCACTGTGCCCCCTATTTTTGGAAGAAAAAAAAAATGGGCAAAGTTCTGGCAAATTTCGGCAACAATTTCAGTAAATTTGGGCAAAATTCGACAAAATCCCGTATTAAAATACCTGACACTAAGAAAAAATTTGGAAAATTAATTGAAAAAGAAAGAAAATCATGTTTACACACGACATAATTTCTCGGAATTAATGCATTTTTGTATGTTTCACTTTGTGTGTATTATTTCAGTAACTATTATTATTAAGAGGAATCAAAACTCATATTTGTTGGTATTGTAATAATCTTGGATAGCTCTAAAGCGCATACAGCAGTTTTAATTGATTATGCGCTATACAAGTGACAGTTATAATTATCATTTGGGGCCATACATTCTGGCTGAATTTTACTCGCAGACCGTTGTAGATTGTTATTTTAAGTTCGCATTTTTCAGTAGGAAACACGGCAAGATATTGGATTATTATTCATGAAAATGCATAGGCCTGTTTATACTCAATCAAAGCCTTGGTTGTAGCCCCCCAAATTTCCAGAAGATCTTACTGTGGGAGAGCAACCTCTTATACCTTTCCCAGTTGGTATTTAATATTGAATATATCATAGAAATTCTCAGAACGTTACACTTTGGAAAAAAAAATCACAGAATTTTCCGCCCAAATTTGATGAAGAAATTCAACAGTACATTGCACTATCAAACACCGAGTTTAAACACCCAACGTTTTAAAACAAAAATGTAATACCAGGGGAAATCTCCCCCCCCCCCCCCCCCGGTGCTCATGGGTACAAACACATTCAACTGCAATCATATAATTTTCACGTGGTGAGGTGAATTTTAACATTATAATGCCCCAACCACCAAAATCCTTCTATTTATAACCAGATTTCCCAAAAGTTCTTACCGTGGGAGGTAGATACCTCCTCCTCTGGATGCTCATTATATCCTTACTGATTGTTGGTCACCCCCCCCCCCCCCGCACCCCTCCACGTCCTCCCCTGGCCGAATCAGTTTTAATGCCATCGAGTACCTGGGAGTTGTAACTAATTGGGGGATAGTTGACTTACATGCCATGGGTGAGAGTATGTTGGTTGTTGTCCGATTGATAATTACCCTAAGTCGTTAATGTCCGGGGGTAGTTATTTGGGTGGTAGTTACCTTAGGTGCTATTTGTCAAGGAGATGTCCTACAGGGTGGTTGCCCTCAGAGGTAGTTGTCTGGGGGTACTTGTCAGGGGGGTACTTGTCCTCGAGGGTGGTTGTCCTAGGGGGTAGTTGTCCGGGGGGTGGTTGTCCTAGAGGGTGGTTGTCCTAGAGGGTAGTTGTCCGGGGGTACTTGTCTGGGGGTAGTTGTCCTAGGGGGTGGTTTTCCTAGAGGGTGGTTGTCCTAGAAGGTAGTTGTCTGGGGGGGGGGGTAGTTGTCCAGGGTGTAGTTGTCCGGAGGGTAGTTGTCCGGGGGGTAGTTGTTCTAGGTTGTGGTTGTCCTAGGGGGTAGTTGTCTGGGGGTAGTTGTCCGGGGGAGTAGTTGTCCTAGAGGGTGGTTGCCCTGGGGGGTAGTTGTCCTAGGGGGTAGTTGTCCTAGGGGGTAGTTGTCCTAGAGGGTGGTTATCCTAGGGGTGGTTATCCGGGGGTGGTTGTCCAGGGGGTAGGTGTCCTAGAACCAGGACATTCATTAACAATATGCGTTTGTAAGTGCATTGGACATGGGTGTAAATTTATTAATGTTGGAAGATTATTAGGAGGGATTTTGCCAGCGGCAAAGTTTCAAATGAACTCTAAGTTTCAGTGACGAATCCACAGGGGAACACATGTCCAGTGGAGTATCTGGACCTTGGCTTCAGGAGGAGGGGGGGGGGGGGGGGAATTAAACATCTGTGCCAATGGAGATCGAGAAAAAATGAATTTCAGGGCCTAATTAGAGTAGGTAGGGGGTGTAAATGCCCGTCGTACACGATCCTCCATTTCGATTCTGTCAGTACCTACATGTCACACTGAAAATGCATTTATTTTATTTTATTTATTTTCCCCAGGAAAGCTAGCTAACTTTCATCTAATTTTCACTCCACAGCCAGGTTGCTAAGAGACAAAGAGTTAATTTTATGCAGAAATGAGAAGTGTGTGAGGAGAAGAGTGTGAGAGATTCCTTTTACCATCGATGACTGACTTGAGTTAATTCACATGTCTATTGTAAGTTGGGTGCAGGGTAGTAAACTTGAATAGGTCCTTTTAGTTGAGCTCAGTGAGCCTATGCTTTTGAACAGCTGCTTGGGATACTTTTAGGGAAGAGTAATTGTGGGAGTAGACCTTAGTACTTTTCCAGTAGTTTTCTGGGCAGAACATCTGTTAGACTTTGTGAAGCACACATGTGCTTTTTGAGGCAGCCGCCATTTTGATTTGAATTTCAACTTTATATTTTCATTTAAAAAGCAGCCTTATTTCACTGATTTGGCTGAAGCTGAGTTGAACCTGTATGAGGCCAGATTAATCAGAATTTATACTGATATGTTTATGCCTGAATTAAAGAAGTCATTGGTAAGTTAAACTGTGATTTCTTCTATTTTATCTTAGTGTGTAAAAAAAAAAAGAACTTAAAGACTTTCAGACATGGTTTGAAATTTTGATGTAAATGTTATAAACTTTATGGAATATTTGAAATGTACTCTTGAAGAAGAATGAAAGTATTCTAAAACATGATATTTTGCAAGTTTATGTGATATTTAAATCATGCTTTGCAATTAGTATTCTTGAATGTTATTTTTTTCACTATGCAAGTTTGATAATGGAAAATTCAAGCAAACCTATATCAGTTTGACATGCCAAAAGAAAATAATTTACATTTGTTATAGTTAGGACATATTGTAGAAAGATTCTTGGTTTTGTTTTAATTATAGGTGGTTCCAAGATCAGGACATTTATTTGTGATTAGATCAGTGCAGGATCTATTCATGCATGCTTGAAGTTATTATTTGTATAGAGACAAGGTCAGAGTTGAAAGATATTGGATATTGTGGATTGGATCAATGCAGGATCCTTTGCCTATTTGTCAGGTTGAATTTCGTGGTTGTGAAAACAAAGTAATAATTTGAAGTAATATACTTTGTCGTTTTCGACGTGTTAAAACATTTTTGTTTACGATTTTCATGTTTGACAGTACTGGATGTCACAGAGAGATGTATTGATATCGGAGTTTTTATAAATATACTGGAATAAATTGTAAATCTGTTTTGATTGGCACAAGTTGAGTATTATCTGGAAATTTATTTGAGGCCGCCATGTGACACTACACTTATCAAGCCCGTGACGGTTATAAGCCCATACACCAGTAAACCAAAGCGACATTTGCACTGTTCATTCTACATTCACTTTTTGTACAATATCTTCCTCACATGACGGGTCAAAGACCTCACCAGTCACTGAAGCAGTCCTATCATGACGGGTCAAAGACCTCACCAGTCACTGAAGCAGTCCTATCATGACGGGTCAAAGACCTCACCAGTCACTGACGCAGTCCTATCATAACGGGTCAAAGACATCACCAGTCACTGACGAAGTCCTATCATGAAGAGTCAAAGACATCACCAGTCACTAACGCAGTCCTATCATGACGGGTCAAAGACCTCACCAGTCACTGCCGCAGTCCTATCATAACGGGTCAAAGACATCACCAGTCACTAACGAAGTCCTCCTATCATGAAGAGTCAAAGACATCCCCAGTCACTAACGCAGTCCTATCATGACGGGTCAAAGACATCACCAGTCACTAACGAAGTGCTATCATGACGGGTCAACGACATCACCAGTCATTAACGCAGTCCTATCAGGCAAATGACTCGTCGTATGCTTAGTATAGTTCGCTACTTTAGAATAGTGGGTAACAGTTTTATAGTAGATTGGTATTTACCATGGATCTTACATTCCTTAAGGAAATAATTTCTACCAACAATGCCTCATCACCTACCCATGCGTGCCTGATACAGCTATTCCACGTGGTTTATCATGACCGGTATCAGCGATTACCGTTCGGTTTGAACCATCTAAATTGGCAGATTCCACGATATCCAAATTGGCATCTGTCCAGTACAAGCGATCGTTATCGATATCAATAGCCAATCCTTGAGGGGCTACAATGAAAGTATAAACCATGAGAAACAGTTCTTATTGCTCAAGGCACATCAAAACGATGACCAAAAGAACGGAAAGTTAGCTTCCAAAACATGCTGCATCAAATTTTCTTAAAATCAAAATTTACTTTCTTGCATGATTGTAGTTCTTTCGGGTAGTAATACACTGACATGTATATCCTAAATGTTGAATTCCTTATGGGAAAGAGCAAAAATAATATGGTCTTCAAAAATGAGTATGCTTCAAAAACATGCTTCATTCATTTTCACTTTGGTTTCACTATGTTACATCAATAAACAATGGCCTTCTCCGGGTACTAACTTATCACAGAGCAGCATGACATGCATGAATCATCATGCAATGACTTTCAGTTTTCCAGACAAAAGAAGGTGCTTTGTTGCACCGTGTGCATTGGAAGTATAAAATTTCGGAGAAAATGCCTCTACAGAATTGTAAGAGTAATCCATTAAAGATAAAGTTGAGTTCTGGTCATGCAATTACATTGTGAAAGAAACTGTCTGGAAGCAATTTGGAAAGGTTGATCATGTCTAAATAAGAATTGGTGTGTATAGAGTACCGAAGTGCTGACGTCATATTCGCTCGTCGTCATATTCGCTCGTCGTCCATACAACAGAGACCGCGCATGAGGTTCACCGCGAAATCATTCAAGCAACGGGCTGGAGCAGGGCAATTTCAGTGTTTGGTGCTGGTGTGATCACCACGCCATTGTTAAGCACAAAATTGTTTTGAACCAGCAACATTGACAACGACGTCACACTTTGGTACTCTATATACTGTAGGTTTTGGAATTAACAAGATAAGAAATTGACCCAATCATGCGGAAAAGCACATGCACAACGCACAAAAATTAGTATATTGACTGCACACACATGTAGCATAACTTTTCGGCCCGAACACTTCAGTTATTCCTGTTCATATTTCGAAGATGAGGGTATTTGGAGAGCAATGCTTTCCATTACTATACTGTGATGTCCTTTCAAACTGACAAAAAAGGAATGAGAAAGCTCACGCTTTTTTTTTTTTTTTTTTTTTTTTTTTTACCTTTGCCAGAACCCAACCTTCTCTTGAATCTTGAAAACTGAAAATGAGCCTAGTATACGATACAGATAGTACATTGAGTGGATGTACCTCGACCACTAGTATACGATATGGATATTACATTGAGTGGATGTACCTCGACCACTAGTATAAGATATGGATATTACATTGAGTGGATGTACCTCGACCACTAGTATACGATACAGATAGTACATTGAGTGGATGTACCTCAACCACTAGTATACGATACAGATAGTACATTGAGTGGATGTACCTCGACCACTAGTATACGATATGGATATTACATTGAGTGGATGTACCTCGACCACTAGTATAAGATATGGATATTACATTGAGTGGACGTACCTTGACCACTAGTATACGATATGGATAGTACATTGAGTAGACGTACCTCGACTACTATCTATGGTGCGAAAAAACCCTTCTTAGATATATCTTAAACTAGGAAGGTGGGTGTGGTGATTATAGGTAGTAGAGGTAGCTGATAAAAGGATGGTTGTCCCAAAAGAACAACCAGCCTTTTATAAATACTTTATGACGTTACAAATACTTGGCGAGATACCAGATGGTCTACCAAGAATCAGTGTAGAAGGCAGAAGGAGTTAAGTTGTCCAGGATGGTAGTCATGGATTTGTGGTCCTAAAATCGCTTGGAACAATCACAATCTAATGTTATCACTCGTTGCATTATTCGTTTCAATACCATGAATAATACTAAAAGTAAATATTCAGAGCCGAAACATATCCAAACCGATTTTATTATCAAGGCTTATTAAATGACTCCCTTTATATTTGAGTAGGATATTGATTGAGCTTTGTCACTTACACTGAAGACCAGAGATGATCTTTCCGTTTCCAGACCCGTTGATATTAGACCTGTAGATAGCATCATAGGCAATGTCAGTCCAGTATATCATACGAGATCGTAGGTCATACTGTATAGCGATTGGGGTATCTACGTTGTCTAGGGGAAGCACTGTGAAGCTAGCATTCTCGAAGCTGCTCTCACCATTCACAGACGACATGTAGATGCTACCAGTCCTATAGTCACAGACAAACATCTCATCTTTAGGGAGAGAGAGAGAAGATTGCATCAAAATTGATCATCAATATAATTCAACGAGCAATAAGAATCATGCTTTTGTAGTATGCCTGTAGTGGCAGTAGTATTAGTAGTTGTAGCAGAAGTAGTGTTACTAGTAGTAGTAGTAGTAGTAGTAGTAGTAGTAGTAGTAGTAGTAGTAGTAGTTGTTGTAGAAGTAGTAGTAGTAGTAGTAGCAGTAATAGAAGTAATAGTAGTAGTAGTAGTAGTAGTAGTAGTAGTAGTAGTAGTAGTAGTAGTAGTAGTAGTAGTAGTAGTAGTAGTAGTAGTAGTAGTAGTAGTAGTAGAAGTAGTAGTAGTAGTAGTAGTAGTAGTAGTAGTAGTAGTAGTAGAAGTAGTAGTAGTAGTAGTAGTAGAAGTAGTAGTAGTAGTAGTAGTAGTAGTAGTAGTTGTTGTTGTAAAAGTAGTAGTAGTAGTAGTAGTAGTAGTAGTAGCAGTAGTAGAAGTAGTAGGAGTAGTAGTAGTCTTAAATCATTTAAACTGACACTTGTGCTCTGTTAGTGCTCTATTTGTGCTCTTGAAATTCTGCCTTTCTGGATGCTATATTGGACCACTTTTTACCATGTAGATGTTTCTTTGGATAACTGAAGTCACCCAGGAATCCATTGGAATTGAGATGTCACCATTTGGAGTACTTTTTAGGTGACTATTTCATATTTGAGTTCTACTCTTCCTGTGATTTGTTTGCTACAGACCCACGTATTCAGATTTGTGATGTACTTTCTCTGGAGTTTGTACACATCAATACTATGGTGATAACCTTACCTGTCTACATTGGATTGGATGATTCTGTTATTATACTCTGTAGCTTTTGTGAATGTGATTACATAACTTGTACATTGATTCTTGAAGAAAACTATTCTAATTTACAGCTGGTATTGCACTACTGACACTGCTTTCATTCATTCAGTGTGGTCCCTAACCTGACTGCAATAATGGCAAACAATGTGGAAGCACCTGTAACCAGAGCTAGGTCTACTAAGGAGCGTAGCAACCCTCCTTTAGTGCAGGATGTGATAAAAGACATTTTACAGAGTGAAGGCTTTATTCAACTGGTTGAGGAATCTATCCAGAAAAGGATGAGTGATATGGAAGAGGATATTGTTAAGTTGAAAGCTGACGTCTTTGATCTGCAGACCAGCAATGATGCCAAATCTAAAGAAGTCCCCATTCTTAAGGACAAGGTCAGCGCTCATCAGAATCACCTCGCAAGAATAGATAACCAAATTAATGCACAGGAACAATATTCCCGGCGAAATTGTATTCGGGTATTTGGCTGCACCGAAAGAAATGGAGAAAATACTGATAAGATCATAATAGATATAGTGAATAACATCCTAAAAGTTGATCTACGATTAGAAGACATCGATAGGAGTCATAGGGTAGGAAAGAGAAAGGAGAAAGATGGCAAACAAATACCAAGGGGTATCATTGTCAAGCTTAAAACATACAGGAAAAGACAGGAGATCCTTAGGAATAGGCGTAAACTGAAAGGTCACAATAAGTCTATAGTGGAAGATCTCACTACTAGAAACCAAGAACTACTTAATTATGCGAAAGCTTGTCCAATTGTACAGAATGCATGGAGTTCAGACGGTCGCATCATTGTTGTGTTCAAAGATAAAAATGCGGGCACGAAAGTAATTCACAGCAAAGATCAACTTAGGTGACTGTAACTCTAGAAAGCATAGATTTGAAGGATAATGATAGTAAGAGTGAACTCATTTGAACTTTTACCTGGGTGGATGACATACAGTTATTTGTTCTTCCAACTGGACATTGATAAGTGAACTTTCTTTTATAATGCATTTCTCTGTTTGAATACTTTGTTTTTAACAATTGTATTTTTAGCATGTTGTTTTTTTCTTTCTGTTTTTGTATGATTGGATATATGTCAGAGGAACAGGATTTTATACTTTATGTAACATTCATTTGTCAATATACATGTGTATGGTTCTACATTTTGATATATATGAATATCCTTTTTGTATGGGAAAATGTGAATTTTATTGTATGTATGTCTAGTTATGATTCCTTTAGCGGATATTGATCCAGATTTGAATTTGTATGATTTATCAAATACAAATTCTCGCTCATATACACCGAATGAATTTAACATAAAGTTTAATGAACATAATGGTTTAAGTATTTTACATCTCAATGCCCGTAGTCTTCAGAAAAACTTCGAAATTTTTTTAGAATTTATATCAGCAATTCGAATTTCATTTTCAGTTATTGCGGTGTCTGAAACCTGGATTGCTGATGTACCACTTTTACCTTTTGAGATAGAGGGTTATACATTTTTAAATTCAAACCGACTTTTTGGACGAGGAGGAGGTGTAGCTTTTTTTGTATCAAATCAGTTGAAGTATCGAGTAAGAAGTGACATTATTAGTGATGAGAATGATATTACTGACTGTGAATTTATGTTTATTGATATTTTAAATCACTGCAATATTAAAACCACAATAGGTGTTATATACAGAAAACCAAGTTCCAGTATTGATGATTTCTTGCAATTTAATGATTATACTTTATGTAAACTCAAATGTGAAAGCTCTAAGTTGTACATAACTGGGGATTTCAATATTGATATCCTTAAACATCTAAGTAATTCTGATGCTGCCAAATTTGTAAGTATAAATTCTTCATATGGTCTTATACCCCTCATAAGAAGTCCCACTCGTATTACTGCCAGTACTGCTTCCTTGATTGATAATATTTTTACCAATGTTATAAATTCTACACTTGATAGTGGAAGTTTTTGTGTGGATATTTCTGACCACTTGCCTATATTTTATCTTTCTGAAGTTGAATGTAATATAAATAGAGTTTTAAAAATCCAAACATTATCTCGTAAAATTACAGATGATGGCATCCATGCATTGATTGAGGAATTGTATCTTACTGATTGGACTTCAATATATTGTTGCCCAGATGTAAATGATTCATATGACTTGTTTTTATCCAAGTTGCTTGATGCATTTGATAAACACCTACATATACTAAACAAAAAGTAAGGAAACATCATATTCGTAAACCCTGGATTACACCAGAACTCTTACGTCATATTAGAAAGAAAAATAAGCTTTACAAAATATATTTGAATGATCTTTCCTCTTTTCATGAAAATAAATACAAGACATGTAGGAATAAAGTTAACCAAATTTTACGTCATGCAAAAAAACTGTATTATTGTAATATATTGATGAAAATGCATGGTAATATTAAAGGTAAATGGTCTGTTTTGAATAACTTACTGAGGAAATCAAAAAATTCACTTCCTAAATATTTCATACATGATGGAAAATGTGTTGATGACCCACAAATAATTGCAAATGAATTTAATAATCATTTCATTAATTCATGTACCAAAGCAATAGCCTTATTGCTTGAAAGTGATGTATCCTCAAGTTTTAAAGATTATCTGACAAATCCGAGTGATGTTTCCTTATTTTTTACACCTATAAAAGAGAGTGAAATTATTGAAAATTGTACAAAATTGAAAAATACTAATTCATGTGGTTTTGACGGTATTAGCTCTGTCGTTTTAAAACGTATTATTAATTCCATTGCCAAACCTGTCACATTTATCTTCAACCAGTCCTTGACAACTGGGATTGTTCCAGATAAATTAAAGATTGCAAAAATTATTCCTGTTTATAAGAAAGATGATCATACCTTTGAAAATTATAGGCCTATTTCTATATTACCCTCTTTGTCAAAAGTATTAGAAAAATGTATTCATATACGTCTTTATTCTTATTTAAGTAGCAATAATTATATTATCAACAGTCAATATGGATTTCGTTCAAATCATTCCACTGTGCATGCTCTGATTGATTTACAGGACAAAATAATAAGAGCCATAAAAGATAATAATTTTGGAATAGGTATATTCATGGATTTATCCAAAGCCTTTGATATTGTCAATCATGAAATTCTTTTACATAAGCTTAATTATTATGGTGTTAGGGGCGTATCACTACATTGGTTTCAGAGTTATTTATATAATCGCTATCAATATACCATATATTATGAATATTCTTCTGTTCGTTCCCTTGTAAAAAATGGCGTTCCCCAAGGATCTCTCCTTGGCCCCTTGTTATTTTTAATATATGTGAATGATATTGTAAAATCATCTGACAAATTTGAATTTACTATGTATGCAGATGATACAACTCTCCTCTATACACAACCCAACAATTCCAGTTTAGAACATAATGTTAATTTTGAATTGAGTAAAGTTTCTGAATGGTTCAAAGCTAATAGACTTCTTATAAATAAAAATAAGACCAACTTCATGAATTTCTGTTTGAGTAGTACATCTGAAGTTTCAAATATATTGAGTGACATTACCATTTCCATCGATTCCATTCCTTTAAAAAGAATGGATGTTGTAAATTTTCTAGGAGTATATATTGATTGTAATTTGAAATGGGATGCTCATGTGAACAATATTATATGTAAAGTATCTCGATGTATTGGTATTTTATTCAAACTGAAGTACTATCTCCCGAATCATGCTTTGTTTTCTTTATATAATGCACTTATATTACCTTACTTATCATATTGTGTTAGTGTCTGGGGTAAATGTGGGAAACTGAAAATGAACATTCTATTTAAGTTACAGAAAAAAGCATTACGTATTTGCACCAATAGTCATTATCTTGCTCACACGGCTCCTCTCTTTATCAAACTCAAAACCTTAAACATATTTGATTTATACCAGTATCATACAGCAGTGCAAGGTTTTCTTTATTTTCATAATCTTCTCCCGTATAGAATTTTGAATATGTTCTCCACAAATTTGGGTATTCATAATTATAACACCAGAAATCGATGCAATCTTCATCGCTGGAAAATCTCATTTATGTATGAAGAAAAATCTTTTCGGTGTAATCTTCCTTTGATTTGGAATTCAATACCAAAACATATTTCCCGTTGTTTTACTCAAAGATTGTTTAAAAAATATCTAAAAATTCATTATTTATCTAGATACTGACTTACTATGAGCTGCTTTTTTTTTTTTGTTTTTTTGTTTTTGTTATGTGTGTTCCTCTGACTTATGTCCTCTTTTCTTTCTTTTTTTCTTTTTTTTTTGTACTGTGTAAATTGTCTGTCAGTAAGTTAAAGTAGTAAAACCGTCCATTATTTTCACATCTAGGGAACTTATTTCACAAGGCCTCCTGGCCTTATTTTAGTTTCCCTATTTTCATTTTCAACTGGTTTACATGCTTTATTTATTATTTGGAAAGATAAGTCTGACATTATTCTTGTTTATTTTGCTTACATATTATATCTATATGAATTTATCTATAAGTATTTCTTTTTCATATGTATATTGTTATAATGACCTGTTGTATGTTTTTTATATGAAGATGAAAATAAATGAATAAAAAAAAAAAAAAAAAAAGTAGTAGTAGTAGTAGTAGAAGCAGTAGTAGTAGTAGTAGTAGTAGTAGTAGTAGTAGTAATGGTAGTAGTAGTAGAAGTAGTAGTAGTAGTAGTAGTAGTAGTAGTAGTAGTAGTAGTAGTAATAGTAGTAGTAGTAGTAGTAGTAGTAGTAGTAGTAGTAGTAGTATTAGTAGTAGTAGTAGTAGTGGTGGTAGTAGTAGTAGTAATAGTAGTATAAGTAGTAGTAGTAGTAGTAGTAGTAGTAGTAGTAGTAGTAGTAGCAGCAGCAGCAGCAACAACAACAACAGCAGTAAAAATCTTCGTAATACTATAGAAATAATATATCTACGATGACGTTTGTAATAATTATCCTAATAACTTACCCCTAGAACAGTCCGACACGAAATATGATAGCCAAAGGGTATTTTTAATGTCTAAAGTACAGAGGGTGACTAATTAATGCCCGAACATATAATATACATTATTTATTTTATTAAATGATGACGAGGATCCAAGTTCACTGACAAATCATCCGAATCCGAATCCCTTACATCTAAAAGTCGACTGACAAAAGTGAGATCTAGCTGATTAATCACCCAGTCATAAGAAAATGCTAATGAACGATCACTGGCACTTTCAAGTGACCGAAAATGAGTCTGGCAAAATAAATTATTGGTCATATGTCCGCTGTCAACAAATCATATGATTATTATCCACGTTAATATATTGTAATTCTTACCTGCTTGTATGACATGCAGTCTTCCTAAGAGTAGAATGAGTGTAGAGACACAAACGAATGACCAAGAGGACTTCATCTTCTCTAGTAGTATCATCTAATGATCTATTGATTACTGAACCAATATGTTGAATATAGGTTTGATAAATAAGCAATTTGCAAAAATACATACAAATCGTTTATTGGAATAGTGGGTAACCAAGCACAGACTTCTTTTAGACCTATGCCTATACCAGATCCATCATACCACTACCAATATACAGTCATATAAGGAGGATTAAGAAAAGATGGGCCATATTTTAAACGACAGAAAACATATTTTACTATAATATTTCTTATCCCTTCCTTTCAAGTAATTATCTTTTGATTATAAACAAGAGATAATTGTGATAAATAACAAGCCTGTCAAAACGATGATAAGGCTGAGTTGCTCATGTTACAATATTTTATCATAACGTAAGCCATTATTTTTGCAGGTTGATAATTTACCTTTGGAATAATACCCATATACCCATAATTATGCAAGTTTGGTATGTGCAGATGACATGGTATAGTTGAATAAGGGTAAAAATATCCACAGTAATATTTTACCGGTGTACTATGCATAATGACTGTCGACCTTATAATTGTTAAAGCATCATTGTCTTGCACATTAAGGGGTTAATTTTCTTTACAATAATTCCCAAATTAGAATTCTTATGTAATAATCGAATTGGGCAGTATTGATGATGGTACCTCATGCTGGTCTCAAACGGAAATAATAGCAATGTATTTGCAAGACTTGACTTGGGACGGACCCACACCCATGACCAACGCCCATGACCCATACCCACTGGCTATATACTGTGCACCCAAAATCTCATCATTCTAACAATAATTGCTAAAGTTTGTTATAAATAGGTTTATAACAAATATAAAAATACTAATAATATGCATGGGAGATACCATTGCCAACATTTTTTTTTAAATTTCATTATCTCTCTTTCTAAATCTATTATTGATTTCAATTTCTATCACTTAGAGATGATAGAAACACGAAAAAGAGATAGGCAGGATGGGAAAAGAAATAGGAAGAGAAAGAAAGAGAGAGAGACAGAGAGATCGAAAGAGAGAAAGCCAGAGGAGATGATAAGTATGTTTTTAGACCAAGAAAGAGAGAGTGAAAGAGAGACAGAGAAAGAGGGTGAAAGAAGGAAAATACTGTGTAAGTGTGCGTCTTAGAGAGAGACAGAGAGGGAGACAGAGACAGACAGAGAGACAGACTGACAAAGAGAGAAAAGCTAACATACAGTATACTGTACAATAGATTAAGACGATGTAGCTTGATGTTACTGAAGTATATACATTGTATATAATGTGTTGCAATGGTTGTACGACACATGCTCCGACGACAATGGTTTCATAACACTAACCAAATTCCTACCTTCAACCCTGAACCTAACACTATAACTAACCCTAACCCTAACCCCTAACCTAAAACCTAATCGCAACCTCTAACCCTAACCCCTAACCCCTAACCGTAACTATGTACTATCTTTGACGATGGTCGACAGTTCAGCGAGAACCCGGAAGTGACAGTGGTCGACAATAGCGGGCTATGAGTTAATGAATATTACTTGAGCATTGGGACAAAGTTTACAGATACATGTAATATTGACTTAATCAAGTGTAGGCCTTATTTGTGAAAGGCCAATATCAACATTCAATGTTTTTGAAACCAGGTGAAGGTCATGAAATTATAGATACAGTGAAGTCAATGATAATTGGTAAGAGTCCCAGGCATGATAACATAACTGTTTCTGTCATTAAAGAATCAATTTATTTTATTCTTGCTGCATTAGTATATATTTTTAATCTTTCTCTTGCTACTGGTAAATTTCCTCACAGTATGAAACAGACAGATTAATATTGTAATTATAGACCGGTGTCACTCTTGCCTGTATTCTCTAAAATACTAGAAAAACTGTTTTACGCTTTATTATTGTCTTATACAGCAAAACAAGAGATATTTTCAAATTTTCAGATCTGGTCATTCAACTATATTGGCTTTGACATATTTCTTTGATCAAATAACCACTTTCCTTGATGATAGTAAACATTCACTCTCTCTCTCTGTCATTGGATATTTCAAAAGCTTTTGATTCAATTACTCATCAAGTCTTATTATCCAAGTTGGATTATTATGGTGTGAGGAGTTTGGCATTGCAGTGGATAGAGAATCATTTAAAGGGTCTATCTTGGGGCCCCTGTTGTTCATTTTACATATGAATGATTTACCAAATGCCTCCTCAATATTGTCATACATCCTTTTTGCAGATGATACAAATGTTTTTTTGAGTGAGAAGAAACTAGATATTCTTGTCCATAATATGAATAAGGAAATGATATAAAGTGAATGGTTTAATGGTAAACATTGAGATTGTAAATTTTCTTCATTTTGCTCCCATGAATAAACAATATGATAAAAGTTTGCTTACTCTTAAGTTTACTGATTCATTAGAGCCCATCAAGCAAGTACATATAGTACCAGCTTCTTGGGAGTCAATATCGATGATAAGTTATCCTGGTCTTTACATATTAATGATATTGCATTGAAAATCTCAAGAACTGGATTACCTTCAAAGGTACTCCTTCTATTATATCATTCGTTAATTTTACCTCACTTACAATATGGGAATATGTTATGGATAAGTGCCTCGAATACATTGTTAAATCGATTGCATTTGTTGCAAAAACGCGTCATACGCATACCGTAGTTGCCAAATCTCTTTATTTGACCCATATATACCAACAGTCTATTCAAAAAATAATTTAGGGTATTAACTTTATATGAACTGAGTAAGTTACAACTGGGAAAATTTATGTATAAATCTGAGAAAGGACTGCTTCCAAACTCGCTTCAAAACTGGTATAGGTTTAACAGTGATGTTCATTATTATAACACTCGAAACTCCAAGAAATTATATATAGTATTTATTACAGGACCGCTACTGGTCAAACAAATGTCAAGTATTAGGGTTACCTTACATGGTTTGCTCTAGATGACAACATTAAAACAATCTAAATCATTACGACAATTTAAGCTAAAATACAAAAAAATCTAATTAATTCCAAGTAAACTATCAAGTTTTTAATTTTATTTCAGTACCATGTAACTATTATGTTCCAAACCACCATTATCGTTTTTTTGTTTTGTTTTGTTTCTTTTTTTTTATCAGGCCATAGCAAAAATAACGAACATTTTATAGCTCCGGGGCTAGACCCAATAAGCTTTGGTTTTTCTAGTCCCATTCACATTAAGTTACTTATACTGTATAGTTCTGTGTTTGTTTATTGATTTGATTGATTGATTGATTTGATTTCATTCAGATTCCACATTTACAATGAAATTACAACAATATGTATAAATAATTACAAACACTGCAAAAAACAGATAATACATGGATATGACACAGGAAGGTGACAAAAGGATATGTGGAGGGATCTATTAAAAAGCTTAGCTTGTGTGATGTAGACCCCCTAATCGAATAATGATAGAATAATATATGTTTAAAAAAAAAAGATTTTCGTTTAAATTAATCAAAGTAATTGTTTGAGAGGGAGAAAATTACTAAACAAAACAAATGTACATTATATACAGTTGATTCAGATTCTTTTTTATTTTTCAGATTCAGATTCTTTTTATTGATCCATATTTTTAAAAAACATAGAAATATGCCCTCCACTGGCAGTACATGAACAAAGTATTACAATAGAGTTACAATATAATAAATACCCACTTATGACATATAAATAGCATCCAAATTAAACATAAAAAAGAAATATAAACATCTGATAAATAAACATGTAATGCAATAAATTATATGATACAGAATTAACAAACTGTGAGCAGAGAGAGGAGGGAAGAGACAATGCAGGGCGGGAGAGGTGGAAGGAGAATATAAACAGAAAGTGGGCATGATGAATGAGGGGAAAAGAAAGAAAGAGAATTTGAGATAGAAAGGGATTTAGACAAAATAAGATTGACATAAGTACAAAGCAATACCTGCATTAAAAACAATATATAATAATGATGAATACATCTAAAACATCTAAAACAGACCGGCTTTGTGGTGCGTGGCATACAGGAAAGGACAGAGGCAAGAATGGCCGGAGCACGAGGACGGAATATACGATATGAAATTTGAAGTTTGAGTTGAACTCATACAGTGACAAGACACATTAATGGGTTATTATCATCAACATTATTATTATTATTATTATTATCATTATTAATATTATTAATTATTAATTATTATTATTATTATTATTATTATCATCATCATTAGTTATTATCATTAATATTATTATCATTATAATTATGATGATGATTGTTATTATTATTATAATTATTATTATAATAATCATCATCATCATCATTATTATCACTATGATGATGATGATTAATATTATTACTATTATTTTAATTATTATTACTGATACTATTATTATTATTATTATTATTATTATTACTACTATTATTATTATTATCATTATTATTATTATCATTATCATCATCATCATTATTAATATTATTATTATTATTATTACTATTATTATCATTTTATTATTATAATTATTATTATTATTATTATAATTATTTTAATTATATCATTATCACAACTATCAACTAATCATCATCATCATCATTGTCACTATTATCAATTAAGGGTTGAATCGCTGAAAGACAGGGCAAAAGTGTCAGCGTCTAACTTTGACATTATACATGTGAATTGCATTCGGTACAAAGGATTGTCTGAAGCGACAGCGGTTACACTTAGGTACGCGAAGGCGAATACCTGAGCGGTTAAATTCAAAAAGATGATGTAATGGATGTGATGAGTCATTCATTATTGTATGTATTTTGAGTAACGTACGTTTCTCATACAGAGTACTGATGGGGGGAAGATCTGACTGAATCAACCGTTGTGCAATTTTTCTGGGCCTTTCCAATTTTTTCTGATTTTGTTTTGAGAGATTACCAAAGATGCACAAAAAGTTGAATGTCAAGATACTCTGTATAAGAGATTGGTAGAACAGAACTAAGATCTTATTGTCAACACGAAACTCCTTGACTTTCCTCAGAAAGTATAACCTTTGACTCGCCTTGCCTGCTACAATTTGGGAGTTCTTATTCCAGTTAAGTTTATTATCAATAGTTGTTCCCAAGTACTTGAATTCAGATACTTGCTCAATGCTTTCGTCGTGGATAAGCAATGGTTCATGAGGCCGAGAAGAACGACGAAAGTCAAATATCACTTCCTTAGTCTTGTTAACGTTAAGCACCAGATGGTGCCGATCACACCACTTTACAAATTGATCAACTTCTCTAAAATATGTGCTAGTATCTCCTTGAAGGAAACCAGTGATGACAGTGTCATCGGCGTACTTAATTATTGAACAATTATCGTTGATGACGTTACAATCACTCGTATAGAGCGAGAAGAGAATCGGTGAAATTACACAACCTTGAGGAGCACCTAGATTCAGACATTTGATAACAGAATTCAGATTATTGCACATGACCCATTGTGGTCTGTCTACAAGGAAATTATGGATAATCCTGACAAGACAGGGTATGACATTCATATTAAGTAGTTTATCTATCAGTATGTGAGGTACTATGGTATTGAAGGCGCTTGAAAAATCTATGAAGACAGATCTAACATAAGACCGAGAAGTATCCAGATGTTGATAAAGACCCTGAAGAAAGACTAATACTGCGTCTTCAACACTTCTATTGTTCTGATATGCAAACTGATTCCCATCAAGAGCATGAACCTGCTTCCTCAACCGACTTAACAATAAACGTTCAAAACATTTCATAGGATTGCAAGTGAGAGCTACTGGTCTATACTGATTCAATTCACTAGGATTTTTAATCTTAGGAACTGGGATAATTATAGAAGATTTCCAAAGACGAGGAATCCTACCAGTACCTGCAATCAGTTGATAAATACGTGTAAAAACGTAAGCGAGTTGTTGACTGCACTTGTTCAAAACCTTATTAGAAATGTTATCTGGACCAGATGCCTTATTTACATTTGCCTTCGCAAATATATTTCGAACTTCATGTTCACTGAAGCAGATTGCCTCATCAGAATCAACCACAATATTAGACAGCCTATCTGTAATTGCATTATTTTCAACAGAAAAGTCATGAACGTCAAATCTGGAGTAAAATTCACTGAGTCTATCAACAAAATCCTGATTGCAATCAATTACTCTCTTATTTGTGTCCTTATAACCAGTCATTATTTGCATTTGCTGCCAAGCAGCCCTTGGATTGTTTACATTAAAGTTCCTTTCCATTTTTGTTTTGTACAACACTTTAGCTTTCCTAACCTGTTTGTTTATTTCCCTCTGTATCCTTTCAACTTGCGACCTCTGTCCAGAAAGAAAAGCTTCCCGTTTCCCTTTCAACAGCATCTTCAGCTCCTTGGTAATCCACGGTTTGCTATTGGGGTATGACTTCACTTCTCTAAGAGGGACCGAAGATTCCACGCAGAAATTAATATACGCAGATATAACTGGAACTGCTTCATCAACCGACTCAGACGAATCTAGGAAGGTGTCCCAATCTGTGCAATCGAAGCTCGCACGCAGGTCCTCTATGGCGTCAGAACTCCAAACACGCCGTTTCCTGGCAACCGGTTTGCTCCTTTTCAGCTTCTGACGATACGCTGGAAGAAGAAGAATGTTGTTATGGTCGGAGTTACCCAGCTGTGGACAGGACTTCGATGTGAATGCGTTCGGAATGTTGCAGTAGCACAAATCAAGGGTAGCATCATTACGTGTAGGCTGATGAACGAATTGATTATATGCAGGAAGCACTTCGTCTAATTTGCATTTATTAAAATCACCCAAAATTATCTTAGCTGAATCCGGTGATAGCGCCTCAAGTTCACTGACCTTTGAGGCTATGAATCTACTGGCGGTATCAATATTAGCATGAGGAGGAACGTATGTAACTAGTACGAAAATCCTGTTGATCTCCCTAGGCAAGTAAAAGGGTCTAAGTCCGACAAGTAGTAATTCGTAGTCGGGGGTACAAACCTTCTCTCTCACTTTCCAATTATTGCACCACTTATGATTGACAAACATACAAACGCCGCCTCCCCGGGATTTACCTGATTCCACTGTACGGTCACCTCTGATAATCTCATAATCTCCAATGTCTAAGGCGCTGTCCGGGATATTCTCGTGGAGCCATGTTTCCGTAAAACACATCAAGCACGATTCCCTATACTCGTGCAGGAAACGTGTATTCGCACGAAGTTCGTCTATTTTGTTGGGCAGGGATCTAACATTACCAAAAACAATAGAAGGCAACGGTGGTTTAAATCCTCGCTTCCTCACTCGTTGTCGTATCCCTCCTTTCTTGCCTCTTTTCCGGGGTAGAATTTCACGCGGGAAATCAGCGAAGCCCCGTGGTTTGCTACCCAGTGCCTGAGCGGTCCGGTAACGTAGCAGTTCGGTACGCGTGTAAGAGAGAGATCCTTGATCATGTTGGGCGTGGCCATAACATTGAACAGTCGTAAAAAGCCGTGAAATCAGCAAAAATGTTAAAAATGTCCGGATCAGTAAAGAAGTAACACATGTAGAAGGCATGATGACACGTTGACAGTGACGAAAACAGTTGAATATACGATAAAATCAGAAAAATTAGATCAAAAAGACGAGAACAAAAAATGCCAGTGGTGGTCGCCACAGTGCAGCGTAATGTAATTTTGTAATGTTGAGCTAACATTACAAAATAAGATGAATGAAATAAAAGAGATTTCGAGTGGAAATCAGTATATTATATATACACGTAATATAACTAATATGAAAAAGATAAATACAATATTATATAATGAAAAGAAAAAAATAAATAAAAGCAGAGTGAATTATTTACATCAGTATAAGTCAGTCAAGTGTTTCTTCACAAGATATTTGAACCTACTTAAGTTAGGGGTAAGTTTTAAATTCTGTTCTAATGAGTTCCAATATAGGACCATTGAAAAATATAGTTTTACTGGCAAAAGCTCGAGTTTTGGGTAAATGATAATCATTTGCTTGCCTGGTGTAGTACCTGTGTAAAGTGCTATTTTTGGCAAACAGTCGTTTCAAAACGAATGGCATATTATTTCTATCAAGATTGTACATGAATTGGTACAGCTGAAATCGATAAAGGTCATGGATTATCTATGTTGATTCTTCTATAATGGTATATGTATGTACATGTATTTAAAATGTCTATTGTGTAACTACGTATGTTTATGACTCTGTATATATTTTAGTTCTTTAATGTGGAGAATAATAAATGAAATGAAATAATAATTCAAATGGAAAAAAAAATCTTCCACTCGGTCGCTTTGCTCCCTCGCCGGGGGGGGGGGGGGGGGGGGGGGGGAGGGGGCAACATTATCGTTTTCTCCAGGGCGCCATAATCCCTAGTTTCGCCACGGGTTTTGCACAATAATAATTGTTCATAATACGCCATGATTGAGTTTTCAAAGTAAACACACTCTAGAGACGCAGAACTTATTATGCCTGATCACATATACACTCTAGAGACTAAGTTATTATGCCTGATCACATACACACTCTAGAGACTAAGTTATTATGCCTGATCACAATGAGAATGATTGTGGTCCTGGAAAAGAAGAGCCCAATAGACCGGTTCTGTAATGTATACAAATTTATGCACACTTCTTCTCTGAGCACGTAGTGACGAGCTATTCCATTAACCTGCTTTTTATAAATGAGCCTCAATGCTTGGAATCTAGTTTGCATACATCACTTGTTGCTATGTCCGGCAAGCTTTCAGGTGGTCAAGAACAACCTTTGTTTGAAAGGTATGTATAAAATTTTCATACATTACCGAAGCGGTCTATTCAATGAGGAAATAGATGGTAGGGTGTAAAGGGTCATAGTACGTTTGTAATGCTGGTTGTTATACCTCAAACCCGTTTTGTGGTATATATTCACTAATTTTGTGTTGCTTTTATGAAATACCAGGGTGCCATGCATGGTTGTCCAACCGTCCTAATTTAGTTTCAAGCTGTGGATAATGCCTCCTAACCCAACAAAAAACATGATCATAACTATCACAGATACAAATTTTAATTGACATGCTACCAAAATATTTGCTATACCAAGGATTAAACCGTGATGACATTTTTTTTCCAGATTCGTTTCAATACATGTAAACAATATATATCATCAATTTATCAAAAGAGACAATTTTCCTGATCACTAACGCGACTGGAATGTATGTGATGGCTCTATTCAAAACTCGACAGGCCCTATATGTATATGAACAGACACGGTTTTACTTCTACCTATAACACCTTTCCTGCTGAAATAACCAAGTTATTTGAATACTGATGGAAGTCGTATATTGATACATTCTCTTGATTTCCTATTAAGTGCTTTATTAGTCCGTAAAAAAACATCTGATAGGACGGAAGAAACGTCCTTGAATGCAGGGGGGGGGGGGGAGTTTGAAAGGGGATGGGGCACATTTTTGCTTTGTACTTAGGGTATGCCACATGGCTTTAAAAGAGGGCATAGCCAGGCTGTCACGTGATGACGAAAATGACTTACAGAAACCACTGTGATACAATAAATGTAACGTTAACATCATTTTCTCAAAACCCATTTGATATCGTGTAAAGGCGGTCATTTTAATCAAATCAACTTCCTCCTTTCTCACGAGACACAGGATCATCCCACAAAATATTTTCAAGTTCAACAATGACAAACATTAAACGCACAAAGGGAAACGAATGAGCGCAGCTATTATGACAGATATCAGTGATCAAACTTAAGCCTAGTGTCCGAAATTTTTTTAGCAGGTTGATATTTCTCTTTCTTTCTGTCTCTTCCTCAATGAATAAATTTTATTTCAATTCCTATCATTAAGAGAGAAATATATAAAAGAGAGACGGAAATGGGAGACAGAATAAGGGAGAGAGAGAGTAAGAGAGAGAAAGAAAGAAAGAAAGAGAGAGAGAGAGAGAGAGACTAAGAAGTACAGTAAGAGAACAGAATAAATACAGATAAGTGCTATCCAAACCATACTCATGACTTCTCGTCCATTTTATTCCGTGCATGTCTGTGATATACCTTTTATCTACTTCCTTTTTTCTCACTTAATACTGTCTTTATTCCCTGACATAATGCTTTATGTCATTTACCATGACAATAGCCATGACAGCGAACAAAAACGATTCATAGTCAGATCATTTCTTCCATGTATCTCTAAAAGCAGTGGTATAGCGTGAGTCCAGCCTTTGAGGGGGACTGTCATCATGGGGTGGGGGCGACACACCGGTCCAACTTGAAAAATGTAATGCGAATTCAAGGCAACTGAGTAGGGGGTGTAGGAGTTGTCCTTTCGTATTCTTTTTTCGTATTTTTCCCTTTTCCCTTTCTCTCTCTCTCTCTCTCTCTCTCTCTCTCTCTTCTCTTCCTCGTTCGATCTGGGCACGTGCCCCTAGCTACGCCACTCTGAAATTACCTTTACATTATTTTGTTTTTAAACCTTTACAGTAGCACCAAGTTTACGAGCACATGAAATATGTACCACAACAAAGATTTCGAAACAAGATTTTTATTTATAGCATGGTTCCTTTTTCTGGTAGCTTCCTATAACTTATCTATGTCTTTGCTGTCCCGGATGACTGAACATCCGTGTTTTCAAAAAGTGAAATCTCTTTGTACCAAGTTTTAGTTGATGTAGGATTATGAGTAGATCATAACCCTTATTGGTCTAAAATCCTTTTGAAAAGTAGAACACTGATCTTAAAATTATCAAATTAAAAAGCTTTAGTTTCACAGGGTATGGAAGATTCAATGTTTCTTTATATTAGGTTTAATATTGTAAACAGTTTGTAAACTTTATTACATTGTCTTGCCAAGAAACCCTAAGCTTGTTAGAAAATTGCTACATTTGTGGCATAATTCACCAAACTCAATCAACGTTAATGACTCATAAAATGCCAGGACTGACACATTGGAAGATGAACCAGATATCGATAAGTACCAAAGTAAAAGTGTATTTTCATGATTAAGGTGGATCCCCAATAATATGTGTCCACTTTGAATGACTATAGGCTTACTTTAAACAAGGAATGGGAAGAAAGTTTTAAAAAAAAAAAAAAGAAAGAAAAGAAAAACCGTCATCATGAAAAAAATATTTTGCTGGGAATAAGCTATTCTCGAGCTTGAAGCGGCATAAAACTGCTCAAACGCACAGAATCGATTTGACAGAAGCAAGTGTTTTCAGCAGACTGAAGTAACAAATGGATATTTTTTAATAACCCGCGCTTTGCAAGCTTCAGCTCAAGATTTCTTCTTCTTCTTCTTCTTTTTTGTTTTTATGTTCGGCCATCCATAACAACACAGGTACAAACTGATGAATAAGGAGGAATCATTGGTAAGAACAACGAGAATTATGTCATGGTCACATGGGTCACATCTAAAGTTGAGTTCTGCTATTGAGATTACATTGTGAAAGGAACTGTCTCAAAGCAATTTTGTTTCGCCAAAAGCGTATCCTCAAAATTCATGACCTTTATCGATTTCAGCTGTACCCATTCATGTACAAGCTTGATAGGAATAATATGCCATTCGTTTTGAAACAACTGTTTGCAAAAAATAGCACTTTACACAGGTATTACACCAGGCAAGCAAACGATTATCATTTACCCTAAACTCGAACGGCTTTTGCCAGTAAAACTATATTTTTCAATGGTCCTAAATATTGGAACTCATTAGAACAGAATTTAAAATTTACCAACTTAAGTAGGTTCAAATATCGTGTGAAGAAACACTTGACTGATTTATACTGATGTAAATAATTCACTCTACTTTTATTTATTTTTCCCTAGGGGGTCTACATCACACAAGCTAAGCTTTTTAGTAGATCCCTCCACATATCCTTTTGTCACCTTTCTATGTCATATCCATGTATTCTCTGTTTTTGCAGTGTTTGTAATTTGTACATATTGTTGTAATTTCATTGTAAATGTGGAATTTGAATAAAATAAAATCGAAATCAAATCAAATCAAATTTGGAAAGGTTAGTTATGTCTACATAAGAATAAGTGTATACTGTGAGGTTTTGGAATCACCAAAATGATACGAAATTGGCCCAATCTCACTGAAAAGTACATGCACTGCACAGAGAAATGGGTATAATTATGGGACTGCACACATATGTGGCATGAATGTTCGGCCCGAACACTTCAGCTATTCCTCGTCATATTTTGAATATGAGAGTATTTGAGGAACATTCCTTTTAAGGGGACGTTTCTGCTATGATGAACTTCCAAACTTACATAAAATAAATGAGAAGTGAGCTCACAAGTCATTTCCCCCTTTCCCAGAACTAATCCTTCTCTTTAATAATAAGCTGTAAAAAAATGGGAATGCTTTATAAAATATATATGCACTATATTTAGCGTCTCAGGTACCTCCTATATGAGTTAAATTAATTTCTTGTTATTATTAATAACGCATATGCATTTAACAAAACGTTTAAAGGAACAGAGTGACTACATCGATTATCCAAATAGTTTACAGCATACTTAACATGTAACAACATTTAGTTATATCCATAAAGCACTTTTCATATAATACTCCATTTTAACTGAATAAATTAATCAGTAAATATATAATAACTTACATGTGCCTCAAGCTTCATGAAGTGTCTATTCACGTTCCTGGTACACCTTGGATCATGCTGGACCCACACGCCTCAACAATCATATCTATTATGGCTTGCCAGGTTCTAGGATAATTGAAAAGAACTGTCTGCCTGCCACCCCCTAGCAAACCTTGGCCAAGCATTGGTAAACAATATCTGAAGATGACATACGCCAATGAACTTCAACAAAAGACCCTAAATTACATAGATACGGTATTGTTGATTTCATTGAAGCTAGACGATTGTAATAATAATTTCTATAGAGTAGAAAGACTGCACAGAGAACGAGCAATGTCGACTAGATCCAAAGAGTGTTATTGATATGAGATTACATATGTTTACATTATGATGTTATAACACCATGTACCACTACATGAAGAGTTTATTTAAAAAGTAAACTGATTCGTTTTCTTTTTTATTCTATAATTCCCCTGAACCATGAAAAAGGGAAACTTCTTTTGAAACTTTATTATATCCTAAAAATGAACACAACATTGCAACACACTCTTTCCAATACTGTACATGATCTCATAGATATTTGGCTTTCTCATTCAAAAGACATTTTGGGGGTCCATCCATGCTGCTATTCTATGCTCATGAGCTTCAAATATTACTTCTGGATAGTGTAAATATCAGTACACTGTAGTATGTCGACATTACCACGCCGAAAAGAAGAAGGAACGACTGATTAGGTAGCTCATACCATGCACACATACCACTCAGGGTTTTATTATATGACAAGAAACACACATTTTACAATGACCGACGACTAACAAACTCTCTACTCTGTAAAATCTGTCGCTTCATGAAATTACTGAAGAATCGGAAATAAAAGGATAGTTGAAATAGATAGCTATCCGAGGGCGAGGGGCGGCATGGCGCCCGCCCAGCGAAATTAAAGGAAACCAAAACCCAAGGAGAAAATCAATGTTATTGGAAAGTGAAAATTCAGAGAAGCACTTTACAAAAAGTTCACACTGCTTTAATACTGAGGTTGAAAGAATAAGAAGTAAGTTGACACTCCTTTAACACCAAGGTTGAAAGAATAAGTAGTAAGTTCACACTGGCTGCTTTAATATTGAGGTTGAAAGAATAACAAGTAAGTTAACACTGCTTTAATACGGAGGTTGAAAAACAAATGGAGAGTTGTTCACAAAATCAGCCATTTTGAAGCAATTTTGCCAATTTGAGGATCCCCATAGAAAGTAAAACGAGACTTTTCAAACTTCCATAACTCTCTCATTTTTTAACCAATTTTAATGAAACTTTTTGTAAAGTGCTTCTCTGAATTATCACTTTCCAATAACATTGATTCTCTCCTTGGGTTTTGGTTTCCTTTAATTCTGGCACACCATATGAACATAAAATAAAATGTGCCCCAAATTATGTTCGTCCAGTTCAAAGAGGTATTAGAAACAAATATGAGATTCTTTGATCCTTTTTGTGAGTTTTTTTTTTAAATTGTCATCGGCAAAAGAATCCTGGGTCCGCCCCTGAAAAGTTGAGTTTTCTCTTCTTTTATTTTGTTAAAAGAGTAGAGAGTTATAGGAAGCCTGGAGAACGTGAGTGGGGAACGTTGGAAAATGTTATCAGAAAAAGGGGGATTATGAAGTGGAGGGATAAGAAGAAAAGGAAGGAGAAAACAGAAGGAAAAAAACTGTACCTTCCTTCTGGTCACCATCTAGAAGACAGAGAGAAGTTTCAGCTTCTCGGCGGATAAAGAATGGAACTGCTTATCTCAAGTTGGATTATCCCCAAACGTAACAACGTTCAAAAGTGCGTATAGAAGATGGTATGAAACTCACTAAAAGGAAGTGTAATGCAAGATGTAATCTGGCAAGGAAGATAACATTTATATTCTTTTTATGATGTAATCACAAACCATCACAGAAATTGTTATAGATGTATACATAAAATATTATATTATTAATGTAATCTCCATATTAACATCTGTAACATCTAAATAGTTTCAGTTGCTGATACAATATTGAGTAGATACAATGCAACCTTATTCACTTTAAAATCCAACTGCTCTTTAGTTTAGTCATTTTGTTGCAGATATAAATCACATGTGGACAAAGAATTATTATATTTCATTTGACAGATTCAGATACCTATACTAGTAACCTCCGGTCTCTCTCTCTCTCTCTTTAGATAGCAAATTCGAGATTTTGTTTTAATGGATCTGAACTATACATCTGAATGTTGCACACACCAGCAATATATTTCTGGTTTTCTTCTTAAGCATCTCTATAGAAAATAAAATGTTTCCTGATTATATGACGGGGTTTTGTTAAGAAATTAAACAAATTTTTTTGTATCTGTTATCAATTTTATGTTTATATTTTATAGCAAATTTACCACCCGTCTTTACGTAATATTGAAATTGAGAGATTTCAATTCTTTTTTCTTCTCACATTTATCTTTCCGTTTCTTTAAAGGGATTACCCTCAATACTTTAATATCTTTGATTTCAATTATTTCAATTTGCGAAAAACCAAATTATTTGAAAAGAGGATATATATATATATATATATATATATAGGCATGCGGCTTTTCATTGTTCAGTACTCCCCTGTCCCTCAAAGAAAAGGAATAAATTAACTGCGAAGGGTTGCAAGGGCTGCCTGTCGGTGTTTGTACCTGGTGTAGCCGAATACCACTCAACCCGCCTCCGTGGTCTAGTGGTTAAGGCGTTTGGCGTACAGTGCCAAAGACCCGGGTTCGACTCCCGGCGGAGACAGTTTTTGCAAACCCTGCAGTTATTTCCACAAAAAGGAAGTCAGTAAGGAGGAACAATGAATTTAGCTACGCAAATTATTTCTCTCATTCAATTCAATTGATTTCTCACATTATATATATATATATATATATATATATATATATATATATATATATATATTGAAAAATTAATATAAATGTTGTTTATTTCTTGTTGGTGGCAGCACCAACAAGGTAATTTGCTTTTTATCAATAGATGAAAAAAATGGAATGAATGAATGAATGAATGAATGAAACATCTATCAATGTTCTCTATACATCTAACAAACTCCTATTTCTCCATTCTCTTCCCACATCTATACATGTATGAATGTCTTCTACACATCTAACAAACTCACATTTCACCATTCTCTTTCCACATCTATACATGTATTAACGTCTTCTGATTTCACTCAAAATTGTAAAATGAATATTAATAGATTGGTATTCATGAAGTAATTCAATATATATTTTTTGGTAAAAAATCTAAACCACATCACATTAGACATCACAAAAGCTCATATCAAAGTACAATGTAATGTCATGTATCCATACTATCATACCTCAATTTACATCAAAAGGTAGGTGAAAGCACCCTTAAATGTCTTGGTCATACATACTATGATCATCCATAAACTGATTCTATCATTCTAAACATAGACAACTTAAATACATGTAGCACATTGTGTAAAGTCTGAAACAATTTAAATTTCATGAGAGCATTTCTTGTATTTCAACATGCAAGCTGCAAGAAAGAAATGTGTAAACTTAACTCTTTCACAATGTACAAGTTAAAATATATTTATGACAGCATCATAGTACATGTACAAGTAGAGTGCAAGCCTACTTGCGCTTGTACTGACTTTGATGCACACAATCAAAAGAGTAGATTATTATGGCACTATACGGTATAAATCACTCTCCTACTATCCAACATATCACAACCAAATTTAAAAAAATAAAAAACAAACATACAAATATTTTCTTCACCTTATCACTCATTCAGAGCAGAAAATCAATATTAAATCAATCAACATAATTATAATCACAACATATTTCATTAGTAGTAAAGCTAGAATTTTCGGCATGATTATCAAACAACAAATAGCTGGACATCCTTTCTTTCTTTCTTCTTTCATTAAAGCCTCTAGAGATACAGAGACTTGTGATATGCGCTATACAAGAACTGCATATTATTATCCTTCAAGGTAATTACTATCATGGATGACCTTCCAAGTCACAAGCTTTGATGAGTTGAAAATGACTATAAAAAATGTACCAAAGAATTGGTTCCTTTAAACATAAAAGTTATGTTTAGATGAGCACATGAATGTAACTTTCATTCACAATTATTTTAGGACCTTCAAAGAGCATCTTATCTGAAGAACAATAGTATAAATACATCTACCTACAAGAAACCCTCCTATTATAATACAGTACAAAATATTGATATTTCTCATTTAAGTAAAAGGGATAAAGTAAAAACTACTTCATCATAAATTATTCTGAGATTTGCATGTCGTAACTTCAATACATGCACATTTCAATACAGGTCAGAGATTTGTATTTCCAATACATAAAACTGATTGATTTGAGATTATACATAATGTGCCATCAAAAGGAATTGCAATGGTTATGAGATTATGCATCTTTAAGTTCAAGAAGTGATTCACTTCAAAAAGCCAATTCAAAAAGTGATTTACTTGAATCCACTAATATTGATTATTTTAAAAAGAAATACTGTAGAGAAAAAGTAATTTGACCACATCAATTATTATCATTTCAGATTCACTTACTAAAAAATTTACTTCCCTTAAAGGAACACAATTTATATTTCATACAAAGCAGAGGGCATCTTCCTATTTATTAGTCAAAGTGAAAAACTAAGAAATCTGACAAATTAATTGAGGAATGGGTGGGCAAGAATGTCAAATTCTTTACTTGTATGTATGGGCATACAAACCATAATAAAACTCATTTTCAAGGAATATTGCATCCATTCTGTATCCATGACTTGTAAACTCACTCAGTAGATTAGCTTATTAGAGTGAAAAACACTTGAAAGATGAAGACTTAATCTTGTTTGGAGGATGCCTGCATCCTAGATGCCTCAATATCTTCAAAGGTTGGAAGGCCATTAGGCAGAGCTAAGATTGAAGGTTCCTCATTCAAAATACGCTCAGCTTCCTCTGTAAATACAAACAATAGAATAACAATATTAATAATATTCTCTTCTCCGATAGTACATACTGTATATTTAGCAAATTGTCAGTAGATGCGCTTCCAAAGAGCTTTAGGTCATTACTCTGGATCAACACTAGCTGCCTTGATGAGGGACTCCTACACTCAACAAATTTTTGTCCACCCTGTACCCATTTAATGGGTAGATCATTGTCTCGCCACAGGACGGAAGTGCTTGGAAGGAAGGACAACGTTCCTTGTGATAGACCAAAGCACATGTACAATCTTAGTTTGTGACATGACTGTACATCAAATATGGATGTCTAGTGGATACATCAGACTAAATTACACATGATGCTGTAAACAGTAAACTTAATGAAAGTGAGAGTGACTCGTCAGTAGTCACTAGTTTACACTCCTGAATATATTGTGGCCTGCACAGAGTTTAACACAAGAGTTAACTTCAAAACAGGCTTAGAATAATATCCAATTTTTCTGTGTGCTTTTAAATTAATATCCACTCAAAGAATGTCTTATATAGATTATTTGGGGATGATTTCACATCTTCCAGTGATACATAAATTATTCTTTTTGATGATTTGAGCATAATTTGCCAAGACAATAAAACCCTATCCAAAACCATTATAGGAAGTATTAAAGCAGAGTGAACTTACTTCTTATTCTTTCATCCTCCATATTAAAGCAGTGTTAACTTACTTCTTATTCTTTCAAACTCAATATTAAAGCAGTGTGAACTTACTTCTTATTCTTTCAACCTAGGTGTCAAAGCAGTGTTAACTTAATTCTTATTCTTTCAACCTCAGTATTAAAGCAGTGTGAACTTACTTCTTATTCTTTCAACATTGGTGTTAAAGCAGTGTTAACTTTACTTCCTATTCTTTCAACCTCAGTATTAAAGCAGTGTTAACTTACTTCTTATTCTAACAACCTTCTTAACAAAGGAGTGCTAACTTACTTCTCATTCTTTCAACCTCCGTATTAAAGCAGTGTTAACTTACTTGTTATTCTTTCAACCTCAATATTAAAGCAGCCAGTGTGAACTTACTACTTATTCTTTCAACCTTGGTGTTAAAGGAGTGTCAACTTACTTCTTATTCTTTCAACCTCAGTATTAAAGCAGTGTGAACTTACCCCTTATTCTTTCAACTTTGGTGTTAAAGCAGTGTTAACTTACTTCTTATTCTTTCAACCTCAGTATTAATCAGTGTCAACTTACTTCTTATTCTTTCAACCTTGGTGTTAAAGCAGTGTGAACTTACTTATTCTTTCAACCTTGGTGTTAAAGCAGTGTGAACTTACTTCTTATTCTTTCAACCTCAGTATTAAAGCAGTGTGAACTTACTTCTTATTCTTTCAACCTCAGTATTAATCAGTGTCAACTTACTTCTTATTCTTTCAACCTTGGTGTTAAAGCAGTGTTAACTTACTTCTCATTCTTTCAACCTCAGTATTAAAGCAGTGTGAACTTACTTCTTATTCTTTCAACTTTGGTGTTAAAGCAGTGTTAACTTACTTCTTATTCTTTCAACCTCAGTATTAATCAGTGTCAACTTACTTCTTATTCTTTCAACCTTGGTGTTAAAGCAGTGTGAACTTACTTATTCTTTCAACCTTGGTGTTAAAGGAGTGTCAACTTACTTCTTATTCTTTCAACCTCAGTATTAAAGC
This sequence comes from Heliocidaris tuberculata, assembly GCA_025618425.1. Classification (NCBI taxonomy): domain Eukaryota; kingdom Metazoa; phylum Echinodermata; class Echinoidea; order Camarodonta; family Echinometridae; genus Heliocidaris; species Heliocidaris tuberculata. Next base: position 38,606,092 of record CM046838.1, on the reverse strand, counting down.
AGTGTGAACTTACTTCTTATTCTTTCAACTTTGGTGTTAAAGCAGTGTTAACTTACTTCTTATTCTTTCAACCTCAGTATTAATCAGTGTCAACTTACTTCTTATTCTTTCAACCTTGGTGTTAAAGCAGTGTTTACTTACTTCTTATTCTTTCAACCTCAGTATTAAAGCAGTGTGAATTTACTTCTTATTCTTTCAACTTTGGTGTTAAAGCAGTGTTAACTTACTTCTTATTCTTTCAACCTCAGTATTAATCAGTGTGAACTTACTTCTTATTCTTTCAACCTTGGTGTTAAAGCAGTGTGAACTTACTTCTTATTCTTTCAACCTTGGTGTTAAAGCAGTGTGAACTTACTTCTTATTCTTTCAACCTTGGTGTTAAAGCAGTGTGAACTTACTTCTTATTCTTTCAACCTTGGTGTTAAAGCAGTAGTCCCATTGATAACCAACCAGAAAGGTGAGTGGAATCAGAGGTACCAGAGCAGCCTTGCTTCCTCTTCTAATACTACATGATAACAAAAACAATCAAGTGGCGATGTGGAGTAATGAGTTTGTCAACCTCTAAGGCTGGAATTCACAGAGGTGGTTTCAATTCAGACCATGGTTTATGCAGATTTCGTGGTATTAATACGCTTGATTTAGCACATACACTTTAAAAAAATCCAATAATGAACTCGCGCTGGTTGCACGTGGTTAGCAAAAGCGCTAAATTTATGCTTGTTGCCATGGTTCAGACCATGGTTTATGTAAATTAATTTGAATAAACCATGGTCTGATCCATGGCAACAAGCATAAATTCAGCACTTTTGCCAACCACGCACAACCGGCGCGAGTTCATTATTGGATCTTTTTAAGTGTAAGCGCTAAATCAAGCGTATTTATACCACGAAATCTGCATAAACCATGGTTTGAATTGAAACCACCTTTGTGAATTCCGGCCTAAAAGTCTAAACACTTCACAGGGAAAATTGGTGCCTTATTTATTGGTCACTGTATCATCATTTGTAATTTGAAAGCAAACAAGATGAATGCGACTGCGTCTCCTATATGCCTCCGCCTAAATTCAGTTGATGGCTCAAACTGTTCTTCAAATCTTGTGATAACCAGAATAAAAAGCATCTAATTACATGTTAATTGACCTCTTTGACATTTGACCTTACACCTTAAAACCCAAAAGTCTGATCACTTTATCTCCTCCTAGTCATGAATACAAAATAGTTGAGATATGGTGATAACAAAGGTAAAAAAACATTAATTTCACATACACCTGTAAAATGACCTCTATGACCTGTCACCTTTGACCTACATGAACAAAAATCTAATAGTTTCGTCTCATTATGGTGATACATACTAGTAGCAAGTTTGAAGTTCATACCTCAAATGGTTCTTGAGATATCGCATTAACAAGGCTAACACCTGAAATTTCAGAAATTGACCTGTGACCTTTGAACTTTGACCTACATACCCCAAAATCTAATCAGATCCTCTTCATATGGTGATACATACTAGCACCAAGTTTGAAGTTCATACCTCAAATGGTTCTTGAGTTATCAGGAGAACGAACCTAACACCTGCAATTTCAGAAAAATTGGCCTCTGAGACCTTGACCTTTGAGTTATGTACCCCAAAATCTAATCAGATCGTCTTCCTATGGTGATACATACTAGCACCAAGTTTGAAGTTCATACCTCATGTGGTTCTTGAGTTATCGCTAGAACAAGAAAGCGGGACGGACGGACGGACAGACAGACAGACAGCCCGAAAACATAATGCCTCTGGCACCACCTTCGGTAGGCGGAGGCATAAAAATGTATAAGGAATCACTTTATCTGTATATGTTCCAGCAAGGAGTTCTGTGATAACTCCTAGGTCCCAGTGAGTTGAAACAATGAAACGAACTGACATCACATAGATTTAGAGCAACCTTTGGGTCACAATTATTCCATAACTTGTTCAAATGTGTGCCACAAATATTTCAAGGGATCAACTTGATTTTGTTTCAAAAAAAGAACTTTGTACTTTATTTTAATATTGCATTCCACACATAGGCATTTAAAAAAAAATCTGTTTCACACGATGATTCATGTACAACTACCCCCTGGACCCTCTGGTCGACTTCTCCAGTAAGACAATTATCCCTTATACAACTAACACTGGAAAACTATCCTTCTCAGACACTCATATTTCTTACAGGGGTTCACACTATGTTCATAAGCGGTACTGACATCCTTTCAATTTAAACTATCTGGACTTGAAATTTTTTTAAAAATCTAATTCATACAAGTATGTTTATTGGACAGGACAAGAAACATGAGGCTTACATTATGGTAAAAAATATTTCATTTGGCGCACTTGGTAACAATTATATAATATTGACTGGCCTTTAGGGGAATATCAGAATATATTGCCCGCAACAGAATCATATTGCTCTGAGTCGAAGACGAGGGCAATATGGTTCTTTTAAGGGAAATATATTCGATATTCACTAAAAGTAGAGCCAGCCAGTATCATTATTACCTATTAGTGCTGGTATCAACATGCTTGATGTCGACACCGCTGTCGACATGTATACAGCAGGTTTCTGACGTTGCTGACATGTCGACATGCATGCTCTGATGTTGACATAAATTGGGTCTTATTCATACGCGTAGATGTACGTAAATTACGTACCGTCACGTCGCCCGTGATATGTATACATTTGTGTTTATTTCACATGCGCACTAGCAGCAGCAGGCGACGACACTCGCTGACTCGCATGATTACCCTGAATTAATGATTGATATGGATACAGGCTTTCAAGCACACCCAAGGAAAAAAGTAGGTTCAAAATTTCAGAAAAAGTAGGGAGAAAAGTAGGATTCAGGAGAGAAAAAGTAGGATAAAAGTAGGAAATTTGAATGTCCTCGTTCTTTTTTCCATGTCAATACTTGACTGCCCACTGTTCTGACTAGATCTCACAACTTGTATTTACTGCATATTCTATTTCATGGACAAGCTTAAAAGGATACTTAAATAGCTTTGAGAAATCATGCTAGATGGAATGACTACACTGCCAGGTTCCTATTCTTAGGGATGCAAGGGAGCAATGGGCCGATGGGTATCGCTGCACTTCCATATATACCAAAGAAGGCTGGTAGTCTAAGACTCTAAAATGGTGTCTGAGGTCAGCCTCCTTTGGGGGCTGGGTCGTAAACTGGACATACATGTAAGCAGGCCCTTAATTTTGCCCCCCCCCCCCTTACACTTCAGTATGAAAAGGTGGCCCTGACACAATTCAGGGGTTGACTTACATAGACAAGGAAAGATAGAAAATGAGAGAGAGAAAAACAAAAAATACACAATGAAAAATAGAAAGAAAAGACAATAGAAAATTTTTCAAAAACATGAAATACAGAATAACAGAAAAAGATTATCAAAGAAGTGGGGGAAAAGAACTACAAAATGAAAGATAGCAATAACACAAACCAATAAATAAGGAATTACAGTCTGAAAACAATAGAAAATAAATAAATACAAAGAAATAGACAATACGTATGGATGAATAGAAAAAGAAATGCATAGTGAAAAAATAACCACATAGAATGTAATCAAAGATTAAAATGAAAAACAAATAGGTTAGGAATTATAGTCAGAAGAAAATTTTTAAACACTGAAATAAGATACAAAGGTGAAAAAAAAGAAAATACATACGGATGAATAGAAAAAGAAATGTAGACAAAATAAAAGACCATGAAATACAGAAGGAAGTACAGAAAAAGATTATTAAAGAAGAAAAAAAAAAGAAATACAAAATGAAAGATAGAAATAAAAACAAACAAATAGATAAGGAATTATAGTCAGAAGACAACAGAAAAATGAAAATGAAATACAAAAAAAAAAAAAAGAAGAGAAAGATAAGGTTAAAGACTTGGGGGAAAACAATGAATTTCAAAAAAAAATATAGAAAACAAGAGAAAAGAGAGAGAAAAAGAAAAACAATACATGAACTTAAGAAAATACAAGTAGATAAAAATAGTAAACAAGAACAGAAATACACAAGACAAAAAATGAGAGGAAACAAGAAAATACATATTAAAAGAAAGAGAAGACATATAAACAAAAAAGGAGAAAAATACATCAGGATGAATAGAATGTTAACATCAAATAAGGGGGAAATAAAGAACTAAATAAAGAAAGATAGAAAACAAGAGAATACAAAAAAATACAGACATACAAAAGGAAGCATAGAACACAAGGGGGTGGGAAGAATATAAGGAAAGAACTGAATTAAAGAAAAACATAGGCAAATATAAAGATCTATAAGAGATGAAAGAAGATGATAGAAAGGCAGAAAAAAAAAAGAAATGCATAGGATTAGAAAGAGAATTAAGATTAAATAACATGGAAACAAAGTAATACATCAGGAACAATAGAAAACAAGAGAAGGAAAAACAAAGAAATACAGATAAAAAAGAATACATAAAGACAAAAAACACAAAATAATGCATGAGGAATATAGAATGAGAAGATAACATAAACAGGAAAAGAAAAATACACAAGGAGGAATAGAAATGGAAGATAAAGGACAGGAAAAACAAAGAAATACATAAGGTAAGATAGAAAAATAAAGAAAGAAAAACAAAAAAATACATAAGAAAAGATAGGAAACAAGACAAGTGAAAACTGATGATTACATAAGGAAAGAGAAATACAAAGAAATACATAATGAAATAGAGGAAGAGAAGCAGAAAGAAAAAAAGGAAAAAAAGAAAAGAAAAAAAGAATGGATAAAAAGAGAAGATGAGAAGGGTAAAACAAAGAAATACATAAAGGAGTTTGCACGCAGTTGGTTTTGGGGAGCGGAGGGGTCAGCCTCAGACCTGTTGCCAATTACACTTTATGGACCGAGACTCAATTTGTCAGCGTAACAGGGGTCTTATTGGTAATATTCACATCACTTACATAGACTTACTATGCACACTGCTTAGTAGGACCTGCAATAATTGAAGTACAATGAGATTCTTGTGCATGATAGCCTTGCATAAATCTCAAATATTTTTTTTTTTATTAAAGTAGGAGAAATTGAAAAAAGGTAGGATATATTAGGAGATTAGGAAAAAAAGTAGGAGAAGTAGGAGGATGGTCAAAAAAGTAGGAAAAAGTAGGAAAAGTAGGATCGCTTGAAAGCCTATGGATATTAAACAAATTGATGGGTAAATATTTGACACCGTGCGTCTCTGAGAAGTTGAGAGAACATCAGAGAGAAGTCAGAGAACATATCTAGCGTGAGTGACTGTGAGTGTGAGCCCGTGAGGACAACGTGCATTTGAAGTTGTGAACTCTTGTGAACTTGTTTGTGTCGGGTTAGTGTACTGGAGTGACCGGAGTTTAGAGTGTTTGACTTATGTCGACACATGTTGATGTCGGGAATACATGTATTTTTGTAGCGAAATGTAGACATAGATTTTCTGTACTGATACCAGCACTATTACCTATATCATGTATGTGCCTTTTTTTGTAGAAATTACAAACACATCTGTTTGCCTGTCAGTCCCTCTGATTTCAGGTTATTCATACAAGTATGTAATCTGGGCCAATCAATTGTGACGTAAATTGTTACTGCGCGTATCCATTGTTTAAAGTACATTTAAACGCGTTCACAATTAATACTGCACGTATGCACTTTGATATGAATAATAGGGTGGAAAGGGTGGAATATGACAAAATGTTGCCCTCATTTTTAGTGCAGTGGTCTATGGGGAAAACCCGGAAAAGTGCAATATGGAAAATATTGCCCCCTCTGGTAACGGATTCGGAGTAGCGTGCAGAATACGGCTTTTTATTTTGTAGCTAAAATGCCTTGTATAGGTAATAATTGGTGTTACTGTTATTCAAGTGATCCAACATTTGCTCAAGGGACATCTGCTCCAGGCTTGATTATGTCAAAGATAAAAGGTTAGGGTTAAGGCAGGGCTGTTAACTTTGGGAAACTGCTTGGAAGGAGATTCGTATTTTTTTCTTCTCGCCAGTCCTCCAAAAGTCGCTTGAGGGGGGGGGGGGGGGGGGGGGGGGGAGATATTTTTCCCCCCAGCCCTCTAAAATTTGCTCGGGGGGGGGGGGGGGGGGGGGTGGGGGAGAGAAATTTTGTTCTTGTCTGCCCTCCAAAAGTCACTAGGGGGGGGGGGAGGGTTTGCCTGACAAGCAAAAAAAAAAAGACAACAGTCTTTGGTCCAGGGTGGAAGATGGGAATTTGGTTAGTGTCAGAAACTGACTAAGTACTTAGCACTTGTCGCATCGCCAGAGCATAAGTCATGAAATCATGATTTAACACAGACCGAAGAAGATGTCAAATATTAGTGCTTAAATGCCTTACCCTGCCACTCCTGCTACTGCTACAACACCATAGAATGAAGCTAACCAATAAAAGAGTTCTCTAGATCCCCCAAGCTGCATCGCCATAGCTCTCTGTCTCATCTTATTCTGCATCTGGATTTGACGCTGTACCTGTTTATTAACAAACATGTTCACACATTGTCAAGCAATGATGACTGATACAGCCTGCAACAAATACCATAGAGAGAATGATATTCTTAAACTTTTTTTTTTTTTTTTTACTGACTTTGATGGGCATTTATAGTACATGTAAGGGTTCATTAGATTCATAAACATGTTTTCCTGTGCCTGGGATCCTTTTCCTTCTGTGAAGGCTAGAATCAAACATGTAATCATACGGTTATGCAATGCTTAGCATATTACATTGGCAATTTTACCACAGGAGGGAAAAGTTTCACAACCCTTTCTTACATTTGTCACAATTGTGCCCCCATCTCCCTGCAAAAATCCGGGAACTGTCTCTTCCCTGTACCTTGTGAATTTGAATTTGTTTTAAAAAGACTCAAAAAAGATAGGTGGTCACTAAAGCAATTCAGTTTTAGTCAATATCATTTTCCCACACAAAAATGTTTTTTCTATGTAGAATACCCCTTGGGGTATAATACAATATTGTATGCAGGAAGTGAGTTGGGAGTCCATTGTATGTAATATTATGAGTTAAACTTTGACATTGAGGTTCTCAGTAGACGATGCCTCTCCTATATTGAGCCCTAGCATGCAATGTGAGCATCCATGTCTGTCATGCTGACAGACCAAGTAGGCCTACATGTAATATGCTACTTATGGTATGATGATTTACACCTCTGCAGAACATTATGGTGAAGGATCTTAAAGATAAAAAGAAGATAACAATAAATACATCTTTTATCATAACCACAATCATTTGGTGGATGAAGATCATTTCATATGTAATAAGTTTTCCTAGAGCTTCAAAATTGTAAACACATTAAATGATTTTAGCAGATTTATACATATGCAGACACATTTAGAGAAAACCTAAGTGCTTACAGTTGTTACTTGCATTTCTGTCATAAAGTCCTTGTTCTTCTGAAAACTCTCCTCCATAGCTTTAGCCATCATAGATCCCATCTTGATGTAGTAGGTGTATCAGCTTCCTTCAAAAGCTAGAGGTTGTTGTCTACATAAAGAATGACATCCAAATGCAGATTATTGCAATCGACATGTACTTGTAATATAAATGACAATTACTATTAATATATAGAACACATTTTTTAACAATGCTCAATAATAATGAGTGATGGAATACTAGGGGATGGGGAGTATTGATCTTCTTACCTCTCCTTTTCTTTCTTTCTTTCTTCTTACTTTCTTCAAGTTTCAATGACAAGGTGTAAGAAAATAAGACAGACAGAGTCTCTCAATTGTTGTCACAAGAATCATTCTCAATTATAAATCAAAATTGCAGATTTGATTTTGAGTGGTTTTACTTTGACCCATATTAGGTTATTACAATTGGAGACAATATCATTTTTGTTTGACATATATATAACTGCAATCAGCCCAATTCCATATTATCTTGGGCTTCTTATTCAATGAAATAATTCTGAATAGAATACTATTTTTAATACTATTCTATTTCTATTATATTATTATTATGTAGATTCATTAAGTGCAATATCCCTATAGTTGTCATGTATGTTTTATTATTGTATTGTTGTGTTGTATGTGAGGGAGATGAATGCCTGAGGGCAACATTGATTGGATTAATTTGTGTTTGATTGATTACAAATTCAAAAAATTCATAACTTTCTTACATGTATTTCTTATCGTATTATACTCAAACATTCACTGAACTGTTTCTTAATTTTTCTGCTTCTTGTTTAAAATCAACTTGTAATCAGGGTAGACTTCCCCTTTAAATCTCATCCAAAATGAGTGCTGAACAATTCTCTTTAACTTAATTTTTCTTGAAACAGAAACAGGTAGCCTCAGGTGGAAGTTTATCATAATGAAATATATTTCCATGGAAATTTAACATTAAAATAAGCAACTGAAGTCAACATTTTAACACTCAGTGAGTACATGTATGTATGTAGTTCATTTACAGTGATTTTTCACAAACTTGGTGCAATGCAAGAGGTTAATATAGACCCCTACTTCGTGTGTACTCATTGGTCATACACATCAATATTTTCAAACAATATGCACCATTCACTGATAATCTGAACTGAACCCATTGACTACTCAATTCTCTCATTCACATAGGCTTAATACAGGGAACATCTAGTTCTGTTTGTTAAATTATATACGGTAGTGACACCTAAAATGTTAATAAAATACATGTGATTCAACTCAAAGATGTTGGAAAACATCACCTGAAAAATCAAACCAGTGACTCAAAACCATACTATTGTAGAATCTATGATACATGTACATGGAGATCTAGAGTTCTAGACGTCTACGACATACATGTATCTTGGCCACCATGTCATGAGCACTGAATCTCAGTGCAAACTCCATCTCTATAAAAAAAAAAAAAAAAAAAAAAAGGTCAGCAAAAAACTCAGTCCATATCGTGGATTCCAGTAAGATTACTTATTCTGGATAATAAGAATTCAGAATATTATGAAGGCCGCTGAGAGGAATCAATATACATAGGTCATGCATTAATTCAATCTCCTTCTTTTTTTGGACAACGATCTCCAGTCACCCTCTGGTCTATAGCACTCATGTGTCTGAACCGCTCAGCACCACTTGAAACTTTGCAGCTCCAACCTGCTGTAATATATCCAGCCAAAATGCCAGATCAAAAGTGTGAAACTCAAATATTACTTACCAGCAAGTTGTCTGTGAAAGTCCCTCTTGTTTGGTGACCAGCTAAACCACTGATTCAGAGAATATGGAATTTTAAGCATTAAATATTGTGTTCATTCTATTTTTCTGCTGAGACCAACTGATCCTTCTATACTGCTGCCCTCTCTGAGTTGAGAGAGGAAATCTGCATTTGTTTATTATTGCTGGCAGTAGTACAGCAGTAGAGGGCAGCCTTTATGTGTTTTCACCAGTGCCATCCATACATGGCTCTGGTTTTCACCATGTCCATAATGGTTTGGGAGAACAAAGTTAACCTTGTTCATTGGATAAGTGGTCTATAGTGGGTATGCTCTTGCTGCCTGGTGGTGGAATAAGGTGAAGCCACGCGATGCTCAAGCGACGCACTGAACGCAAGTAGGCCTAATATTCATCTACTTCAGCCTTTCCTACATTACTCTTTTATAATAACATGCTCAATAACAAATAGAAAATAACCGTACTAAAAATTTACTGACGATATTTAATCTTCAAGTGCACTAACACTAACGGCCAATGCCACCTAAGGCCATCTTCAATCCAACAGAGCAAGAATAGGTCTGTGAAAAGGAGAGGAAAACAACGCCCTCTCATACCACATAGCCTGGTGAAAATCATCCAATCACCAATGGAAAATTGCCATTAAAGGGAAATCCAACCTTAATAGCAAGTTCCTTTGAAAGAAAGAGGAAAAATCAGAGAAGCAGATTGGTGAAAGTTTGAACGAAATCGGACAAGCAATAAGAAAGTTATGAGTTTTTGAAAGTCGTAATCACTACACATATGGGAATTTCAAATTGGCCGAATAGTTAATGTCACTGTGATGTAGCTGTGGACAACTCCCCCATTCGCTCCAACACACAAAATGACTAAAATGTCCCTTTTTTCAAAATGTATTACTCAGTAGGATCTTTTTCGTTCATGAGGAATCTCCAATATATTTTCAGTACTGCCCTGAGGGTAAAAGCACCTCAAAGAAAACCGCAAATTAACGATATTTTTGTGTACGACAAATGGGAGAGTTGTCCACAAAAATGTCACAATTGACTCACCAAATTGCCAATTTGAGATTCGCATAGATGTAGTGATCTCATTTTTCAAACATCCATAACTTTCTTAGTCCTTGTCCGATTTCTTTCAAACTTTCACCATCCTGTTTTTATTATTTTTCTGCTTTCATACAAATCATCTTATTACCAAGGTTGGATTGCCCTTTAAATCAACAAGAAGCAACAGTCGGCCTGTATGGCTGGAGTGCCCAAGTCTGTGCAGTGCCCTTCTTCTTCTTCTTCTTCTTCTTTTTCTTAGTAGTTTGCTTCCTTCAAGCTTGAACATTCCTGCAGAAATTATCAGCGCACAAGCGTAACTGCGCGATTCTGATAATACAAAACACGCAATGAACACAAACTTTTCATCTTTATCACAGCGATAGGTATCCATGCAAAAAACAAGTCATAATATTAAAAAAGGGTCTTATTTCAGACATTTTATTCACAAGCCTAAAAACTCAGCAGCCCTTTTCAGGGCTCTTATTCCTTGAAAGAATTACATGGTGTAACCCTGAAAAACTAAACCTACAATTCAGTTTCTCCACCATGAAAGTGTCGCTGATACTTCACTAAATACCGGCTCTAAGGGGAGCAATCATTCAGCGGAAAAATCTGGCCCTTGTTCTTTATTCAGAGAAAACAATGTCACCGTCCGGTGCTTTCTCTGTTTAGAGGAATTATAGCGCCACCAGTGACCAGAATGAGAATGCAGCCGTGAATAGAATTCGCGGGCATTTCCGATTGGCGCCAATCAGGCTGTGAATCGGATCCCTCCGTAGGCAATAAATAGCCTCCACTGGGCAGTGTTCTAGTCATTCTCCTGATGACGATCAGAGCATACTGATCGAAACGTCGAGAACCACAGAGCTCTTAGCGGAGCTCAGCAGCCCTTTTCAGGGCTCTTATTCCTTGAAAGAGTTACATGGTGTAACCCTGAAAAACTAAACCTACAATTCAAAGCCTAAAAACGTTGTCTTTCATGTCAAAAACCCCAAAATGTGTGTAAAATGAATGAGTGCCCAGACATGGGCACCATTGTTTTTTCAATATTGAAATGACATGGGCGCCGTTTATTGTGAAAAAGGCATTGTTCTTGCTCTAACATTTTGATGAGGATTTACTCTCTTTAGAATATCAGGAATAATATAAAATTAAGCTTTAAAAGAATATTAAAGAAATTCTTGTTCATTTTCAGGTCAAAATCTTAGGTGCGCAGACACAGAGCTCCCCATCATACAGACAGGAAAGACTTGCGAAAGCCGATGCTGTCCCAATGTCGAGCCAAGCCCGGCCCAAGCATAGCCATAGGCACCGTGGGGTCGTTTCATCAAACCGTCATAACGACAAGATCAGCGACATCTCGACACTGTCGCTCAACTTGTCCGCTAAGTGTTTCACATAGCCGTCTTTGCCAAGATCAGCGTCAACTTCCCTGACAAGTGACTTGTCGGTACTCCAGACCTGTCATATCTTTTAAGAACGCCATCACAAGCCAGCTTTTAGTTAGTCTATGGGCTGCGAAAAAATAAGAAATGTAAATGAAGAGAACATTTATTTCCTGATCTCCAAGCACTATCCTTTATCGCTCCTTTATCAAATAGTGTTACTAATATTCGTATTGTAATATTGTACAGACGGACAATATGTTCTTATGGCTTCTTGACCCCCCAACAAGTAAATGAGATTAATATTAACAATACCCACATTCGTCTACCATAGAATCAGCATGGAAAATGGAACAGTCTGTATATATACAGACCCATGTGAACGACGACAATTTATCATGTATGTATTTTCCCTATATTTTCACTTTTCACGCAATGCTTTGATATGAATAATATTGTGTGTATCTTTTAATGAATAAATATTAAAACTATGGCCATAAAATATCTTAATTTAATCATTTTCTCTAAAGTGAACACGATTTGGGCCTTCTTTCCATAATTAGTCAATTACAGTATCCTAGTCTTACTTTACTTACAAATCTAAATTTGTACATCCTCCTCGAGTTTTCTCAATTTTATAAATTCTAAGATGCCATAAGTAACACATCTTTTCATGTAAACGGGATGTTTGCATCACCAGCATTCATCTTCGCTGCTATTTTTGACATTTTAGAATAGTTTGGGAAAAACTGAGCCTCAAAATCTGTTTGGGTAATTGTCGATAATTCCAACGGAATATTTTTTCAACGATGAGTATCGATATCACTGAGTTGTCGTTTATCATGTCTTTGTGAAACAATTTTTCAGGTCCATGACATTTCCGTAGATCGCCGACAACAGTTATGACTGTCATGGAGTTGATTTGATGAAACGACCCCCGGTATCTCAATGTGCCTGCCCTGCCTGGGCCTAAGCCGGCCGGCCAACGCACTCACAGTCACACTTAACTTAGTTGGTGAGGTTTGGTGAGGTTATAATATCAATATCTTGTCTTTACATCATAAAAACGTTCACTCTGAATCTCCTTTCAATTTCTTTCTATGAATTTTATTCTTAATAATCAATACTGATCATCAAACTCAATGTCCAAAGAAAAATAAAAACTTACTTCACTTCAAATGAAGATGTTTCGTGCCCCAAAATTTTATATCGGCATGCAGTCGAGTCACCAAGTTAGCAAGTACCCCGGCCGCGCCGCGCCGCGCCCGCGCCGCGCCCGGCCGCCCAGTACATTAGGTCTAGTCTTCGACAAAAAAATCTTGCAATTTAATTGTGAGATAACTGTAAATTTACAAGGTTATCAAAACTAATATGGAATTTAGCATTAAAAAATCTTTAATTTTTAACTTTTTAATAATATCTCACACTAAATGTTGTATTTTTAAAGGAAGTAACAAGTGATATTTATAATATTATTTTCATATTTAATTAAAGACAGACTGAATCAAAGGCTGTGCTATTATAAACACGAAATTATATTGCATATTGGCGTAAATATTCACCTGAATGAATGCGCCGTTAAAACCAAAACCAATCCACAACAATAACAACAACAAAAAAGTAACCCCCCCCCCCCTCCTTAATCATTAATCAAAATTAATTGGCATGACTTATTCACGAAAGGGTTGAGCGCAAAATAACTTGGCAAGAGTATTCTTACCCTTATTGACTAACTCTCCTAAAATGAGATTGAGCATCGAGTCATGCATGAGTGGGCAAACATTGATTAAAGGCAAAAATGACAAAAATGACAAATGACCCCCCAAAAAAGGCAAAAATGCGTAAATGACATATTAAATCTTCTTTTCTCCTCTTTCTCCCTCTTTCTATCTTCATCCTCCCCTTCTTTTTTCTCTCTCTCTCTCTCTCTCTCTCTCTCTAATATCTCTTCAACACAGTCCACTTTTCTACTTACCATCCTCTTCTATTTATGTTTTCTTCCTCCATACATCTCATCTCATCCCCATCCTAAATTGACTTCTATTACCTTGAATACAACGAAGTCTTTTTTTTTTTTTTTTTTTTTAATCTTTTCCTTTTCTTTCTTTAATATCCCCCTTTCTTTAGTATTTCCAATTTTTTTGTATAGGATTGTCACTCCATCAAGCTTTGCTTATGTGACAATCCTTCTTTATGATTCATTTACGTTAATTATACAATGCAATTACTCTATTTGATAATGTATTAATATTTGTTTATTATGTTGTAATTCAGTTTGTAAAATATGTTTGAAGAAAAAAAGGATCATGAAGATAAATAAATAAATCAAATCAAATCAAATCAAAATGTCACATTTCAAAAGTCACAAGGGTCATTTTTTAATGCTGCATTAACAGTACATTTTAGCATTTCTTGCGCGATTTGGTGTGCTCACTCAACCATGACACAATGACAATCTCTTATGTTCACACAACTGTACATGTGATGATACATTTTGATAAAAATATCTGCATGGAGTTTTCTTCTTTTTTTTTCAGTAAGCTAGATGGATTTTGCAATTTCAAATTCACGAGGGTTGATTCTTTTTTTGAATTGTGCTCACCCAACCATAATAATGAGAAAGGATAGGTGTGAAGGGGTCAAGCGATGGATAATAGACAGCAACAACACATAAATATGCACCAGAAACGAATTCGCTAAAATCTCGTTTCACAGAATCCCCAAAATGACCCTTGTGACTTTTGAAAAGTGACAATTTTGCCTTTAATGTTTGCTCACTCATGCATGACTCAATGGAATCAATCTCATTTTCAAAGAAAACTTAGTCAATAAGTGTAGGAACACTCCTGCCAAGTTTTGCTCAAAACCTTTTCGTTAAAAAGTTACGCCATTTTAATTAAGGAGGAGTTATTTTTTTGTTGAAATTATAATGATAATCGAGAAAAAATTCACTCAGGAATATGGTAACAGTATGAACCGGTAATTTTATGATAAATAAAAGCAAAATTAGTCAACTCTGACTAACTGCCAAATGAAACCAAAGTAAGAAGAAGAAGTGGGCGTGCATGGGCAAACTTTTTATAAACTAGCGACCTTTTCTTTCTTTCTTTCTTTCTTTGAGGAGAGCGTGCATGCAATATATATGGGGTCATGATCATCATCATCATCACCACCACCACCACCACCACCAGCAACATCATCGTGATTATCATCATCATTCATCGTCGTCATCATCATCATCATCATCATCATCATAATCATCACCGCACCACAATCACCAACGTCATCATCATCATTGCAATGAGCATCATCATCTTCTTCATCATCAGCAGCAGCAGCCGCGTAGCCAGGGGGTGGTGGGGGCAGTCGCCCCCCCCCCAAAAAAAAACGGGCCGTTATCTTTCTCTCAAATTTCGGCTATAACGTCAAGTTTTCGCACTTCGCGCGGGAAGGGGCAAACTCCCCCCCCCCCCCTCCCTAGCCCTGTGTCTATACCGTACAGTGCAGTATTGCGTCCAAATAACTGAGATGCAGTCAAGGCGTCGAACGAACTTTCCGCTTAAAAAAGGTGCTACGAGCAGTTATCCTTCTCTCAAATTTGCTCAAACGTCAGAGCTTACTCGCTTCGCGCGGGAGGAGGGAAACTCCCCCTCCCTGCACCCAGCCCCATAGGGAGACGCTTCGCGTGCTCATCACCAATTGCTCCAAACCACCCCCCCCCCTAAAATTAAATCCTGGCTACGCGGTTGATCATCATCATCATCATCATTACCACCAGAATAATTATCATCATTATCACCATCATCATCATCACCATCATTATCACCACCATCATCATCATCCTCATCATCATCACCATCATCATCCTCATCATCACCATCATCACCATCATCATCATCCTCATCATCATCACCATCATCATCATCATCATCACCAACCATCATCATCCCCATCGTCATTATCATCATCATCAACATCATCACGTCATCATCATCAATATCACCATCATCATCATCATCGTCCTTATTATCATCCTCATTATCATCATCATCATCATCGTCATCACCATCATGATCATCATCATCACCATCATCATCATCATCATCACCATCATCATCATCATCCTCATAAACATCATCATCACCATCATCATCACCATCATCATCATCACCATCATCATCATCATCCTCATAAACATCATCATCATCCATCATCATCACCATCATCATCATCAACATCATCATCATCACATCATCATCATCATCATCATCATCACCTCATCATCATCATCGTCATCCTCATAAACATCATCATCATCATCATCATCATCATCACCATCATCATCATCACCATCATCATCATCACCATCATCATCATCATCATCCTCATAAACATCATCATCATCATCATCCTCATTATCATCATCCTCATCCTCATCATCATCATCATCATCCATCATCATCATCATCATCATCATCACCATCATCATCATCATCATCATCACCATCATCATCATCATCCTCATTATCATCACCATCATCATCCTCATCATCATCATCCTCATTTATCATCATCCTCATTATCATCATCATCATCATCATCATCATCATCATCCTCATCATCATCACCGTCATCATCACCATCATCATCATCATCCATTATCATCATCATCATCATCCTCATTATCATCATCATCATCATTATCACCATCATCATCATTATCATCATCATCATCATCACCATCATCATCATCATTCATTACATCATCCATCATCATCATCATCATCATCACTATGACATTCCATGCACTCTTCATCTTTCCTAAATTGATGGCTTTATTCCATTGCCCATGTTATATTAGTGCATACATCTCATTGCTTGTATACACTTTCACAAAATTTTACATACACTGTTCAAAAAGAATTGAGACTATTTTTCCAATGTTGTTATTTGCGATCATTCATATTTTTTAAAAATTCAAATTTTCACGATTTCGACTGAAAAGGGTTTTCTTTATTCAAAAACAGGTTACTACAAATCTAGCTGGGGCAATAAGAGAAATCCGATTCTTAAAAAAAAAAAAAAAAAAAAAAAAGGGGGGGGGTATGAGAAAAGCAGATTCTTAAAAAAAAGGAGGGGCGGGGGTAAATTCATCATGTCATTAATATACCGGTAAACAAAACAATTTGTGAATAGTGAGGAAATGACGTCACAAACTAATGACCGATATACCACTTTTTCTAGTCGGTGATTTCATAGTTTTCCACAGACTTTCATAACATTAAAAATTCATAACTTCCTTAATCCTTGTCCGATTTTCCTCAAACTTTTTTGATATGTTTATCTCATTTTTCTGCTTACAATAAAGCATAGGCTGACGAGGAGGGGAGGGGGATTTAAAGTGCTAATATTCGGACCAGGGGCGGATCCAGGATTTTGTAAAAGAGGGGGCACAGTGCCATAAAAGTACACAATAAAGAGGGCAATTTTTTTTTATTGTGTACTTAAAGTATGCCAGTTGGGTTTCAAAAGGGGGGGGGGGCACGGGCCGATTTTCCCCCTATGTATATCCGCCACTGATTCGGACAACCACCACCTCATAATTCGGTCAGTGAGGTGCCCGAATATGTCATTTCTGTACATTTTCTCTCTAAAATTTAGAAACTGGAAAGTTGATGTGGGGGCAAAAGGCGTCAGCTTTCCCCGCGAAAATGTGCCCGTACTCCTATGAATAAAGCAAGTTATTCTGGGCAGTAGCGGATCCAGGATTTTGTGAGGGAGGGGGCCCAATATTCATAAAATTTTCTGACAAGAAAAAAAAGGGGGGGAAGGTCATCAGTTTTTTTGGGTCTCTTTTTAACTCAAAAAATCTCTTACAAGCAAAGGAAGAAAAAAAAAGGCATCAGCATTTTTGGGGTGTCTTTATTTTTTCCCAGGGGAGGGGCCCCCTGGCTCTGCCCCTAATTCTGGGAACGGACTTTGCCAAATGTAGAGATTGATGTGCCAAATGCGCTTAACCTGAAATTAACGCTAAAAGTGCAAGATTGTTAAAGGGATAAAACATACAATTTTTTTTTAAAAAGATTATTAAAGGGAAATCCAACTTTAAGTTGCTCAGAAAGAAAGAGGAAAAATCAGAGAAGCAGATTGGTGAAAGTTTGAACGAAATCGATCAACAGTCTATCCGCGAAGCGTGCGTTAATAATTGGCCAAATAGGTCATGTCACTGTGATGTAATGGCGGACAACACCCCCATTTGATCCAATACAAAACATTACTAAAATGTCATTTCTGAATCTTCAAAATGTATTACTTATCTTTTTCTTTCATGAGGACCTATAACAATATGCTATCTACAATAAAATTTGAATGCTGCCCCGAGGGAAAAGGCGCTGCGGAGAAAACCGGAAATTAATGATATTTTTGTGTACGACAAACGTGAGAGTTGTCCACCAGTATGTCACAATTGACTCACCAAATTTCCAATTTTAGATTAGCATAGATGTAGTGATCTCAATTTTCAAACATCCATAACTTTCTTATTCCTTGCCCGATTGCTTTCAAACTTTCACCATCATGTTTTTCTTATTTTTCTGCTTTCACGCAAATAATCTTGGTACCCAAGGGAGTATTTCACAAAGAGTTAAGGTGGACTTAAAGTCGCACTTAAATTCCTCTTTGCGTACTGTATATTACGCATCACAGCATTGGTCAGATCATGCTCAGGGGACGCGCGCTATTTGGTAGTCTACCAATGAGATTACGCGTTAAATACCGAATGCGCATTGGCGCTTACGCATGACTCTAAGTTCAAATTAACTCTTTGTGAAATACCCCCAAGTTAGATTATGGCTGGAGGGTTCATTGATTGTTGTAGGGTGAAATTGGTTTTGATATATTGTTTTGAAATAGAGCGTATGAGTATGATTTTGCGTCACACCATGCACTCATATAATCATGCTATCATTAATAAATCATTCATTTTCTGTATAAACATCGTTTATGATCATCTATGAGGTATAGACAACAGTTTAGGAAATGTAAGACAGGCTTATCCAACATTAACATGATATCATAAAAAGTGTACTGAAATAAATAACTTTATAACATCCTCTTTTCTGGTATAAAAACATTTATTTATTTATTAGCAAAACATGAGAACAATTCCGATAACAAGGTCATGAAGGTATGTATAAATTATGCACGATGTACAAGCGTTGCAATTAACTCTAGCTTATTCAGTTTATTTTTTTGAATTTTTTGAATTTAGATTTTATATATTTATATTTTAATTGTTTATAGGGTCATTAACATTTTCAGAGAAATAATGCAGGTCCTAAAGTCTCTGACAAGATCTTGAAAAGGGATCATCAAATTTGCCAGGGGCAGTTGTTTTTAGCGGGAACGGCACACACGTTTGTCCCCCTGGGCCTACCCCCACCCCAACCCTACCCCATTGCACAATGAATACAATTGATAATGAGTTCTGAATCATATGATGATAAATCATCAAAATTTAAAGACTACTGTCCGATATCCACAAGTTAACTTTGCACACACTGGACACAAAAATGTTGATATAAACGACCAAATGGCTATTACATGTCCCATGAAAATATTGTGATCAGCGCTCTTTAATTTGTATCCGTTCATGCTAGGTAGAAATTATTTATGCTATGCGATAGATTGGTGCTGGTCCCCCAGTCCCTTGAGCAGGTGGATTCAACACGGTCGTCTGGACTACCGGTTTAGTGGTCGGTGGACTGGTCGTTGGTCCAGTCCCTGGTTCAGTTCCTGGTCCTCCAGTGGCCACGCAAACCGAACTATCCTTGTTGCCCATTTTGAAGCGACGTTGCAATGGATGCTTACTGAAGCAGATGGCGGCATCTCTATCACATCTACACAAAGCTTCAGCACAAGCAACCTTACCCAAAGCAGCCATCCTTTCTACAGGAGAATATTGATCTTGAGTCTCTGTAATACAAGCCAGAAAATGGACTTTCACATAGCCGTCCTTAAATCATTTTGGAAAGAAAATATTTCATTCCAAACTTCATAAATGAATATAATTTTATAAAGCCTTGACTTAATTACACAAGCAATTTGAGATGAAGGCACATTAATATAAAAGGAAAATGAAAATAAATGACTGGTTTTAGCCCCACTCGGTATGAGTGGGAGCTCCGACGCGTCGTAGTGGTATATTGGTACATTGGTATATTGGTACATTGGTATATTGGTATATTGGTATATTGGTATATTGGTATATTGGTATATTGGTATATTGGTATATTGGTACATTGGTATATTGGTACATTGGTATATTGGTATATTGGTATATTGGTATATTGGTATATTGGTATATTGGTATATTGGTATATTGGTACATTGGTATATTGGTATATTGGTATATTGGTATATTGGTATATTGGTATATTGGTATATTGGTATATTGGTATATTGGTATATTGGTATATTGGTATATTGGTATATTGGTATATTGGTATATTGGTGTATATTGGTATAATTATTGGTATATGGTATATTGGTATATTGGTATATTGCGAGCGTCTGCAAAAGGTGCCTGGCTGGAATGCTTCCCAGGGAGTGGAGAAGGTGCATGCATTGTGTGCAGGCAAGCATGGATCCGATGACCGGGGTAATAATATGTCTGTAAAGCGCTCAGAGACATCGTAGATGTATTAGGCGCTATATAAATCCAGAATATTATTAGTATATTATACTGGTGAAGGCTTTTGACTCTCATTCGAAGGATCCAGGGTTTGATTGTTGCTCAGTGCTTATACTATTGGATAATAATATAATATGGACTGGCCTTGAGGGAGATACAACATTTATTGCCTGAACTAGAATCGTATTGCCCGAGTCGAAGATGAGGGCAATACGATTCTAGTGAGGGCAATAAATGTTGTATCCCCAGAAAGTAACCAGTCCATATGGTTATTACTAACAGAATCAGACATCTAGAGCCAACTTGAAAATATTGTTTTAAAAAAATACAGTTTTTTGCCCGCTATTTAACAGTTTAACACGCAAAATCCCATTGACTTTCGAAACCGGGCAATAAACAATTTATCGGGCCGCAATTCTGTTGACTTGTCAAAGCCGGGCAATAAAATGTAAAAATTTCATTGCTCAGATGTCTGATATGGTTAATAATATTATGTTTCACCCCTCTCCCTCTCAACCCATGCAGGTGTATTAAATGGTCACTGGCAATTGTTGCGGGTAATAACAATAGACCGCTTCGGTAATGTATGCAAATTTAATTACCTTTCAAACAAAGGTTGTTCTTGACAACTTGAAAGCTTGCCGGACATAGCAACAAGTAATGTAATGGATTCCAAGCATTGAGACTCATTTATAACAAGCAGGTTAATGTAATAGCTCGTCACTAGGTGCTCAGAGAAGAAATGTGCATAAATTTGAATACATTAGAGAACCGGTCTATTGCAGTGATCTGAAGAAGAGACGATACTGGTGTGCCTAACCTGGGTATATATTAGATCATAATGTATATCCATTACTCTCTCTCACTATAATATTATTCATGATAACACGAACTTACAAACTATGTGGATCAAATTAATGGAATATACTTACTGCATGTTACGCTTGCTTTCTTTTTCTTTCCGCATCCCTTCATCTTTGTCGAGTATATTGTAAAGAAAGCATGCTTTTCACATACTCCACTCGATTCAAGTCCTCGGAGACATGTATCGTGATCCTTACAGCATCTGCAGAAAATACATAAAGAATTCAAAAATTTATCTACAGGAAAAAACGATTTAACCAGAGGCGGCGGAGCGTCTTTCAAAGTAGGGGGGGGGGCACAACAAAAAGGGCATTTTTGGGGGGGAGGGGCTCCTACAAGGGTTGATCATAAAGCGAAAAATTGACCATTTTTTGACATTGGTATTACCCTACAACAGGGGCGGATCCAGGATTTTGTATAAGGGGGGGGGGGCACACAAAACTTTGGGAAACTGCTTGGAGGGAGATCCGCATTTTTTTTTAAATCCTGACAACATTTTTTTTTGTTACTTTTGAGAAAACAATACATTTTTCACAATTTAATATCTTATTAATCAAAAGATCAATTAACACCAAAATTGTACCGCAAGAAGATCATTATACTCAAAATTATGTTATGAAAATTTGAATGGAACTGAATATAATATTATCATAGTCAGAAGGTAAGAAATGTTTTTTTCTTTACATATAGAGAATGGGGGGGGGGGGGGGGGTAAAGCGTTGTCAAAGGGCACTTAGGGGTCTTAATTGCAGAGGTTCTGACACCCCCTTCCCTGACAATTCTGTCAGTTTTTATATTTTTGGAATGTACATCCATAGCTCTTCCTTCTGACAAAATTTGGTCCCTGGGCTTCAAGGGGAGAAATTTACCCCAATTTTTAGGGGCCCTCTGACACCCCATCCCGACGAAATTTTTGTCAGTTTTTTGTGTTTTGTAATGTCCAGTCATACTGCTTCCTACTGACAAAGTTTGGTGCATGGGGGAGATGGGATGAAATGGACCCGACTGTGGGGTCTCTTTGGGGGGCTCTGGGGGCTAAACCCGGCGGCTACGTTCAGGCTGACGAACTTTTTGTCAGTGACTTAGATGGTCTAAGCAACTTTAAGGGGTCAAAAATTATGGGGAAAATGGGGTGAATATTTCGGAACAGGCTCCTGGCCTAAATGGGTGTGTTTACATAATTCTAACAATATCATATGACTACTTTTGAGAAAGCGATACAATTTTTCACAATTTAATAACTTATTATTGAAATGATCATTTGCCACCGAATTGCACCCAAAGAAATATACAATACTCAAAATTGTACTAACTAAATTTAACCTGAATTGAATCAGACACTTTGGAGTTATTAAGGTTGTAATGCCAACAAATGTTTGTTTGTTGTTTGTTTGTTTGGGGGGGGGGGGGGTTTCTCTCTCTCTCTACAGCCAGAGCATTTTGAGCAGCAAAGCCTGGTTTAGTGCACTTTGTGTTTGTAGAGCGTGTTACACCCCCTTCCCGATGGAAATTTTTGTCAATTTTTATATTTTTGTAATGTACACCCATACCTCTTCCTTCTGACAAAATTTGGTTCATGGACCTTAAGGGGAAAAACTTGCGACAATTTTTAGGGACCGTCTGACAACCCATCCCGACTGAAAATTGTGTCATTTTTTGTGTTTTGGTAATGTAAAGTCATACCCCATTCTTCTGACAAAGTTTGGGGAATATATTAGATGGGTTGAAATTGAACCGACTTGGGGGCCTTTTTTTTTGGGAGGGGGGGGGGGGGGCTCTGGGGGCCAAACCCGGCGTCTTCGTTCGGGCTGCACTGACAAGCTTTTTGTGAATGACATGGATGGTCTAAGTAACTTTAGGGGGTCAAATCTCATATACAGTATATGTAAAATGGGGTGACTATTTCGGGACAGGCTCCCAGACTATGTGTGCACGAACAGTACAATCAGGGAAGGGAAGAGGATAGAAAAGGAAAAACGAGGAGATACATAACTAACATAAGGAAAGAGAAGAGGATAGATTAGAGGAAAAAATAAATACATAATGAAAGAGAAGAGGGTATAGGAAAGGGAAAAAATTTATAAAGAAAGAGAAGAGGATAGATTAAAGGAAAAACAGATAAATACATTTATAAGGAAAGAGAAGAGAATAGATTAAAGGAAAAATCAAAGAAATATATTATATGCCTTTATCGTTTTTTGTTGTTTTCTTTAATCTGTCCTCTTCTCTTGTATCTCTTTGTTTTTGTTGTCTCTTTCCTTACGTATTTCTTTGTTTTTCCTTTAATCTATCCTCTTCTCTTTCCTTATGTATTTCTTTGTTTTTCCTTTAATCTATCCTCTTCTCTTTCCTTATGTATTTCTTTGTTTTTCCTTTAATCTATTCTCTTCTCTTTCCTTATGTATTTCTTTTTTTCCCCTTTAATCTATCCTCTTCTCTTTCCTTATATATTTCTTCGTTTTTCATTTTCTATCACCTTTACTTCCGTGGTTACAGTTCATGCACATAGCGCTGCTGGTGATCGTGACTGACGATTTAGACTCTTTCACAAAAGCACTTTTAGGATTTTTCCGCGAAACTGGATTAACAGTGGTGTAAAAAAAAAAAAAAAAAAAAAAAAAAAAAAAATGTGCCAGCCTGCAGATGTACAAGATTTTTAAAAATTTTCTTTCAGCTTACTGATCAGCAGCGTCTACAGGATCGATAGCGCCACCACCGTTGAAGAGTCCACAGTGACACCCATATCCTTGGTAGTTTAATGGATTGGTTTTGGTTGTACATTGTATCATGGCAGCAAACTGAAGAAACATCTCATTAGGTGCCATAGATCCGCCATCTTGGGATGTCAGCTGACCTGTACCATTATGAATGAGGAGACAGGTCAGATAAATGCAGATGGAGGAAGAGGTGTGAGAAACTAATGCTGTGAATTTGTGCCTTCACAAATGTTTGCCAACAATGATGATAATGAATCACCCCTTGATCTCTTAGGGATACAATGAAACAATTATGAAAAGAAAACTAATGTCTTCCTATGGTGGATCTCAGATTCTTTTCTTCTTTTGTCCAGGAAAAAGTTGGGGAGACAAAGGTATAAACAAAAATAATCCCTGGAAGAAGGGATTATCGCACTTTTTGGAGGCTGCAGTAAATTAAATATCTGACAAGCATATCCGCCATTTTTTCTATTTATTCAACTGATAATCTTATACATGAGATGAAGATTTTGACTTACCATTTGATTGCCCAGTGTTTCTAAAGACTGCAATGGGTACCACTATAGCAACCACTGGAAGAAAGATATGGGAAACAACGTTCATGTCAGCTCTTGGGTTTCTAACTTTTTCATCATAATCATGGTAATACTAGTTTGAGATAATAATCTTCAATAAACACGATAAAAACTATTTTCGAAAAATCAACTCAAGGCAATTTCAATAGCCCTGTCTATCACCTTTAGAAATGTGCGAACATTACAATGTCGTATTACGTAATCCGAACCTGATTTCTATGGGCAGTACAATAGGCCTTTGAAATTGCCCTTGAGTTTATTTTTCGAAAGTAGTTTTTATCGTGTTAATACATTATGGGAATAAGGGAACAGGATATTATATTAGGTAGATAAAGAAAAACTAGAAAGAGAGACATTGAGGGAGAGAGGGAATGGGAAATAGAGGCGAGGTGGAGAGTGAGAAAAAGAGAAAGAGAGTTGAAAAGAGGAAGTGGTGGGGGAGAGAGAGAGAGAAAGAGAGAGAGGGGAGATAGATCAAGAGATCACTGTTGACTCACTGCATGCCATATGTAAAGTTTCTTGGTAAATGATGTAGTTTGCTAAGAGGAAATGTGATAATTTCCTTGGATTATGTAACATTGTATTGGAAGGATTATAGTACTGTGCAAGAATAAAATGTTTGTTGCCATTTGATTGTGACACATTGTCTCCCTGTTTTGCACTTTTCACTTTCACTTCTACTTTTTATCTTTCTCGCTCTCTCAACCTTGTTCCAGGCTGCCTCTTCACATCCCCCTTCTCCCCTCCCCCCCCCCCCCCCCTCTCTCTCTATCTCCCCTCTCTCCCCCTCTCTCTCTCTCTCTCTCCGTCTCCCTCTTTCTCTCCCCTCTCTCTCTCTCTCTCTCTCTCTCTCTCTCTCTCTCTCTCTCTCTCTGTCCCGGGAAATCCAACCTTTAAAGTAGGTTGCTCCGAAGAAAAGCAGAAAAATCGGAGAAACAGATTGGGGAAAGTTTAAACGAAATGAAATTGATGAATTTGTATGGAGAAATTTGTTCACTGTGGTATGTTGGACGCCTCTTCCATAGTTGCCTTTATTGGTACAAAATGACTCAAACATCATTTTCATATTGCTTAACAGGATACAATTTTTAGGAAAGATTTTCTTTGGAGAGAAATTGGGTGTCTCAGTCGATTACGTCACAGTCGAATCATGACTTATTCGCCAATTTGAGATTTACTGTGATAAGTTTAGTGATATAAACTTTAAAACATGACTTTCTTCTTTTCTATTCAAATTCGTTCAAAGTTTCAACATAATCATTTCTTAGATTTTTCATGTTTTTCTGCTTTCACACAGTTCAGCTTCTTGCAAAAGTTATTTCACTGACTTTTAATATTTCAATTTTATATTTGTTTGCGAACTCTCAGAAAATTATAAAAGTTTATTTTACCTTTTTCCTTTTCCTTTTTTTATCAACTATTTATCTCTCTCTCTCTCTCTCTCAATCTCTCTCTCTCATTCTCTCTCTCTCTCTATCTCTCTCTCTTCATTATCATATCCATGTTATCTCTGTATTCATCTGTTGCTGCTGCTTCTGTTGTTGCTTTGTTTTTTAATTTCATGTTCATAGATGCCTAGACTTTCTTTCCAAGCACCACTCGGTATGGTTGATCGTTTTCCTCGCCAATAAATATCATTATCTTCCATGCTATCTCGTGCTCTATAGTCCTTCCTGTCACGTATATTCTCCTATCGCATTTCTTTAGGATTTTTCGACATAACGCCGGTGTTTTTTAATGCTCGAACTTCGGAACATCAGAAATTATCTTTTATGATCGGATATGTAAGAGTAATTTGAAACGTTCTAAAACTTATTAGTCATAATCACTATACTCAATTTCATCTGGGATTATTCACTTTTTTTGCCTTTCTGCCATCTATATACGGACTTCTAAAAAGTCGATGTATTGTTTTGAATTATTAGAACATTCTTTTTTATGTTAACTGTAAGGCGTGGAACTACATGGACCCTAATGCAAAACCATATTAATCATCAGTGTAAATGAACTGCATGAATTTATTACATTTATTCTAACATAAATTTCAAAAGAAGAAAAACATTTAATTTCTATAAATTGTATTCTTAATTCACTATAAAAGAAGTGTTACCTGTTATAATTGAGTCATGTTCATTTTGTTACTTTTCATTACGTATACATACAATATATATTTATAGAGATTGAACATAACTTGACCCCCTTGCATCCTCATATTAATGATTTCCTGTGTGATCATTACACGAGCCAAATTAATGAATGTTGTTCCTTTTGAAGAGTGAGAAAGCCTTTATGTGTCCTTGGGAACGAAAGACAGAGCCTCTGGTATAACTAGTCACGATGATAAGTCATCATCAATTAATAACAAGGTTGAGCTATGCATGGGGTCGTGATGGGATGGGACTAGCCGCGTGTTGGCTTGAGTTGGACTGTTGTAGAAAATATCAAGTATTGCTACAAATGCTTATAATAAGGAATCATGTTCATGTATGGGTGGTCAAAGTGAACGAATTATCGATTATCGTGAGTCAAAATTCTTGAACTGTCCTTGATACCTGAAGACCCTGTAGGAGTATCCCTTTTAATGTGAGTAATCTTTTTTTTTTCATATTCAGTTATCTCTAAAAGCAAAGTCTATATACTTTTGCTCTACTTTTCTCTAAATTATAGATTTCGTTATTTTTTCCATTTCCTTCCAATATGTGAGGGCTACAATTTCATCTTCTGCATGCTGTTTTGTTTGATTGTCTTGATAAACTAAACTTTCTGAAAAGTGAATCCTCTTTTCATTCAATACGTGTTCATCATTTCAGTCTTTAATCTTTACTATTCCCCTTTCTTGTTCTTTTCCTATAGGTCCCTTCCATAATGTACTATTGGGCAACTGATATTACGATCCAAATATTTTTTGTTTTAGTTTTAGGAATTCTATACATGAATTAAAAGGATCGACCGAGTATACTTTATGATAAAAGGGGCAAGGACTTTCTCAAAGTAATCAGAATACAATAACTAACAATAACTAACTTTCGATAACTAAATATATTTGATTTGATTTAAATGAATCGAGATAAATTATTGTAGAACAGCTGTCTCTTCTTCAATTTTAAGGAGGCCCGTTTAATTGTTATGATGATTAAACAACAAGAACAGCGAGAGCAGTAGTCCCACCCCCCCCCCACTCTCTCTCTCTCTCTCTTTCTTAACTTTGGAAGTATTTGATTATGAACATCTTAATCAAATGAAATTCATTGGATTTCTGTTAATGATATAAAAAAATAGATTGTGAATTTAATCACATGTAAAATGGCATCTGTTTCATCACAATACACGGAAGTTAATCATCGACCCCTAACTATATAGTATGGCCCCTACCAGGCGCGGCGGAACGTCGGGGGGGGGGGGGCTTTTGTTTGGCCGACAAAAGGTGCCCCTCACTTCCATTGTCCGAGCCCGACATTTCGCCGCCTCTGGCCCCTAGTCTTTTGGCATTCTTACAACATCTACCCTCAAATATGGGATTTAAAAAACCCCGACTGTAATGTTTGGATGGCAACTTGATAAAGAAAGTGCACTGTAAATTGAAAGAAAAGTAGCTTTCATGTTCATCTGATGAAAATTAGAATTTTACGAATTGTGAATCATAAAATGCATGTAACATTTCCAACTTGGTTGCAGAGTCAATGTGGCTCTTTTATTTCATGTTCATTATGATTTATGTCTTTTACAGCAACAAATCTACACTGCTTCATTGACAATGTACTAAATGGAACATTAAAAGGAATCTCCAATTAATTTCTTTCTACGACTAGTGATGACACATGCCTATTTCATCTCAATATTCTTAAACTGCTGACCCCATTACACGTGGTGTTTTACTTGCCTAAATCTATCATAACTGAATGCTTTGACAAGATGTTTGAATTAGACGAAACAAACTCAGAGAAGGTGTAATGACACTATATAGCATTTACAAATTACGTTGGTAATCACCATTCACCACTACATTTCTCAAGGGAATTTTCTTCTCGAAAAAATGATCGTTCAACAGATATCCGATTCTTAAAAGTTTTTTTCGTTTAGCAACGTTTACTTGATTATTTTCAAAGAGAGAGAAAAAAAGAGCAACAACGTTCAAATGAAAGATCATTCATTCACAACCTATACTAGGCCAAGAGGGTTTGTTTGTTTCTAGATTTTTATCGTAACCAAAGCGTAAACGATGATTATTATGATTTTTGAACGCTGGTACTAATGAACCATATTCACATGACTTGTAAAACTTAATGTTTCGTATACAAAAGTTATTTGAACTTTAATGCTCTTTCGAACGATATGAAGCATTTCTATTTCACTCAGTCATATCCCCCAAAACTATCTTAAAATGGAAAGGAGTTTACTTTAATTCTTTTAACATCCTGCTTGTCATTTCTTTTCTATTAGTTGCCAAAGGTCAAACTGAAAAAAAAAACCAACCTAAAATTCACTCAAATTATGTTTCAATCATTTTCTTAGATTACCACATTTATGATTCATCTTCAAAGCACTGATATAAAAGGTACATCGAATTCATATTATTCCTGACAGAGTAATTTGAGATGAAACATTTCACGTAGTCTGTTTGTTATTATTAAAGAGTTGATATTATATCACTTGAAAAAGGAAATTTTACTACAAATTACCAGACATCGGGTTAAGGGATAGATATATAGTTGGTTGTTCATGGACTAAGAATCTATGTATAAAGCATATTTGTTTGATTATGTTCCAAAAAGTGATTACTATTTTAGTAATATAGATCAATGATTTTATTCCAAAATCATTACATGACACGTACCAATATATATATATATATATATATATATGGCGTCATAATAGGGACCGGTGTATTAAGGCCACCGCACGCCTTACGATCGGTCTGCGATCCGATTTGTGAAATAAATCGCTATGGCATTAAATATTGGCATTTAAACAAATCAAATCTATCCTATTCAGGTTCTGAAAAGTAATATGAATACTAAACATGGGGTTTTGGTGAGCTGTCAGCTTTCTACAGGGAATAAGGACAAAATTAGTTTCAAATCGTAGGCAGTCGTACGATTTTTGTGACGTCACTACGACTGGGAGCCGATTTGACCATTTCACTGACTAGAAAACTCGGCAAAGGCCATATTATCGATTTTACCATCTGAATGACTATTCAGACCCTCAATCAAAAATATTTTTCGTTTTTAAATGATTTGTCAAAATGATATTACAATTTCTTCTGAAATCGGATCGCAGACCGATCGTAAGGTGTGCGGTGGCCTTTAGGGAGACACCTGGACAAAGAACGAGACAAAAAAACTGTCTCCCCAATGACATATATATGGTTATATATATATATATATATATATATATATATATATATATATATGTATATATATATATATATATATATATATATATATATATATATATATATATATATATATATATATATATATATATATATATATATATATATATATATATATATATATATATATATATATATATATATATATATATATATATATCATGATCCTGTTCACATGCCAAAACACCAGGAAAACCTCACGGCCTAGGAATTGTAATAAGTCATATCTAATCATTTTAAAACAACGAATACAACCCAACATTTAAGTCTATATTATTTTATGACCTTACATCAGGCATTAATAAATTAACTTTCAAGAAATGAAAAGGGTAAAAAGTGAAAGTAGTTCAAGGAAGCATAAATTCATCTTCAAATTCGCATAAAAACATTTCGAAGTTTCGAGGTAATATAATATTTAATGTGTAATGAGAATCTGGCCATATCATATAATTAGTCTTTGACAAGCCCGAGATACATTTACCTATAACAGTTTTAAATTAAAAGCTAACTCCTTTGATTTGAACCGTGCTGAGTAATGTATTCATTAATTCATTACCTAACTTGAACGCTTGTAAACACTATACCATCATTATGAATACACAAAAATAATTTCCCCCTAAAAATAATGTGTTTCAGTCTTAGTTATCTTTTGGTAAATTGTGGCTTCATCCCCCTCCTATACATAAAACCATCAAAATGACAAAAAGACATTTTATAAGTTCTGATGACAATGAAGGCTAGCACACACAAAGTAATATACTGAACAATATGAAATAAAGGATAACTTACCCACAATGACAGAAACGAATACCGCAAACACTGCCCATTTCTTCTCACAAGCCATGATCGTCTCAACATGGAATGGATTGTCCGGAATCAGACCTTCATTTATAAGACCGCCAAACTGACTCATTATAAGTTAAGTTTAGAAAGTCGGTAATTGAATGAGTGTCTCTTGATAGGGGGCTTATGATATCATCTCTGATTGGTTGGTCGTTGCTAGGCAACAGGAGGCTGTAATACTAATACGGAAATATTAGGGAAAATGCTGACGTTCGGGGGTTCCATTTCTGGGGAGAGGTTTAATTTATTCATCCAAATTTAGCTTTCTTCTAGTTTTAAGTTTAAATGACGTGGGGAACTTTTACTCTACTTTTACAAATTCACTGTCTTAGTGAGTTTGTTATCAAACTTGATAATTTGGAAAGGAATGTAAATGCAATTTAGATTAAGAATCGGGGAGGGTATTTGTAATGAGAATAGAATAGCAGAATTTATTTTACAGCTAGTATTCGTCCCTTCAAGACATAAACCTATACATTATATTGTAATTCACTTGATTTCAGATCTTCTTCCTTTCTTTTAAGATGCCAACATTTTTTTTTATGATGCTTAATTTCTTTGATGTTTCAACATCCTTTACTAATCATTTCACCCCTCTTTGTTTGGTCTTCTATACAAGCAGCAGGAAGGAAATAATAATGAGAGTTTTGGTGTTTGTGTGTGTGTGTGGGGGGGGGGGGGACGATTGACAAACCAGTAAGATCCATGGATATACAACTCTGAAACAGGTATATACAGGTCATTGCATAGTCAAAGTCTGCACATGAGCAGATGGAGGTCATTCGGACAGAATACAAATTATGAAAAAACTAATTACCTAATTATTACGTAATTATTACTTGTTATGCATAAGCAATGCTTTTCACGATACGGATGTAACTATTCCTATCAAATGGGAAGCAAACATTGGAATCAAAATGTTGCAAAGTATGTTACATTTCTAACCATTAAAAAGCTAAATCTGAATTATTCTAAGATAGTTATAAAGTTAGAAATACCATGTTCATCGGAAACGTAATTAAAATATTTTATCATGCTTCAAATACACGCCTAGTAATCTAATATAATGTGCCATTAAATTATATTATATTATATTAGATTAGATTACTGTGCCATTAATGTGTTTTGGTAAGACAATAATCTACATTTTTCACTCTCACCCCAGGTGGGGTAAATTGGAACCTGATAGGGAGTAATTATTGGAAGCTAATAATAGGGCAGCTTGAATAAAGCCAGTGTACTATCTTTATGGGCGTCTTCAGCATCTCTTCGGATGCTATGTCGATTATCATTTTTTAAAACTTTTAAAACTTGCCAGAATTAACTATTCTACCTCGTTTTGAAATATTTCATTTCTGACATGGAGAAAAGATTTCATGAACAGTTGAAAAAGTCTTAAGTTGATATATATTATCACAAATGCAATTTACTCTTCAAATATAGGTTTTCTCGGTCAAATTCATCAAAACAGCAGCCAAATTGATGCACAGTCGTTCGATTTCATTTGAATGTGAATGCTCTTCAAGGTCAACATTCAGTTGCCCAAAATGAGCATTCAATATAACTTTTAGGGCAAGCGATCGCATACTTTCATCATGCATTTTAATAGAATGAGCATACAAATTAGAATTTTACCCAATGAGAATTCAAATTCACGGGAGCTTCGGATCGCGAACATTTGGGAATTCGATTTTATCAACAGACAAGCATGTTCGCGATTTAAGCAATGGATTTAACAATGCACTCCTTCCCTTCGAAATTTTCAAATTGTTTTTACAAGATAAGATTTAGTGACAATATGTAAAGACGTATTCTTTCAGTGTCATAAATCAAGAATAAGTGATAATGATGAAAAATTATATTACTTTACAAAAATTTAAAATCATGGAACAAAAACATGAATATATGTATTTTTAAAAAGTTGATAAAAAACGCAAGCGCCGAGGACGATTTCTGTCTATGAAGTGGGGTTGCTCGAGCCCCGTTAGCACCCCTCCTATTCTTGGGGCTCTGTGATTAAAAAAAAAATATAATAACAAAGCGAATGGTACACTGAACAAAATAAGATTAGACAAAATAAAAAAGACAGACCATATGATGTGAAAGGCTACTCTGAATATGCTGTACACATTTGAAACGATACAGACTGGTATATGAAAAATTAAGGGTAGTCAAATAGTTCATTTTAACACCATATCATTTGATGACTTCATCATTTTGCAACAACAAATTACATTTGAAAATATTAGAATGCTTAGATGACGAAAAAATTGGAGAACTTAGATTCATAAAAAAAGGCAAAGCCCGGCTACTCTGTTCTTCTTGTACCTGTTTGAAAATGAATGAACATTTCTAACTTGACTGCCTATTAATGAAAAGGTAAGTAAAACTCGAGCAAGATTCCGCACCCAAGTCGTCGTAAATGAATTTGAATGACGCTCTGGCCTCTTTGAATTGAACGACAATAAATTAATTTGGATGTTCAAAGCACGCCTGAAAACTATGAACCAAAGGAGAAAACGGAACGAGCAAATCGCAAGAATTCGAGTGTTTGAAAATGAATTTGAAAGCTAATTTTGCGAATTTGACCAAGAAAACCTATAATATATTTGAGCCTGTCTATAATTCTGTGAAATCTTACAACCCCCGCTCCCCCCCCCCCCCCTTCCGGCCTCTTCGTTCATCTGGCCTCTTCCTGATTACTGAATAATTTATGATTCATTAATTATGAAGCTCTCGTATTCTTCCTCTTCAGCCTTTACACCCACCAGTCCGCCTACACAAACAACTACATTAAGAAAATAATACACTCCTCATCATGATCATTGTTTTCTCCTCCCCTTTCTCTTTCTATCTCTCTCTCTCTCTCTCTCTCTCTGTCTTTTCCTATTCCACCCACACAAACAACATGATCAACAACGTGATATAAATTGCATGTATGTTTTCCTTGAAGACTATTCTTTCTTTCTTTCTCTCTCTCTCTCTCTCTCTCTCTCTCTCTCTCTCTCTCTCTACCTGCCTCTCTGTTTCTTCTTGTTTCAATGCATATCTCTATTAGTCTGCTTGTCTCTCTGTCTTCATTCCTCCCTTCCTTCTTTTTTTTTTGCTCTCTCTCCGTCACGTTCATTTCATTCCCCTCTCTCTCTTCCTCCCTCTCTCTTCCTCCCTCTCTCCCCCCTCCCCCTCTCTCTCTGTTTCCGATCATTAACTTATGTTTAATTACAATTACAATTCTTTTTATATACTACTTCTCATGTCGCCCCCACCCCCCCCCCCCCCAACAAAAAATGAGAGCGGAAAAGCGGGGGAAGTGAGAGAAAAAAAGCCTAAAAAGGGTGCTAAGAGCCCTTATCTTTCTCTCAAAAGTTGCTCAAATTTTTCACCCTTCGCGCGGGAAGGGGGAACAACCCAATCCCTGCGCCCACCCCCTGTTACACGTACAGTCCAAATGATTTAAAAGCAGTCAGGGCGTCGAACTAACTTTTCGCCTAAAAATAAGGTGCCATACGAGCCATTATGTTTCTCTCAAATTTCCTAAAACTTCATAGCTTTCGCGCTTCGCGCGGGAAGGGGGAAACTCCCCCTCCCTGCGCCCACTCGTGTTACATGTACAGTGCAATTATGCGTCCAAATAACTGAAAAGCAGTCAGGGCGTCGAACTAATTTTCCGCCTAAAAAAGGGTCCTACGAGCCGTTATATTTCTCTCAAATTTGCTAAAACGTCAAAGCTTTCGCGCTTCGCGCGGGAGGGGGGAAACTCCCAGCTCCCTGCACCCATCCCCTGGGTAGTACGCTTCGCGCGCTCATCAGGAATTTTGCAAGGAGTTTCACAACCGCCCCCCCCCCCCAATGAAATCCTGGCTACGCATTTGTGTGCTCGCCCACAGTAGCCCCCCCACACACACACACCCACACACCCTCTCTCTGTATCCCGTCTCTCACCTCTCTCTCTCTCTCTCTCTCTCTGTGTGTGTGTGTGTGTTCTCTCCCTCTCTGTCTCACTTCAGTTTCATTCTCTCCTTTTGCCATTTCCATGTTTTCTTCATCTCACTTTCTCCCATTCTTCTACGCTTTATATCTTTCTGTACTCTAACTCTCTGTCTCTCACTCTCTCTGTGGCTCTCTCCCCCCTCTCTCTCTCACAGTGCCCACACACACCCACCCACACACACACACACTCTTTCTAAACAATCCAAGTTTAAAGGCAAGTTGGACATACCAAATTATGAAAGTTACGATGACAATGCAATATTGTTAACAAGCGATTAAAAATCGTATTTATCAGCAAGAGTATAATCAAAGATATTCAAAATATATATTCCATTGATTACAAAACAAAACTATTATGGCACGTTGTATTTCTTTAAGGTATAATTATTAAATTATAAGTATAATCTATTGTCTTTCAATTTTTATTCATCTTTTTCTCAATAATTTTTCTCATTCTTTTCGTCGTTATGCAGTCATTAATGTATAGAAGAAACAGCAGGCGTCATTTAAAAAAAGATTATTACTAGGCACAGTTATTGGTATTTCAGAGGCATTGTTAATTTCGAGGTTATAAATTATATGTATATGTTTTTAAATTCTCCGAATGCAAGAAAATAATTCGTAACATCAGTGGTTTGTTATAGATTAAAAATTCATTCGATGAAGTAGAATTTCATTCTGAAACACTTATACTCTGTTGAATCTTAATATAAATATACTTCTATCTTTAAAGATTTAAAAAAACACCAAACAAACAACAACAATGAACAACGATAATGAAAAATATGATCATTCACTGAATACCGCTATCTACAACAAGCACACAGCTCTAGCTCTGTTATGATCTCATAATTCACTCGATATCCTCCGTCGGAATCACAAATATCTTTTTCCAGAACAATACTCCGATATTAGAACACTCATGTCAAAATATACTTAGCTATTCCCCACATCAATATACATTATATAGTTTATTCTTTAATTTATATAGTTTAATTTATAATTTATTCCCTGATTGTCAGGAAGATGTATGATAATTATCTAGTTGCGACAGTAAAGATCGTCATTTAAAATGGATGATATGATAAACATTAAGCACACAAAATGGATCTTTATTCGTGAGCTCACTCAGTAGTAACGCCTTACAGTGTATAAACCCTCATGAGCCAGTTGCATAGTTAGTACATTATCTATCAAAAATAAGTCATGTGAATAAACACTGGAAGTATTTATGCAAGGAATGTTTTAGGGACGGTGTTTATTTACATACTGATGAAAGTAGTAAGATAAATAAAGGACAAAGAATATTTAGTTCAGGTATTATGATCGAATTGGAGATTGAGAAGGAGATATCTGCATTGAAGTAAACATATACATATACGTTTGATTAAATGTTTTTGGTATTGTTTCCCTTTCTTCACAAGTCCTGAACATAACTTCCTGTTTGAGCATTGACTGGATAATATGAAGCTTTTACTTTCCTGTAGGCTGGCAGGATGATCGACTTACTCCCTTGTGTTTAGAATTATAATTGTTTTCATTGTGTGCAAAACACTGTGCCACGATAGCATCACATCGACATAGCTCGTACTTACATGTCTCCGTGTGGGGATTAGATGCTGATAGGAGAAAAAAAAACAGATACAAGAATAAGAGAGAAAATAGTAGTAGTTTAGTTATCAATAGCATATCTTATTTGTATGTATCGAAACGTTTAATACATCTTGTGGCTCACTATTAGTTTTTTTTCTTCTGTGAGTCAATCTAACTCAACTAGCTTGGCCATGGGCAATCATGTTATCGCCCCATCTACGGTGTACATTGTATCAGTATGGCACATGTCCATCTAAAACACTGATCTCTACGGAAATTAGTGGTCTAAAAAGTGAAACAATACGCTTTGAAAAGATAGTTATAGAGTGTGAGTCAAAGAAAATGTTTTAAAAATTGTGGGATTAACAGAGTATATTTAGCATGTATGAGTATATATTCCTTTGTTGTTTGGTAACATTTGTTTCATTGTTGCCGTTACGGTTGAGTGCACAACAGCAATAGTTTGAAAGATAGTCAAAACTCATTTGCGCCAAGTCGTATGATTACCTGCTGAAACGAACACAACAACATTCACACAAACAATGAGCGTAAAGTTTATGCATATGTTTAATCAAGACAAATAGACATGAGAACCAAAAGTAAATGAATAAATCAATAAAGCCAGAAGTCATAACATTCAGTGATCTTCACTGAAAAGTCCTTTGTCATAATCATTTTGGGCACTTGGACATAGCTTTCAATCTTCCACATGGCGTCCGTTTCTCTCGCTGCATTTCTGAGCTCGATGGAGCATCGCTGCCATTGGCCCTACGAAGTGTCTGCCTGTCTGCAAGTCCTCTAGAGCCCTCTCGATAAAAAGTTGCGATTAAACGCAACTCAAAAAATTAAACGCAACTTGATTTTCAACCAATCAGGATCGCGTATTTGGGACCTGTGTTAATTTTTTTGAGTTTAATCTCAACTTTTTTATGCAAGAGGGCCCAGGTCTGCTGGTAGGGTGCTGTAAACCTTGGACTTCAGGAACCCCCAGACGAAGAAGTTCATGGATGTTAAGTCTGGAAGTCTTGGGGGCCATTCCACAGGAGCTTTCTAGCATTAGCTTCAACAGCCCCTTGCCCGATTTGGATAACTCAATTATCATTACAAAAGCCCTTTTGCTCATTGTGCATTCTTACATGAGAATGATTATTATTAATCACGGACGGACATATGACAAATTTTGAAAGTTTGAAGTAAAGAGAGCTATTTTATGTTTCATTGTGAAGGGCAGGGGCGGATCCAGGATTTCGTATTAGGGGGGGGCACACAAATGCAGGATTGTCAACTTTGGGAAACTGCTTGGAGGGAGACCCATATTTTTTTGGTCTCTCGCCAGCCCTCCAAAAGTCGCTCAGTGGGGGGGGGGGGGGGGGGGGGGGGGGGGGGGGCGAGCAAAAAAAAAAATTTTCGCCAGCCCTCCAAAAGTCGCTCAGTGGGGGGGGGGGGGGTTATGGGGTCCAGTTACCCTCAATAATTCACCAGTGGATCCGCCACTGGTGAAGGGTATCACTGAAGGAGTTGAAATTTGATAAAAATTTGGTTGCCATGGTTGCCTACTAAAATTATAATCCATAAAATATTCAATGTCAGGGACGGATAAAATGCCTATTCTTAAAGGATTAGGCTCATATTTTTGTTATTACTACTTTGAAAGTAACATTATGTGTAGAAGATCAAAATCAATCTGTAATAAGGTACCTTGAATTATTATATTAATGATTGTAGCAAAGAAAATTTATAGTTTCTGCAATCTAATATAATCAAGATACCTTGAACCAGATATACCAGATTTACTTTATACTCTACATTAATATTGCCCTATTTAAATTATGGCTTAGTTGCTTGGGGCAACACACACTCTATTTATCTTGATAGAATCTTATTATTACAGAAAAAGGCAGTCCGTATCATATCAAATCTTTCCTGAAATCACACACGGACCCACTATTTTTCGAAAATAAAATCTTAAAAATACAAGATTTGTATCGTCATAATCTCGGTCAGTTCATGTATAAATTAAATAATAACTTGTTACCTGCACTATTCAGTGATATATTCTGTAAGAATATGACTATTCATAAATACTCCACACGACAATCAAATGAATTTCATTTACCCCTTACTAGAACTATCTTCACAAAATCTATATTTACTTTCACCGGACCAAAATTTTGGAATAATCTTAATTCGAATATTAAAGATGCTCCTAGTTCACACTCATTCAAGAAACAACTAAAGACTTTTCTTTTGGTTTCCTACCGGGAATCAAATTGATTCTTGGTAGGAAATTGACTGATTGAAACTTATAACTTTTAGATGGAATCATCATCATCCCCCATGACTTATGGTAAATTCTCTGTTAATTCGGCATTCTGCATTCTGCTATGATTTTATTCAATTTTTGCTTCATATTTCAAATCGTGTTTCGCCCCCAATACTGCGCATGCTCTCTATATCTATCTTTCCCTCTTTCTCTTCTAATAAGCCAGCGTTCTTTTTGTTTGTTTTTTGTTTTGTTTTTGTTTGTTTTTTGTTTTGCTTTTGTTTTGTTTTTTGTTTGTTTTTTGTTTGTTTATTTCCATTGGTGTGTGTGTGTGCGTGTGTGTGTGTGTGTTTTTCTCTCTCTCTCTCTCCTCATTCTCTTTGGTGTTGTCCGTCTTCTTTTGTTCGTCTTTTTCTTTTCTCTCTTTTCTGTGGCGATAAGTTAATTTTTTTGGGAGGGGGCTGTTGCAGTTATTATTTTTGGTGTATGCGGGGGTGTGAGGGTGTGTGTGTATGCGTGTGTATCTTTTTTTTTTAATGTATACTTGCTATATAAATTGTACAGAAATTTTTTTGAGGGGTTTGCAAAATACAAGCTTTGCTTTTTAGCATTCCCCTCCATTTTCAGCATTTATTTATTATAATTATCTTTGAAAATTACACTGAATGAAAATTATTGTTATTACATGCATTTTGTTCATGATATTATTTAGGATGTATTTACGTTTGTTTTTATATTTTTGAAAATGATTCATGATATTATTTATGATGTAATAACGTTATATTCTGTTGAAAAATGGTTCATGAAATTATGATGTAATTACGTTGTTATATTCTGTTGAAAATGGAAAATAAATGAAATGAAATGAAATGAAATGAAATATACAAACCCAAAGTAAGAAAATACAGATCTAAACGTACATGCATAACCTTTCTAATATCTTGTTGAAGTGTAAGGCTTGGTTGTATCACATTCCCTAATCAATGAGAGGGGAAAAGACACATCTTCTAGCTGTGGACTAAGTTTCATACTTACTGCATGTAATTTTCTTGGCTCCATTCTCTGTAAGCTTCTTGTAGCCATAAGTCTGACCAAACGTATCAGCAGGACAAACACCATCATTAACGAGCTTATCATAACACTGGTTGTGTCTCATACAGCATCTATATAAACAGAGAGAACAACAAATATCATGCTTAGTTGCAATAACAGTTATTTACTAAACTACAAATTTTCTGA
Organism: Heliocidaris tuberculata; assembly: GCA_025618425.1. Classification (NCBI taxonomy): domain Eukaryota; kingdom Metazoa; phylum Echinodermata; class Echinoidea; order Camarodonta; family Echinometridae; genus Heliocidaris; species Heliocidaris tuberculata. The sequence continues at coordinate 38,566,304 of CM046838.1, read as the reverse complement.
AGCCTCTTCCTTTGTCAAGTTGAGAAGAGACTGATGTTAAAGAATGAACAATAACAATATATAAGATGGAAACGCGTTACCATGGATGCGCGAATTCGTCCAAGACAGAGAAGAAGATATAAACATTCTAAACATTTTATTCAGATTCATATTTCTTACACTGTAGGCTACGGTTGTATCAGGCAGAGGCTAATTTAGGGGGGGGGGGGCGAGCAGCCGAGCACAACCGACCTATACCCCCTTTTGAAACCAGATTGGCATACATTAAGTACACAACAAAAAGTGCCCCCTTAAATATGTATTTTTTTAGGAATTGAATGTGCCCCTTTTTAATACAAAATCCTGTTCAGTGTAACAACCCCTGTATCAGACACCGACTTGGAGAAATTTTGAGTGTTTTTTTTCCCCATCGGCTCGAGGACATGTCGGTTTGTAATAGGAAAGGCCATTTGATAGGGGCCGGTTTGTACACCGAAACTTAAGGACAAAATTTCGATTACCATTCCGCTCTTGAATGATAGCAAATCATTCAATTCATCTTCAGTTTAGAAAGTGAAATTCCTTGCTCTGCAGTTTCGTCAAAATCTTATTTATATCAACAATTGTCTCCCTAAAGGATTGTGTAAATGGATCTCAGTACCACAATTGGGAAATGAAGCAAGCCATGCTTCAGGATAAAACAACATCATACGACAATGAAATTCTTCCGATCAATATTCATCACGGGGGTTCGTGAAATGTACCATATTCTCCATTTCTCTTCGGTAGTTTAAAATATATATTATTAAAAGGATGTAATCAAGAAACAAACAAGCAAACGTTTATTAACAGCATGAACATGAAAACCAACTTGTGGCGTAAGCTAAACTTAATTTAGAGAAATGAAGTTTCAACAAAGACATGCACTGAATCTAATGATTCCTTTTGAAATTTGAACAAATCATCAACTGGCATTTCCCACCACAATAATCACAATGTTACAAAAGAAAGAAACATAGAAAGTCGAACACCTATTGACTATCTTTTGAATTAGGCATGTGATTTTCCCTTTTATACAGATCGAATGAACAAACTTTCCAAGGGCATGATTACAGGCAAAGTGGGACAACTTTGAAGTTCATAAGGCCGAGCTATCAATTTCCGCTAAGTATCGTATAACCCTGTTTGTGGGATTTTCATGAGTCACTAGAGTTTCGGGGCATTTGTTTCACGATTCGACAAAATGGAATCAAACCCAACACGTATTCGGTTGTGATAGGTTAATTGTGATGAAATGAAATACATTACAGATTTTCCCGTCCAGCTTCAAAAATGTGTATAATTATTATGAGGCACTTTAGTTGGGCGGGGGGACTTCTATCCTCCATCCTCATAATTATGGTTTAATAACTGTTTCTCATTATAGATGCCCTTTATGAGTCATGTACTTAAAATCACATACAGAACGTATTTTTAAAGAAAATAACATTCTTTGACCATATATTTCTCTTTCGATAATCATGTGACACATCATCGTAATGTATGTTTTTCATATTTTCTGTTATAATATCTGTAAAGCCAAGTTCCTGTTGGAAATGAAATAAACATGAATTTGAAATTTGAATTTAATTGGGTCGTCAACTATGATACATTTTTGTATAGGGAGAGGGGTAAGTATGTACTTGTTGGAATCATGATTATATGAATGCATTTGATTCATATGACATATTTACGATTGCTGGGATGTATAGTAGCGATCATGGTGAATTGTTATTTTGGAAAATATTGGTGGATTGAATGACTTAGTATAGCCCAATCTGAATACAATGAAGTTCACAGGGTCACCGTAGAGGTCGACATGGTTACTCTAGACAAGGTCAACAAACTATATAGATTAAAGAACTTCCTGTCATGAATCCGGTAGAAACATATATCTCTTTCCGTTATGAATTCTGATAAAAATAAATTGTTCTCAATCACGTTAAAGGTTTGGTTAATATGAGGTAACATCCAGTGCGATGTTATGAATGGGAAACTATGAAAAACAAACACCGATTCAAATATCACCCTCAACAAGATGAGATTTATGAGCAATGATAGATTTTATTTTGTATTCGTACAATAATATAATTGTATCAAATTTGTTCTATTTTGCTGAATAAACACGGGAAACAGAAAACATATGAACATGTGGGACTACACAAAGAGTATGTCTCTTAATCCAGCGGATGAAACAATTCTTATTAGTCGTTTTAAAGGTGAAACCATTTATGTCTCTCATTCTAAATTCTTACTTTAATGTTCTTCCAAATACTTGTTGGAATAAAAAAGTAAAAAGTAATTAAAACATTATTAGGTATACTCTATAGTAAAACATAATGAACCTATTTCAACCCCGAATGTCAGTTCGTGTTTGGTTAATAGATTCTAGTTGTCCCATAGGAGGAGTGATTTGCATTACTGTAGACTTATTTTTCGGGCTACCCTCTCCTAATCAGCTAGTTTTTAAACAATGGATTAGACTTTGATCCATGGTTTGGGGGTTCAATAGGGGTTGCTTAAGATCTATAAGGGTTTCGACTTCAAAAGATCAGCTTGTGGTTAGGACACGTGAACTGACATTCAAATTATGTTTTGAGTTTTATTCTATCAACGTGCAAAGTTTTTTTTTAAATCATGTTTATGATATGGATACATTATTATCTTGGTTCCTAAGACTGTTCATAACAATTTCAAAGGCACATCCAGATATTGAAGAAAAAAACGGGGTGGGGTGCAGCAGGGTATGCCTATCACTCACATTAGCGCCATTACGGAGTCTCCTCGCAAAGCTTTTGAAACATAGTTGTTAACATTATCATAATCCGAACAATGATTATGACGAACAACGTGATGATAATGTGAAAGTGTCACATGGCACGGGGTTCGAGTCCCTGTCAAGACATTAATCTAGATTTGCCACTCTCCACCCAGTACTGGTAGGAACATATTCCTTCAATGTTTGAACGTCTTACCATGGTAGCTGGGCTGAAGGTGGGCTTACTGCAGGGCCCTCAAAAAGAACAGTTTTAGAACTGGCGATGCTACCCTGGGTAAAAAAAGAAGAGCCTGTTTCGGCTTGGGGATCTTTGAACGAGGGGCACTCTTCATTATGTGTGCTATGGGGTTAGGGGTCTTCGAGGGAGCTGTGCTTTCCGGGACATAACTTAACCGTGGTGGTTCTCTCTTTTATAATATGTCTTTTTATGAAATGCTCTTGTCACTTTTTTCTTCCCTTTTTACAATAACTGCTAATTATTTGTAAATTTTGTGATTCTATTTGATTATGAAACAATAAAACATATAATTAAAAAAAAAAAAAAGAGATCATGTTTTTATTATGATGATTTCCAGAGTCAGTGCAAGTAGACTAGCGATTTATAAAGTCTACTTGCAACTGACTCTATATCACTGAACTCTATGGAGTTCAGTGCTCTATATATAGTAGTAGTGTTGGATTATGTGGATCTGTTAGTCTAGAATTCAGACTGTACTACTTACCCATCGATTTCATCAATAGGAATGATTCCATCCGTAGGACCATTCTTACTGCAGTAGCAGCCGTAGTTCTGGAACTTGCGAGCACTGATAAGCCAGCTAACCTTGGGATCGACCCATTGAATCATACGACCAATGTCCATATCACCACACTCCACTGTATAGGGTAAGAAGAGAAGCATGTTAAAAGGTTTATTAAAATCACTTAGAGGGCGGAGGAACAGAAGGTCCATGACCCTTCATTTCAAAAAGACAATAATAATTTTTAGTAAAGTATCATGGTGGAGAAACTGAATTGTACCTTAAGTTTTCAGGGTTACACCATGTAATCTTTCAAGGAATAAGAGCCCTGAAAAGGTCTTTGGTTGTCGACGTTTCTAGATCAGTATACTCTGATCGTCTTCAGGAAAATGACAATACTCATGTAGTGGAGGCTATTTATTGCCTAAGAATTTTTGTTTTATTTTGCTTCTCATAGATTCATTTAGTTTCATTCTTTGACAGGATCCTAGATCCGCCCTGGTTCAGATGATGGACCCCTCCTTCGCATTACCTTTCTAGTTTTACATGCTACTATTTTTGCTAATAATTTCTTAATCTCCTCTGAACCCTTTCTGTACCTTTCTATACTTTTTTATTTTCTTTTTCACTTATTCTCTCTTCGTTACTCTCCCTCCCCCTCTTTCTCCCCTCTCCCTCCATCTCTCTCCTTCTCTCTCTCTCTCTCTCTCCCTCTCTCTCTTTCTCCCTCTCTCTTCTTCCATCTCTCTCCTTCTCTCCCTTGCTCTCATGATGAAGTTGAGTAAAGAGCTACTAACCTGTTGAAAGACACATCAATGTCAGCGCAACGAACGCGATCAAACCCAACCGTTCCATTGTAATCTATTAAACAAAGAAACAAAAAACATCACATGATGATACATCGATGAGCAAAGGTATATTAAATTTAGTCACAGTCGACATGATATTTTATGAACCTAGAAAAGTTCTTTCCGTTGAAGTTTTTGTTGATTTGTGATCCTGGTTGGTCCAAGAACAATTTTAGCTTTGTTGCCCAAAAAAGAAAACTTGAGCAATTTGCATAATTTGCATAAATCCCAAAGTGATCGCTGGTAGCCTTTTCAAGACAATTTTCGCAAAATGTGCTTAAGCCACCACAAGTGTCTAGGGTAGAATATAAGAACAGATAAGGTTCTTAGTTTTAACATTTTTAACTAAAATCTATTGTGAAAAGTTAAAAACATTCAATCATTTAGTGTGTAAAGAAGAAAGAAATCGCCTATTTTCAGCACATGCTTTCAAACTGACCTAGAAACAGGCAAGAAATTCATAGTAAGCTTTTTGGTTTATGTTGTAATATATCATACACATTAAACGTATATACATGTACTGTAAAAAAAAAATTGCCGTTTTTTTTTTCACGGGAAATTTCCTGGCAGTCAGGATGCCGGGAAGCTATTTTTTTTTTCTGTCAGGACTTTCACCACCCGACGAGAGAGGGTAGTATTTGAGCATCAAGAGAGGTGACAATAGGGTTTATTCCGTCAAGACTAGTCGGCATGAATATTCATGCAAAACAAATTGTAGGGATATACTAGTAATAAAATCAGTGAACCAATCTCGCAGTTCCTTGTGTGGCGCATTCGGACCCACGTTGTGCTTGTTGTGAAGGAATTACGAGTTCGAGACTCGGCAGGGTAAGGTGTTAGAATTTAGGAAACTATCATTGAAAAAATTTTCTTTTGCTGAAATAAAGTAAGGTGAAACTTTGAGAAAATACAAGTCTTAAAGTTGTAGTCTCTCTCAAAGTCTCCAAAACGGGGCCTCTTGACCAGTGCCATCCTCTCTTGTCAGTGGCGCAAATCCTGACAGAAAAAAAAATACGCTGCCTGGAATGCCCGTTTTTCCACAGTACATGTAAAATAACAGATTTCCGTGTTTTGGGGGGGGGGGGGGGGGTTTTGGTTTTTTAATTTTTTGTTTCAATAGTAGAAACAGGGTAATTTGTTAAAATATGAGAAAATGTTTTTTTTACCAGTGTTTTATGTTGACTTCCCGTAAACCAACAAACTTGCTGTTGTTTTACAGGAAAAATACTGTAAAATTGAAAAAAGGACTATAATTTATACAGTCCCAAAGGCCAGAAAAGCTGTTTGACAGTTATTATTTTTGACAGATATTATTATTATGTGTTTTCCCCAATATTTGGTAATTTAACAGGGTAACTTGTTAAAATATGAGAAAATATTTTTAACAGTGTTTTATGTCAGGCGATTGCAAATATATGCTGATTTCCGGTAAATCAACAAACTTGCTGTTGTTTTACAGGAAAAAGACTGTAAAATTGAAATAACGGCAATAACTTGTAATTTCAAGGGCCAGAAAACATGTAGTTTTACAGTTATTTTCTACAGTGTATCGTTAAGTGATTTGATTATACAGATTATATTTCACATGTAAATGGGATAGTTTATGTTTTATAGTAACAAAATGATATATCCGTGATAATGATCATCACACATCCGGTATAGTCCACCACATAAACATTACAGAGACCGCAAATTATGATTCAATTAAAAATAGATTCCAAATACACAGTTCTCATCAAATATAAATACATTCTACATACATGAAATATTAGTGTTCGATAAACCTTTTTTCAATTTTATGCGACTTTTTAGTTTTAAAATATGTGTCGACCTATTGCACTGCATAAATGTATAGACCATATTCCATGCAGTTACCAGTTTGATAAGGACAAATGATAATAATCCACTATACACCTCACGTAAAGCTACAACCATTATCATTCTGTATTATTTTGATACTCATCGCAGGTGCAATTATATTCTTGTGCGCAACGTCGATAACGTCCCAACTTGTTACTATGGAAACTGGAAATGTCAACGGGAGAAAAGGCCGTTTCCCCATTTTCCAAGTATATAGCTATATAGGCCTACATTATTTCGTAAAAACTCATTAAAAACCCCATCCGATTATGAAACCATGCTCGTTCGCAAATCGTCAGAGTGTCTATTAGCAATGGGGTGTAGAAACTCATCAATAATTTGAAATGTCGTGTGTGTGTGTGTGTGTGTGTGTGTGTGTGTGTGTGTGTGTGTGTGTGTGTATCAGCTAGGCATGAATGAGGTATAATGATGACCGAATTAAAAGAGTCATCTGCTACCAGGATTACGGGGATGGTGGCTTAAGAATGATAGATTTTGAATTATTTGTGAAAACTCAAAGAGTAATGTGGTTAAAACGGCTACTTTATGGGGAAAGGAATATGGGGTGGAAGCTTTACTTTGACTATAGCTTTAGAAAAGTGGGTGGAAGGTTTATATCCCTGTGTAATTACGATGTTAAATTACTGACTTTTAAAGTACCTTTGTTTTATTTAGAAATTTTAAAGGCCTGGCAAGATATGGAGAAAAGCAGGAGTTTTCTTGTAGGAAAAGCTAATCCAATCATTTTTAATAATAAAGATTACCTTTCCAAAGGTAAAATGATTTTTGATGAAGACTTATTTAAAAAAGAAATTTATCTAGTGGATCATATTTTAGAGAAAGAACAGGTGAAAACAATTTATTATTTCCGTAAATTAGGTTTGAGTAGTGAAAATATTACGGAAATTTGGAAGATAAGTGATGCAGTTTTGAAAAGCGGAAAATATGAAGGGAACTTATCCGATTTCTACTCCGTTGATATACGCAATTATAATATTTCATTGAAGATTTTTGAAAATATCATTCTATTGAAAGATGTACCTTCCAGAAAGGTTTACGAAATTTTTGTAACAGATTTACAACATTTATATACTTTACGAGTAAAAGATGGCCACAATGACTTTGAATTCTCTAAAAAAGAAATAGCAGAAATTTTCATAAGACCTAGAATTGCAACAATTTTACCAAAAGTTCGAGAATTTCAGTATAAATTACTTCATGGAGCAATATATACAAAAGAACATCTCTTTAAATTTGGTTTTGTTGAAAATAATCACTGTTCCTTCTGTAAGAAAAAATTAGAATCCTATGAACACATATTTTGGGATTGCGATGATGTGAAAGCCTTATGGCAGAGGGTGATTGAAAAATTTAGTATAGTTAAGCTTCAAAATGCAGAGTGGAAAGATATATATGTGGGGATTACTGGAAAAGACTTTGAAATCAAAATTTGTAATACAGTAATCTTTTTAATGAAATACATTATTTTCAGGTCAAGGTCAAAGGGTGTAGTTCCTACTCAGGAGGAAATTTGTCAGAGAATAGTAGAACATCGAGAGGAAGAAAAGGCAATAGCTAAGAAAAGGAACAAGTTAGACAAGCATTTGTTAAAGTGGGAGAAGTTGTATGAAAATAGCAGGACTAAGGGCGGTATCCACGAGTGAGAGAGTGAGAGAGAGAGAGAGTGAGAGAGAGAGAGAGTGAGAGAGAGAGAGAAAGTGTGTGTGTGTGTGTGTGTGTGTGTGTGGGTGTGTGTGAGTGAAGGGGGGGGGGGTAGGGGTTTGGGTGTAGGGAGGCCAGTACATTGTATATGCAGTCATATGATATAAATATTGTTTCCCATGTTCATAGGGGGGGGGGGGCTATTTTTTTTATTTTTTTTTTTAATGAAAAGATTTCATTCAATGCTTTCTTAATAGTTTTGACTTTCATTTATCTATTTAAAGAAGATGTTACATGATAATGTGCTTTATTTGTTATATACTTTCATTGAAATGTTGATTTATGATTTATGTATAATTGAGTGGAATCAAAATAAAGATTATTGAAAAAAAAAATAATAATAATTAAGCAATATATTAGATTCACACTAAAAGAGACGATTAAGAACTATCAATATAAAAGATATATCTACATCCAAAGTAAGAAATAGTATAATGTCATTGAACCCGAAAGTAGCGGTTCTCTTTGTGGATAATGAAAATCAATAATCCATGCATTTTGTTATCAGAACATTGCATTATAAATAATGTTTAGTCTGTCTGACATGACTGAGGTCATTCGAATTTGATCTTGAACAAGATATCTATATATTACGTGCTCCAGACACAGTAATGACAGTGGCGTAGGAACAGGTCGGGCACAGGGGGAGGGGGGTGTGCCCTCCCCGCATCAAAGGCAAAGGGAGAGGCAGAGAGAGAAGGAAAAGAGAGAGGAGAAAGAAGAGAAATGAAGAAGATGGAACTCGCATCCTCCCCTCATTTATTTATTTGTATTTCATTCACCGAGTACTTAGACCGGTGCCCCCAATGATGCCAATGCCCCCCTCCATAGCTTGGCCCAGGCTACGCCACTGTGTCATATGATATACCACGGCATGATTATATGTGGTATTTATTGTTAGTACACATAAACGGTATGAACCATGAGATTTTTCTTCTTACACTGACCTCATGAATCAAGACAACTTCTATAGAAAGATATAATAAGAGCACCGCGACGTCACCCACCCATTCGGACTAAGCCTAATAAGAGTGTGTCTTGATGTGACTAAAAAGATTACTAAAGTGAAGGTTACATGAAGCCAATTCATGGTGAAACAGGTTATACACGTTGCCCCTCTCGACCTTGAACTTTCTTTCTTTCTTCTTTCTGTCTGTCTGTCTGTTTGTATCTCTATGTCTCTCTGTCTCTGTATCTCTGTATCTCTCTCTCTCTCTCTCTCTCTCTCTCTCTCATCCCTGAGCCATCGGCCTTCCCCTGTCTCTCACCTCTCGTTTGATTTCTTTCTTGCAAAATGTCCCTAATGAATAGTTCACATTTTCTTATTTTCTATCGTCTATGTTGAATCCATGTTACGTAATTTTTTGACGAGACTCCAATATTCTACCTTCAAAGTGATAACTGTTTATTTCAGAAGACAAACCAGGTATTTCGACATGCAGATAAAAGTTTCTCCATTTTGTATAGGTAGAGAGAATAGTGTGATACTTCTTTTATTTTATTTTTCTCGAACTGTCCATGAAAACTGTCGAATGGCCTTGTATTGCTTTGTAATATATGGTTTGTGTTTATATTCTTGAAATTCACAATATTATATTAATATTAACATTTATACTACTTATATGAAGACTGCTCAAGTTTTTTTGTGATCAAAATATAGTTTGTAACATATTTGTAGTGGAGGAATTCGTTTAATCTTTCAAAATATTGTAAACCAGTATCGCACATTTCTGTAATATTTAATTTAATAATTATGATGATATACTCACAAGCCATATATGATGCTATACCCAACCGGGTGAAGCTGAATACAAGGAAGCCCCCTATACACGAATGTGGCCCTCCCATACCAACTAAATGTACCATAATTACTCGAATTCACTCCTTTTATTTTCAATTATTTCACAGAGCTATAGGTTTGAACGATTTTTAATTTAGAATAATAAGAAAAGACTGCACCTAACTGTTCATTTTGTAACTCTGCTCCTGAAAATTATGTGCATTTCTTTATTGATTGTCCTGTTGTAAAACCCATTTGGGGAGACACTATTCATATTATTGAACAAAAAATCAATAGACCACTGAATATCTCAACATTTGAAAAAAATATTTGGCTGTGACCAAGATAAATTTGTTACTTTCTTATTCCTCCTGTTGAAGTACTATATTTATTTATGCAAATTCCAAAATAAATCTCCAAGTCTTGATGGATACAAAACATTTGTTACTACCAATAAAGAAATAGAATACAACATTGCCAGGAAAAATAACAAGCTTCCAATTCATTTTAGGAAATGGAGATTTATGTTATGAAATTGATACTTTATTTTTTTTTCTTTTCATAATGGTGTTCACTTTAAAACCAACTTAAATAGATGACAATCCCCACTAGGGATCTATGTCACAGTTTTATATCACTAAATGTGTATTAATTTCCATCATGTGATAGGCTACTCCCCAAGAACCTGTCAAAATGACTGCATTTTAGTTGATAATATTTTTGATCATATGCTTTGGATTCATATCATGTTTTTTATATACAGTATATCGCTGTACTTTTTATTTTGTTATTTTTTTCCTTTGATTTATGTTTGATCTTGTTCAGTTCATGCCGATCTCTTTAATTGTTTGTAAATATTGTGATATTTTGATTGAATAAAACACAGAAAAAAACCCCTCTAGCCTCTCGATGTAGTCTCCATTGATTGATCACAGAATGCGACAGACATGGACTAGATTCTAGTACTCGTGCATCTCATTTTCTCGCCAATTAATTATTGTCTAGTTGTTGTTGTTGTTGGTTGGTTGGTTTTAGTGGCAACCAGTCAAATTCTGACTATTATTGCCAAGTACTGTTATAATTCATTTTTAACATATTAATTCTTCTTTTCTTTTTAAGCTAAAAGTGTGCTAGAATTAAACTAAAAGTGTGCTAGACCCTTTACATTTTCGATGTATATTTTATATACTCGAGTGATTTTATGAAATAAACTGAATCGAATCTAATAATCGAACTGAAAATGTCTAGCATTTAACAAGCTGAGACATCATAATAATAATAAACACAGAAACCAGAACGACAAAAGGCACCTTACATGTAAGTATTCAAGGCTGACAGAATGACAATCACAACTCAGTAACGATTCGCCGCCTTTTTGTTAATCTGGTACAGCTTTATAATTATAAGACATGTTAGATATAGAGTACTGATACTTAGCTACATGATCATCTGTCATCTGTAAAATTATATCATCAAATATTATAAAATCACATGACTGTAAATATAAAAATGATGTCTGTAACAGATACCTCGATATTTCAAAATCGAAAAAGCAGTTACCTGGTTGGGTAGGTGAAATCAATTCTCGCAAAGTCAATGAAACGAAAGTAGGCTCACCAATAACATTATCTATACATTGATGACGCCATTTTGATGGCTCTCTAGCTTTCTAGCTCTCTCTCTCTCTCTAATTGAAACTGCAGAGAAACGTACAGAAAGCATAATATACGTGACTGTGTTACTTACCCACTATGCTATGCAGCGTTGTACTATCTGTGTGTGGAAGCAATGAGGTAGAGAGAGGACAATAGTAACCAGAGATGAGTTGCTTGCTAGCTTGCTGCTGGTAGTTGTGTGCACTCGATTCCACTCTAAAATGTTTGCGATCGACCTTCAAATAAAAGGTGAACCTTCGTAGAACAATATACATGCGGTTTACAAGAGTCGGGTCACATGAATGACAATACTAAAGCTAACGGGGGGGGGGGGGAGGTAGGGGTGGGGGAGGTGTGACAATATCAACCTCTTTCAAAATTTTCTGTTGGCTATTACACAGAATTCTTCGAACCTTGTCGAAAAAAATCTCTAAAATGAACGACCCTTTCCTTTAGTTGTTACTGGAACATTTTTGGCTATTTTGTTGACAAAGTTGGTCTGAACCCCCCCCCCCCCCCCCCGTTCCCTCATTCGCAATGGAAAAAATAGATTCAAGTTCAATATCTATATGCGAAGCCTTTCATGTCATCATCTACGTCACTAAACATCAATAAATATTTACACGAACAATAAGTGTTCTTTATGTCAATCTCAAGGAGAAATATCATGTAGGTGCGTAGATTCTAACAATGTTGACTAGCTATGCAATTTGCCTTACATACTCGAATATACAGTTGGAATAATGTAAACTATTATAACAACCAAGTTGAGTACAGCTGTACGATGATATTGAACTGATAACCAACTGTCAAAAAAGATAGAGTTATCATCTTATCAGACATTGACCTCCTAACAACCTCAATCTAACAAACATTCTCTAATCTTCGTGTCAACTCATTTGGAGATATCAAGGAGTTATTGTCTGAAATGCTAAGTGTCATGACCTGATGGAGTGGCATGATGCCGATATACCGCTTTGTTTACTTCCATCAAAGTTTCTTCACCCCGAGTGAAAGTTCCTTCACACAACACTTCCGGCCGTTCTATGTTCATGCAAGGAGGTGGTTCACGTGATGTTTGCAGCTAGGCAGCAGAATGTTTGAATTGAAACAATTTTTGATTGAGTTTGGACTTTCCCGCTCTGTTTACCAACCTATATGATATCCTACCAAATAAATCAAATACAATGGTAATACTTAACCTATTTACGGCCAAAAGAGTCAACAACCAAAACTATCCCATAATCTTGTTATTTTAGACTCTATATTTATGAGGGCAGAGCACAAGCTTTAAAGGGAAAGTGGAGTTCTGGGAAAGGTAAACAATAATTTGTGAGTTTTCTCATTCTTATTATGTTAGTTTGGAAGATTATCATAGTAGATATGTCTCCTGGAAAGGATTGCTCTTCAAATGTCCTCACATTCAAAATATGACAAGAAACAGCTCAAATGTTTGGGCAGAACATGTAGTCCCATATGCACATTTATATGTGCAGTGCATTTGACTCTCAGCAGGATTGAGTCAATTTAAATTATCATTTTGGTGATTCCAAAACCTTACAGTATACACCAATTCTTGTGTGCTATATAATCAACCTTTCCCAATTGTTTTGAGACAGTTTTTTTTTCACAATTCAAGCATGACCAGAACTCAACTTTATCTTTAAAAGGTCCTTGCAACCCAAACGCAGTGTTGATGTACAGGGATACATACAACTAATATTCTGTTATTCAAACATCTAGATAAGTTTCATAGATTTTTAAATGTTTTTTGAAATATCATGTTTCCCAACCTCCTACCCTAAAAGCTCCACCCTAAAAAAGCTCCAGATCTCATTCCTGCAATGACATCATCTGTCAATCATTAGTCAGCTACACTAACATTCTACAATAGACAGTGGAATGTAACTTCCCCCAGCTCAGCACATGCTCCAAATAAAATTGCATGCTTTAAAACAATACCTCCTCATTACCATTCTTTTCCTGGTAATGCTATACAGCATGTCCTACATAGCAACTCCTATGTAAGCATTTTATGGTATATTAGAACAGATGGTCATCTCTGGTAAAGCTACATACTGTCTCTTCTTAGTTCACTAATGATTGACAGATGATGTCATTGCACATGTTGCAGGAATGAGATCTGTGGCATTTTTTAGGGTGGAGCTTAGCATGTTTGAGAAAATGATGTTGGAACAACAAAATATAAGTTGTATGCATCCCTGCACATCAACAGGAATCAACTTGCATTTGGGTTGCAGGGGACCTGTAAGTCTATTCCGGGAAAGTCAGCATTTTGAAGAAAACACTATCATGTTTATGATAACTTATTTTTAGATTTATCCGTTTCAGACAAATATCTTGTGTTATTGCTGATTCGCTCAATTATATGAATATAGTTTGAATATGAATACATGTGTCGTAGTCGAGTGGTTTAATCACTTGATTAGGAATGCAAAGATCGCGGGTTCGAACCCCAGCACGGCACTTAGGCCCTTGAGCCAGGCATTTTATCTACATTGCTCCTCTCCACCCAGGTGTTGAATGGGTACACGGTAGGATGCGAACGACATTGTGGTGGGAATTGGATTAGCATGTGGAAACAGGCGACTGGCTGGAATGCTCCCAAGAGGAGTGGAGAATGTGCATTGTAATGTGTAGAATCGCAATTGAATCCAGTGACCGGGATACATCTGGTAAAGCGCTATATACGAAACAGCTATTATTATTATTATTATTATTATTATTATTATTATTATTATTATTATTATTATTATTATTATTATTATTATTATTATTATTATTATTATTATTATTATTATTATATCATCATCATTATTATTATTATTATTATTATTATAATTATTATTATTATTATCATTATTATTATTATTATTATTATTATCATTATTATTATTATTGTTATTATTATTATCATTATCATCATCATCATTAGTAGTAGTAGTAGTAGTAGCAGTAGTAGTATTATCACTATTATTATTATTATCATTATCATTATTATTCTTATCATGTTGAAAAAAAAATATTCATTTTTATTATCGTCAGGTCTAAGACAACACCAACCTTTATCGGGTATATGTTTCATGGTTTGCAAAACTAATTATATAACTGAACATTTTCATACAAGGGTCTGTTGGACTCCTCCATCTGTGTTTCTTTTACTTTGTATAGAATACTTAAATAACTTATATATTGAAAATCACAACCAAGTTTATCGAACTTCTCCATTCATTGTATTACTTGTTGTGATGTCTATCCTTTCTATTCTTTTACCATTATAAACGGTATATAATGTATTTTTTTTTTGGTATTATATTTGTCATATCGATTAGTGAATGATATTAAATACTCTTGTGAATAAATTTGTTACGTCTTTCAATGAAAGAAGAAGACTAAAATATAAAGCCTATGCTATGAATATGTTTGAAAATAACTTCACCTGTCGGTATCGTCGGGGGGGGGGGGGGCTATCTGTCATCTAATTACGGGAAATTATCCTAATGCTATTTAATATTGCCCTTGTAGGCAGTTTGTTACGCCCTTCACCATAGCCCTTCACAGTCTTCCATGGGGGTGGGGTGGGTTCTCATATTTAGAGAGGCTTCTTTCATCACGGGAGCGTTTCATCAAGCGTTTTGTCAGTGATTTTTACTGACAAATTTGCCCTCAGCCAATCAGATACAAGGATATTTTAATAGATTATAACAGTTGTCTTTAAAAATCACTGACAAAACGCTTGATGAAACGCTGCCCAGGCCTTTCAATCTTGTTCTATCTCATTAAGCTTCCTCACTGTTTGTCTGTTTCTCTCTTTCTTCCATCCGTGTCTCGGCATCCAACACTTTATCTCTCTCACTCTCTCTTTCTTTCTGTCTCTCTTTCTTCCATCCGTGTCTCCCTATCCAACACTTTATCTCGCCCTCTCTCTCTTTCTTCCATCCGTGTCTCCCTATCCAACACTTTCTCTCTCTCTCTCTCTCTTTCTTCCATCCGTGTCTCCCTATCCAACACTTTATCTCGCCCTCTCTCTCTTTCTTCCATCCGTGTCTCCCTATCCAACACTTTCTCTCTCTCTCTCTCTCTCTCTTTCTTCCATCCGTGTCTCCCTATCCAACACTTTATCTCGCCCTCTCTCTCTTTCTTCCATCCGTGTCTCCCTATCCAACACTTTATCTCTCTCTCTCTCTCTTTCTTCCATCCGTGTCTCCCTATCCAACACTTTATCTCGCCCTCTCTCTCTTTCTTCCATCCGTGTCTCCCTATCCAACACTTTCTCTCTCTCTCTCTCTCTTTCTTCCATCCGTGTCTCCCTATCCAACACTTTATCTCTCTCTCTCTCTTTCTTCCATCCGTGTCTCCCTATCCAACACTTTATCTCGCCCTCTCTCTCTTTCTTCCATCCGTGTCTCCCTATCCAACACTTTATCTCGCCCTCTCTCTCTTTCTTCCATCCGTGTCTCCCTATCCAACACTTTATCTCGCCCTCTCTCTCTTTCTTCCATCCGTGTCTCCCTATCCAACACTTTATCTCGCCCTCTCTCTCTTTCTTCCATCCGTGTCTCCCTATCCAACACTTTCTCTCTCTCTCTCTCTCTTTCTTCCATCCATGTCTCCCTATCCAACACTTTCTCTCTCTCTCTCTCTTTCTTCCATCCGTGTCTCCCTATCCAACACTTTCTCTCTCTCTCTCTCTCTTCCATCCGTGTCTCCCTAACACTTTCTCTCTCTCTCTCTCTCTCTTTCTTCCATCCGTGTCTCCCTATCCAACACTTTCTCTCTCTCTCTCTCTCTCTTTCTTCCATCCGTGTCTCCCTATCCAACACTTTATCTCGCCCTCTCTCTCTCTTTCTTCCATCCGTGTCTCCCTATCCAACACTTTCTCTCTCTCTCTCTCTCTTTCTTCCATCCGTGTCTCCCTGTCTAACACTTTCTCTCTCTCTCTCTCTCTCTCTCTCTCTCTCTTCCATCCGTGTCTTATTAGGCTTCTAGCTTATTTCTCTCTCTCTCTCTCTCTCTCTCTCTCTCTCTATCTCTTTCTTCCATCCGTGTCTCCCTATCCAACACTTTCTCTCTGTCGCTCTCTCTTTCTTTCTCTCTTTCTTCCATCCGTGTCTCCCTATCCAACACTTTTTTTTCTCTCTCTCTTTCTTCCATCCGTGTCTCCCTATCCAACATTTTCTCTCTCTCTCTCTCTTTCTCTCTCTTTCTTCCATCCGTGTCTCCCTATCCAACACTTTCTCTCTCTCTCTCTCTCTCTCTCTTCCATCCGTGTCTTATTAGGCTTCTAGCTTATTTCTCTCTCTCTCTCTCTCTCTCTCTATCTCTTTCTTCCATCCGTGTCTCCCTATCCAACACTTTCTCTCTCTCGCTCTCTCTTTCTTTCTCTCTTTCTTCCATCCGTGTCTCCCTATCCAACATTTTCTCTCTCTCTCTCTCTTTCTCTCTCTCTTTCTTCCATCCGTGTCTCCCTATCCAACACTTTATCTCGCCCTCTCTCTCTTTCTTCCATCCGTGTCTCCCTATCCAACACTTTTTTTTTCTCTCTCTCTCTTTCTTCCATCCGTGTCTCCCTGTCTAACACTTTCTCTCTCTCTCTCTCTCTTCCATCCGTGTCTTATTAGGCTTCTAGCTTATTTCTCTCTCTCTCTCTCTCTCTATCTCTTTCTTCCATCCGTGTCTCCCTATCCAACACTTTCTCTCTCTCTCTCTCTCTCTCTCTCTTTCTTCCATCCGTGTCTCCCTATCCAACACCTTCTCTCTTTCTCTCTCCCTCTCTTTCTTTATGAGCTGAGATGATATTCTCTACTCTTCTATCATACTTCACACGTATACATTTTTGTACTTCTATTTAATATATCTCCAGTCGCTTATCCAACACCAGGCGGAAAGCCCACGCCATTTTCATTTAAAATCCCAGAAGAGAAACCAATTTAACTTTTTTTATTTTAGATAGTATCAATAGATGCCTCAGATTGCAAGTAAACGACTGTAATAGACCCAGATATGATTTTGCCACCTGTTTATCAAATTCTGGAAACATATTTATATCTTAATTACATTACAATCTATAGGAAGAAATAATGACACCTTTAACGCTAATGATGAAATGAAGAATAATATTCTATATTTTAAGAAAAAAAATCAATTGCAAAATATACATTCAGCACTTCTATAATAATAATGATTATGACAACAGTATAACAATAGTAATTGCGGAACATGTTTGGTTCATAATATACCCGACGGTCTCCTTGCGTTTTTCACTACATTTTGTAAAGTACATTTAATCAAAATTTGGTTAAAATATTCCTAAAATTAAACAAATTCACTTCTAAATAAGGAAATTGTAGTGTTAACCTCAAATATATGACATAGATGTAAAAAGATCCGAATTGAGTTCCGTAAATTCAATGTATTTCCATATTGCTATTCGTCATAAATGTATGTTTTTACTTGATTCTAAAAGGCTATGGTCAGTGTGGTTGGATTAGCATGTGTGCGCGCTTGGAAACAGGCGACTGGCTGGAATGCTCCCCAGAGGAGTGGAGAATGTGTACTGTAATGTGCAGAATCGCAATTGAATCCAGTGACCGGGGTAATAATGCTGTAAACGCTTTGGTCGGTTACATTATAACTGGTAAGGCGCTATATAAGAAACAGCTATTATTATTATTATTAATTATTATTATTATTATTAATTATTATTATTATTATAATTATAATTATAATTATAATTATAATTATAATTATAATAATATTTATTATTATTATTATTATTATTATTATTATTATTATTATTATTATTATTACTATTATTATTATTATTATTATTATTATGAATGGAATGCAACTCTATAATACATGTGATTATGTACATGACTTGGAAGGATTACACTTACGATCTCAATAATATATCTGAACACTCGTGCTTATTATAATGGAACATATTATACTGAGTACTGCTTCTGTATATGAAGATGTGGGTATTTTATTTTCTTTTTAAAATGATAGTAAATTATTAAAGCATATTTATTTGAATAAATGAGAACACATATATATATATATATCTAGACTTACGTCTTACACATCTAGATGACTTCTTCAAACAACTAGTTAGACACACACACACACACACACACACACACGTACGCTCCCCCCCCCCCCCCCCCCCCCACAAAAACAGTATGGTTACTCAGCCTCATAAAGCATGGATACTGTACTAATAAATACATACAAAAATTCATATGAAGCGAAAATTGTAAATAAGATGAATATTTCGTCGTATGGTCGTTGTCGATAGACACGAGAATGGACTAAATAAGATGAATGAAATCATTTGATTCTGGTAATCTATTTTGTCATACTTTGAATGCATAAACATAATCACTGGAATATTAATATAAGGTATATGTCACAATTATTAACTATCAAACGAAAACTAGAGGCCATTATGTATCGGGATTGTGATTCATTTCACCGTCAGAGGGCAATGTTCCAGTTACTCATCTTATGAAATCCAATCAAAATTTTAGATGCTATTATCCGCTTCCCAAAATTGTCATGTTAAAAAAAAAAAAAAAAAAAAAAAAGAGGTGGAGAATGAGAACTAGAATACAGTTTCGTGAAGCGGTAATTGAAAATGGATTATAACTCTACATGTGACTAAGGCTTTGAATGATATACTTTTATACTAAAGGGGTGAAGATCTCTAAAGATTGGCTAGCAAATTCACCTCCACCAATCGTAAACAATGTTATCCCCAAATATTCTATTACAAGAACATGTTTCCTGTAAAATGACCTGGAAGAATTTCACTAATTTTTCTCAAAGGTAACATACCTTTATTCATTGGAATTTGGGCAGAATTTTGCTCGGAGTCCCTTTGTTTTAGAACACAATTTCTTTCTATTGTAGTTCCTATGAGCTCGATTATAAGAAGATTCATTTGAAGAGAAGCAATCTGCTAATGCCTTGTCACAGTCACATACCTTCTCAGCACACGGATCTGCACTGGGCTCTAGATGGAAACAAACAGTATGGTATCCTTCAATTATCTTGCTCAGTCTACAAAGCAAACTTTACATAATCAAAGGTATAACACGATCAGAGTTGGTTTTTGTATAGCAAGATACCAATAGCCAGGTCAGCGTGGACCTGCTGTAATACTTCTATTTAAGGTTTAATAGTAAGAGAATATTCTTCACTCAAAATAGAAATAAAAGTTATTATATGCATGTAACTTCAATCAATATTATTGTGCTCTCCTCATATATCTCGAGTAGCGGCAAAAGTTAAGTCAAACCTTTATGTTTCTCTAGCATACCCGTATGGAAAAGAGAATGAAGAAGGGAATAAAAGGAAAGCTGGTTGTGATCTCAGAGGCAGATGATAGGGATAATAATAACTCCCCCCCCCCCCCGAAAATTAACAATAGGAATGGTGAGTGAAACCTACCAAACTTGGTATAGGTATAAACATATACATGTAATGAGTTCTCCTTTTACATTCTAAAATTGATGACTATTTCCTAGCTGTTATAATGAGAAAGATTATGATTATGATGATGATTACAATGGTGATGATGATGATGATAATGATACAGATGATGATAATGATGATGATGATGATAATAATGACGACGACGATGATGATGATGATGATAAAGATGATGATGGTGATTATTATTGTGATGATGGTGGTGGAGTTGATGATGATGATGATGGTGATTATTATTGTGATGATGGTGGTGGAGTAGTTGATGATGATGATGATGGTGATTATTATTGTGATGATGGTGGTGGAGTTGATGATGATGATGATGGTGATTATTATTGTGATGATGGTGGTGGAGTTGATGATGATGATGATGATGGTGATTATTATTGTGATGATGGTGGTGGAGTTGATGATGATGATGGTGATTATTATTGTGATGATGGTGGTGGAGTTGATGATGATGATGATGATGGTGATTATTATTGTGATGATGGTGGTGGAGTGGGTGATGATGCAATTAGGTGATTCAAAGCCGAGAAAGTAGCTATGAAATATTCACAATGAAATACAATGACATTTTTCTTATTACTAATTATTAAAGGATAGTGTAAAGGAGAAGAGGAGAGAGAGAAAAAGCAGTTATACTTACTACATTGTAGAGTGTGTTGGCCATTGTTGTCTATCTTGGTGTATTTATATACCATCCCCACACCAGCATCTCCACTGCTACATATTTTGTTTTTCGCTAATTGATCATAGCATTCATCATGGACCTGACAACAACTGTGAGAGATCAAAAAGTGACCAGACTATGATGTGATTTGCAACAAGCTACTTTCGGGAATAATTAATTGACAATTATATCGATATCGATAATCTGAAGAAAGCTTTCTTATAGAAATATGTCAATATATTGACTGATTTGATTTATTACCACCAACATTTAAGTACAATACATTTTTTTTTAAATACAATGATGTTTACATATAAAGGAAGAAAAGCATTGGTTGGTAAAGGGGGCCAGATAATGGCACATGTGCTAGTCGAGCCTGACCCACAACAGAAAAAAACAAACAAACAAGTATTTTGGTAAAGTTCAGTTATTACCAAAATTAAAAATAATAATAGTTAACAATGAAGTACAAAAAGTAGAAAGTAATAATGTTAAACACATATCTAGTACATATACAGACTATTTGCATGAATGTTTTCATTCATGATTTACTCAGCAAGTGTGTCGTAACAGAATTCCGAAACCTACTTCTAGACCTGGTTAATCTGATTTTAAAAGGTAATCTATTCCAAAATTCAATATATTATAAGCAGTTGGAGAAATTACGCTGAGAAATTCCAAGGTGCTATCACTATTTAATTCAGCATGATCACGATGATAGCAAGTAACCTGCTTGGGGAACGTGTAATCCCAAATATTTTCCACAACCACAAGGACTTCGATATTTCGTGCTAAGTTCTGACATCTGGGGTGGTATTCTGAAAATTGTTGTAACTTTCGTTGTAACTTTTATTGTATCTTCCGGAGATAATACCTCGCTAATATTGTTGTAAGTTGGTATTCTGAAAATTGTCTTATGTAGATATTATCTCTCTAAGGACCGTCTTTATATTATCTTTGACACGCCCATTTTTTGACACTTTACCAATCAAGATGGATTTTATATAGGTAGGTTAACCAATAGGAGAACCCCTTATGTCAAACATAAGGATGGGCTTTGCGCGTATATCAATTTCGGGCGTAGTTATTAAATTACGTGTTTTATAATGCGCCATGCGCTATTGGACTGCAATTAATTAAAGGGACCGAAAAGTCGCCAATCGTGGTGCTTTGGAGCTTGGCCCGGCTCGGGTAATATTCAGGAATCTCCGTACATCTTCGGTAAACGAGCACGCAATTGCAGTGATACGCATTCGACCGAAGAAAGACGAACTGAACAGCCCAACTGACCAACTACCCCACCCGGCCTCGACGGCAATTTTGTTCGCTGCTCCAAGATTGTTGTTATGTACGACCTTGCAATAGGGGCAAGCGAAAGAAATTGAACGTACATGGATATCGAGCGGTGGCTCCCTTTAACATAATGGCCCCGGGATAATGGCTCACCCTCTTCTGCTCGAACCAAGGGTGCGTTTATAAACATTTTGCGAGGGTTTAATGAGCGTTTTAACAGCCTCTTTATAAACACCGACCGTAGAGCTACTTCGATGGTGCACTGTTTATAAACATTTTTGTCGGGCCATATTTATCGCCCGTTTGAACGCCGTCATCAGCTGTATTCGGAGGGTTCCACTGCGCATGCTCGTTGGCCCCTGAGTCGAAACCAGGTCAAGTTGGTCGCGCGCTTTTTCAAAACAGTCGTCGTCAGCTAGGGCCTCGGCTGTATTCTTCGTGTTCCTTATTTCGAGTGTAGATTTTCGTCGATTCACATTTTTGCAAGGTGTCATGATGTGGGACGAGAGGTCAATGATCGTAGTTCAACTATCAAAACAATCAAGCGACGTGCATCGATGTGGGAGCTCTGAAACTATACTAGCTGTAGTACATGCACTGTATACGGCGCGCGCTTTTCAACAAGCTTCGGCCTCGAACCGGAAACGGCTTTAAATGACGTCATTTAAAGCTGTTTAAATTTGATCTCGCGTTTATACACATTCGGACCCCGGCGATTTATACGAAGTGCGTTTGTAAACGCACCTTTTTGGGCGTTTACAGTCGGGCTGCTAGGTCGGCGTTTAAATCAAAATCAGTATGGACGCAAGCCTCTTTTAAACTAATCACGTATACGGTGCCTGATTAAGGCCCAAAAATCTTGTGTATAAACACGCCCCAAGTCACATACTGATGTAAAATCATCGAATTCTACCTGTAATTTCTTTAAAATGTCTTTTCTATGAAATCTTGAATCACACACAGTCCCCATCTTGCTATTCGAACATGTACTGTCTGATTCTGAGCTAGAAAAATTGCCGAGATCATGAGATACAACAGCTAGAAGCTGTTATAAGTTTTGTTGTAGAAGATAAGATACAACAAAAGATAAGATAATTTTCAGAATACCGATTATCTCATGATATTATCTTCAGCGCGCATATGTAAATAAGGATCATGCGCAGAGTGAACAAAGATACAACAAAAGTTACAACAAAAGCTACAACAATTTTCAGAATACCAATTTTATCTTAAGTGTGGAGATACAACAATATTTGAGATAAAACAGTTTTCAGAATACCGCCCCAGGCCTACATTCAATAAAGATGATGCACATCAGTATTCATAGCTTTGTCAGCTTACAACTTCACGAGTTTCCCAAATATGATTGATCATGAACGATACAATATCTTTTTTGAAAACGAACATGGGATGTATATAATATAATAACCATGACAAAGTCTAGAATATTTGTAGAAATGGTGCATGGAGTGTAAAACAATCAAGAAGGCCACTCAAATTTCTTTGATTATATTCATGAAATAATATTTTCCTGGGCCCTTGTTTTTTCAACCATTAGTTCCACTTGAACTTGTTGAAATATGACCTTGTTAATAATACTAATACTTCCTTACCAGTCAATCTTATCAAGAGGGAGACCTTGTCCGCCGAATCCACAGTAACAGCCATAGAGATTGAATCGAGACAAGACGTCAAATATGGAGTTAGTAATCGCATCTTCCCAATCGATCATAGTACCCATGCTGATGACGTCACATGAAACTGTAGCCGAAAGACAAAATCGGAGGTAAAGAGATGATATCAAAAACAGCTTGGTGGTGAAAAGTACCTTATCAATGTATGATTATTATTTTCCATACTCGATGCCATGATTAAAAGGTGAAAAGTCGTTATTTTCTCATGCTTTATAAAAAATTTAATCAAATTTTCCCTAGTAATTTTTGTAATAATCATGATAAATTACCTGGTGATAAAATATTGTATTATTGCGTTACTATAAAGTCATAATACAGACTGATTCAGAAAGTATTGCTATGTCGGGAACTTATTTAAATCGATTTAAATCGAGGCGAATTTCGGGAAGGAAAGAAGAGAGTGGGCTTGGGAAGGAATTGAAAGAAGATGGAGAGAGAGAGAGAGAGAGAGGAGGAGGAGGGGGAGGAGGGGGGATGAGAGATAGAGGGGTGAGAGACTTAATAAAGAGAAAATAGATTTAGAGAGTTGGGAGATAGTAGTGGTACTTAGTACTGTTGGATACACACCCTGAAAGGAAATTGACTTAACTGAGAGTAACTGAGAGTAGTTATTTGATGTACTTACCGATTGATAATGATGTCAAGAGGAAGGTGATACTGAGAAAAGCACAGGTTCGATCCATCTTCTTGTCTGCTCAAGATAACTGTCATCATATCAAACAAAATTATCAGTCATTAGTTTCATAGATTTGAAGCCCTAAATAACCTGACATAGAATGAGAAGATTTAAAGAAAAGGAGAATAATGCAGAAAAGGAGGAAGGGAGAAACATAAAAAAAGATGAAGAAGGATGTTAAAAAAACAAACAAATAAAGAAGGTGAGAAAAAAAATGATGAAGAATATAATAAAATATCTGTCTTACTTGAAGTTTGGTGAACTTTAGCCAACGGAATTCACTTATACATTTTTGCAAAAATAATTTGATATATTATGTATTTCGAAACTAAATAGTAACTTTACATCTAAACCATGACCCCATTTTCGAACATACTTGAAATAAATGTTATAATATTATCGGTTATGATATAGGAAAATATCAGTATTTGAATTTGATTTTAAAAGATAACCATAAAATAAGTCATTGTGCAAAACGATTCGACCGGATTTCGTGACGCGAGAAGAGAGAGAGAAAAAAAAGAAGAAAGATGAGAGAAAGAGAGAGAGAGAGAGAGAGAGAGAGAGAGAGAGAGAGAGAGGGGGGGGTGGGAGTGGGGGGGGGGGGGGTCGGGGTTGGGGGAAGAGGAGAGATAGCCATGACGAGATATTCACAGACGGGAGTGAGAGACCGAGAGACAGAAAGGAGTGACTTATTGTATCGTATAGTAACAATGTGTACGTTTTTGAAAAACATTATAATGTTGCATTTTTGTCTTGTAATGTCATACTTCATTTCTCTCTCTCCCCCCCCCCCCCATCATGTTTGCTGTCTCTTTCTGCTGCATCGTTTCTCTCTTTTTTTCTCCTTATGTAGGAGTGCTTATATATGTTTTACAAGCGTAGCTAATTTTTATTTTATATTTTGATATTTTTAATTTCTTCCTCTTGCAAAAGACTTCTGTTGATGTTATACTTTACATCATAAAACATTGTAAACGAAACACCTTATCAGTATACAGTATATAAAATTCTCGAGGCATATTTTTAATGTTTGCTTTAAGTAGAATATACTGTGCGAAATGGAGAGAGACAGGTGCACCACAATGAAGTCGGGCTATTTCTCTGTTATACCTGTGTTAATATGATATTATGTTAACCCTGTCATTAATTGTACATCGCATTGTGCAAAGATAATTAGTATCAAATAAAGCATACATCATGTAATCGAAGTATTACGAGGAATATATGTGTGTATGACAGTTATTGAATATAGATGCAACCTTGCATACCAAAATTTTAAATAGACACGTATTTCTACTCTATGCGGGTATCATGTAAAAATAATATATTTATAGTGCCTGGAAATATATGAATAAAATTAAACGAAATAATTCCAAAAGTTTCTGCAATAATAAGCCATCAACACAGTGTCGGTTTTCATCTTCAAGAACAGGCCTGGGTTGTTTTACGGCCTCCTTTCAGCTTTACGTTAGTCAAACTATTTTATATTCAAAATGGCTATATCATAAGATGGAAAATGTTGGCTACTGGGCTAAACTACAGCAAATGACTTCTGGAGAAAAAAAATGTCCGAAAAACAGCCGCGAACTTACATTTTTTCTGTAAATATATGCACATTAAAGGGTCGATGAAATAGGTTAAAATGGTATGGTAATAAACACATTATAGGTAGGATATACAGATACCTAGTAATGAATATAAATACATGAAACACTCCTTGAAAAGGTTCAAATCAATGCACAATTATATAGGCTATATACCCGCATACTGTCGACCCTGAGTACGGGATTTATAACATGATAGTCTTTAATAAATATTCAAAGAACATACCTTATGTGATTTTGTAGATTCAAATCTAAAGCAATGTAGTCACTCATTCACGGGAATTCAAGGAAAATGAATCTGGAAGAGCTTTCACTGAGTCGCCATTTTGAGCGTTGCTGTATCTACGACTTACGACGCCATTATCAACACAACATGTCAATTGAAAACTGCATACAGCATTTGTGTGTCTGGAATACGAATGCAACGCACCGTTCGTTTGTGTATATTATTCTTTCTGTATGGCTCGATGTATTGTAGTAAACAGGATTTTTTTTATTACATATTTTTAAAATTCTGTATTTGTCTGCCTTTTGTTTACATAGGGTAGCAGACGCAACAGAAATTTTATATCTTTTGAGTTGACAGCAAATATTTAATGCTGTCAATATTGATACCAATGCCAGTGAAAAACCAGACAGGAGAGAGAGAGAGAGAGAGAGAGAGAGAGATAGAGAGAGAGATAGATAGAGAGAGAGAGAAAGAAAGAGAGAGAGAGAGAGAGAGAGAGAGTAGGGGGGGGGGCACACCAAATGTATTACTAATGACAAATCTCATTTGCTTCCACACTCTTAAAAAAGTTGGGCAAAAAAATGCCCAATTTTTAACCAACACTGGGCAACATACTGTCCACACAACTTTTGGTTAAAATTTGCCAAACTGATGTTGGGCAATCCATGTACTATGTTGTTGGGCAAATTAAATTGCCCATCAGTTGGTGACCCATTAGATTTTACCCAACTCTACAATTGCCCAACTGTTGGTTATATTCTCAGTTGGGTAATTATTGCCCAACCAATCTTACCCAATAGGATTGCCCAACCCTCTATTTGTTCAGCTGTTTGGTAACAAATATCATGTGGTTGGGCAAATTCAGCTGCCCAATTTATTGTTTCCTTTTTCCTCCAACCTAGGTAAAAAAAAATGAAATCTGCTTGTTACGTCCTTCTGGGTCTTAACCTAATCAATCCTAACCTATCCTATTTTAAGCTATCCTATCCTATATCTTAACCTATCCTATCCTAGTCCTATCCTATCCAGTTAGTGCAAACTAGTGCAAGCTCTTATATACCCCTTATATATTTTTATGCATTCGGTGACAGTTAGTAAATCGGGCCACCCCAAACCATACGCTACTAAAAATTCATGAATATTCATATAAGTGTTTTCCCCAATATTGGGTAAAAATATTTACCACAAGTTGGGCAAAAGCGAATTTCTAACCAACCATCAGTTACCCAACAAAATTTACCCAACTGGCAAAGGAAATGTGACAAAATTACACAACTACAGGGCAACAAGTACCCAACCCATAATTACCAAATACTGTTGGTAAATATATGCCCAATATTTAGGTAAAAAGTATTGACCAATATTGGTTACACCACTCGAGTGTCCAGTTGGTTAATAATAGCCCAGAATTGGGAATATTTTTAACCAACCAGCAGTTACCCAACTAAATTTACCCACCATTTTAAGAGTGCATTGTTTCCTGAATATGAGGATGTGGTAACCATGTGGTCCAGTTGATTGAAAAGAGTCCAATAAATATATTGATAAATGATTCGAAAAGTTTAGTACTAATGCAATAGCCAAGTAAGCAATGCTCTGAATAATGATATGGAAATAATTAGAAAAAATATGAAGGACGTGACTTTGCAATTTCTATCATGAATGTTGAAAGAAATATCTTTAATGACGCCAGACAATCCTGTTGCCATGACAAAACATAGAAGATTTTGAAGCATATGAGTTTATTTCCTTTGAAACATTCGCCAAAAATACCCCAGATGACATTTACCTGAATTTAAGTGTTAAAAACATATTTATCTTTTATCGTTTGAATATGCATTTAACAGTTTTCCTAAACAGATGCTATATCCATTCAGTTTACAATGTATGATGATATTTATGACTTATTTACATGTATGTTTAGATTGTATAGACAGGGTCAGTTGGAAGAGTCATATTTACTAATAAATACCCTATATGATTAAGACTCTAATAAATAAATCAGGTTTGCACTCTTTGATATGATACTCTCCTGAGAGGGGGGGGGGGGCTTTATTTTTACCTCGAGAAGTATACAAGTAGATTGTATACGGAGGATAAAACAATTGCTTTCATTAAAAATACTGAAGGATATGTATTTTGCTATGATTTTACCTTATATTAATTATTGTAGTACATCTCGGGGAATGTTGAGGAGTAACCAGAAGAAGAAGCTCTGCAAAAATTCATAGGGATAAGATACAAAAACTCCAAAATAAATATGCTAGAATGATTTTGAAAAAGGATTATTATACATCTCAGCGTTTCTGGTTAAGGCCGGTTACTCACGCTGAAAGGCAATCAAGAGAGCAGTGTATAAAATATCAGTATTGTGTTCTCGTTTTTAAAATACAAAATAATCTAATACCGACTTATCTAGTGTGACGCACAAAAGTGAGATGAATAAAGACTCAGAGTTGCGGTCCAGGTTCTTTTGATGTCATAATTTAATTCTCGTTATCAAATAATGGGTGTACAAGACGAATAGAAAAAACCCTGAAAGTACAATAGAAAATAAAGAATCATAAATTGTCATATTCACAGAGAGTTTCATTGTCAAAACAGTCATTAATAAAAAATAGTAAGCTGATAGCTCGACTCTACTATTATCACGTTAAATGTTTCCAATCCACTTAAAGGGAAATCCAACCTTAATAGCAAGTTGCTTTGAAAGAAAGAGGAAAAATCAGAGAAGCAGATTGGTGAAAGTTTGAACGAAATCGGACAAGCAATAAGAAAGTTATGCATTTTCGAAAGTTGTAATCGCTATGCACATGGGAATTTCAAATTGGCCTAATAGGTAATATCACTGTGATGTAGCTGTGGACAACTCCCCCATTCGCTCTAACACAAAAAATGACTAAAATGTCACCTTTTTTCAAAATGCATTACTCAGTAGGATCTTTTCGTTCATGAGGACCTATAACAATATGCTATCTCCAATATATTTTGAGTACTGCCCGAGGGTAAAAGCACCTCGAAGAAAACTGCAAATTAATGATATTTTTGTGTAGGACAAATGGGAGAGTTGTCCACAAACATGTCACAATTGACTCACCAAATTGCCAATTTGAGATTCGCATAGATGTAGTGATCTCATTTTTCAAACATCCATAACTTTCTTAGTCCTTGTCCGATTTCTTTCAAACTTTCACCATCCTGTTTTTCTTATTTTTCTGCTTTCACACAAATCATCTTATTACCAAGGTTGGATTGCCCTTTAACTCTTACGTTATCACACAACAAAATATAAAAGAATAGGGTAGAGGTAAAGAGTTGGGGAGAAATAAAGAATGCATCGAAGAATTTATATGCAAAACCTTATAGCTGACATGAATATATACATGTGTGAATGAGTAAACGTAATACTATATACTTAAATTAGCGCGTGAATGAAACAGTAAAATGTGATGATTGTCAACAACATTCCATAAAGATAAACGTAAAATCAAAACAACTAATTAAATGGTGAAACAGCAATTAACATTACACAAGACAAACTTCACTTGAGACACAAATTGAATATTACAATAAAACCAGACTAAAGTTAAACCAGATTAAAATTAAATCGGATTAAAGTTAAGTCGAATTAAACTTAAAATGGATTGAATCTCTAGTATGAACAGACCCTTGTACCCTGTACAGTAACTCCCAACCAACAAGTGTTTTAGTGTGAACAGGGCTAAGCCTGTCTAATCCTATCAAGCAATACCATTTTGAATAAAATCCTAAATATATGCTCAACAAAAACCTCCCATTTCTGTCTCTACAGAAATTATCTAACATATAACATTCCAACAGTTACGCACAGATTGTACAAATTAATACTGATAAAATGACAATGTTCAATACAACAAACAATAATACATCTCCTTAATGAGATATAAGCAGAAGTTTGCGAAGCGTGATTGGATTATATAAATCAATGAAACTATGCAAATCTCAGATAGAGAAAATATAACAAGTATCCATGCAAATCATGTTCAATAAAATACTTCTAAACGTTTGTCTCCCACGACAAATCATATCGAATCAAGCAAATATAGCAATTCCTAACGTAATTCCATTCTCATGATAAGAAATATGAAAGACATTTAAAGCTATACGAACACAATCAAATGAATATAACTCAAGGAAAATACAAAGTTATTTTCAACATATTCAAAATCATCAAGAAAATACATTCTCACTCTCCCAAATAATACACACAATTAATTCAGATACAGCATATATTTGGCAAATATATGAAATGGTGTAATAAAATCAAACTTACCCCTATTGGATGGAATTTGTCATGAAAAAGTCAAGGTTTGGTCAAGTTCTCTTCTCTATAGATGTTGTGTCGAAGATAGTAATGAGGTAAAATGAATGGTTTTCGCCCTTCCTCATCAGATGGGCAGTATTCTTCCCTGCCCCCACCCTTCTGGAGGTAAACACAACATTTTTTTTAGAGATGACTAGGAACTTTCTACTTTCTTCTTCAATAGCGAAGAAGTATACAGAAGCCCTATACTGGACACTTGGACAGAGGAACTGACTCAATAGAGTTTTCCAAGAAATTTACTGCTTAGAAACAGTCCAGTACTAATTATTACTAGTTGCACATAAATGGTTTTATCTAAAACTAAAACATCAGAAATATTATTATGTTATGAAATTTCGGGCTGTCACACTAGAATAATTGATATGCAATTGAAATTGTAAATTATAGGACACATTATTCTTTAAAATGCCCCCTTCAACTACCCCGCCCAAGGACAGAATATAAATGAAATTGTTTTGCACATGTTGGAGCCAGTTTGTTTAATGCACTCCCTGGTAATGTTCAGACGTGTATATCCCTTTATAAGTTCAAAAACTATGCAAGCTTTAAATCTTGACTTAGTGGAATAACATTACTATTCAAATATGTACATTATTTTTATAATACCATGAATTCACTCTCCATTTTTGGATTTGTCTGTAATTTGCCATGTATGTTACCTAATTGTTGTGTATTTTGTATTTTCATGTAGAATGATTTGTTAAACTGCAGGGCGCCTTTGGAAAGAAGTTTTGCATAACTGAACAGGCCAACCCTGCAGTATAAAATAAAGAATAGAAAATAAATAAATAGATAAACTATAGTAACAAGTGGTTGGTAGCTTGAGGGCAATCTCACTTGATCCGCGATTGGGAGGGGAGGGGGAGGGGGGGGGGGATGCGGGTGCAAAATCGCGATATGTCGTCTATTATAAAATTATAATGAGATTGAAATTAAGGAAAAACTTCGATAGACATGATAAAAGTATGCATAAAATTTGAATATATTTGTGAACAGGTCTATTGCTTGCTTTCATACAATACCTCCTCATTGCCTTTGTTTTCCTGCTGATGTACAGCATGTCTGACATAGCAACTCCTATGGTGGTATTGTATGTTGTATTGTAACAGGTGTCAGCTTTGACAAAGTTAAATACCACTTTCACTTGCAAAATCGCTATTTATTAGCTCACTGATGATTGACAGATGATGTCACAGGGGGAAAGTGATCTGGAGGATTTTTTTTAAGTGGGTGGGGCTTAGCAGGTTTTAGAAAATTATTTCAGAAAATATTTAAAAATCTATGAAACATATTTAGAAGTTTAAATATCTAAATATGAGACATATGTAGGACTGCACACCAACAGGTATCAACTTGCATTTGGATGGCCATGATGGCAGGGGCCCTTTACGCATCCTAAATCCTCTCATCTATTTATTTATCTATTCATTTTATTAATTAATTAATTTATTTATTCATTCATTGAAACAAATAAACAAACCAGACTGTCCCAATCAGTAACCATGGACTGTTCTATAATGGCCGTGTAACTGTGTGTCACATTGAACCTCCTAACAAAACATTCTGTTCAATTATGTCTGCATTATATATCACTTAAAAAGAAGCAAAATGCAATGTTTGCTTTTTATTACATGTGTAGAAATCCATGATGCTATTGTTGTGTCATATTCAAAATATGTTTGCTATTAGTGGAGAGAAAAAAAAATCAAAAGAGGGAAATCAACTCTGAGAGCTCAAGAAAATTAATTTTATTCAAGTTATGTTGCCTTAAGGCATTTATAATGTTATTTTATCTGTTTATACAATTGAATAAGTACTTGCATATATCATCACATGAGCCTTCCGTTGTCAGAAAATTTGGCAAAACAAAGCATTTGCTGATTTCTCAACGTTGTTTACATGAGGTGCGATATAATCTTTCAAAAACCTTTAGATACTTCGTCAGAAATGAATTCGTTATCAATTCAGATTTTAAAGAATTGGATCAATGAAAACAATATATATAGGTGATATCAATTTCGTGGGGAAATTAGCACATGGATTACATAGTTTCAAAATGAAATAAAAAATGATTGTATCTTCTAATTTATATTCAAAGAGAAAAGAAGACACACTTCTCTTACACTTCATTTCGCAGTATATTTTCTACAAAATATGTTACTCTCTTTATTTTTGAAACCAAATATCAAACACAAACGCAAAGACTTTCAAGAAATCAACTGAAGGGCTATTACAATATCATGTTGTATTTCATTTAAAAATTATGTTCTGATTATGTAAAACTGTGTTCACCCATTTCAGTAATGATGAATTAGGCTTTTGAAAGTGCCTTAGGTTGGTTTGGGGGACCGTTTTACAATTTTACACACAATTTTGATCACTCCCTATTTGTATATTTACCAAAATCGTTTAATACCAACGTGATATAGTTCCTAGAAGTTTTGAGAGAGCTGATGTATTTATAGTTTTTGTCTTATATTTTATATTTTAATATACGAAATTATTTTATCACTCTAACAAGATGCAAACATTTTTGTTTGCGCTTCGTTCGTTTTCAAAACTTAGAAAGTGAAAAGTTGATATTCAGGGATGACCAAGAGAGCGAAAATTCCTTACTGCTTATGACTATAACAATGAGACGATAGAAGTCTATGAAAGTGATCCTTGTGAATGATGTTGGTATTGGTTGATTGTTCATCAGTGCAAGGTATCATTCATGACAGAAATCTGCCTGCATCCATTTCTGTTTCTCACATTTCATCTTGCGATCATAGTTCTTATACTTCATATTGTACTTGGATTCATGCATAGAGAGACACATTGCCACCTTTCTATCACAATGACACAGCTCACTGGCACAAGGGTCATCAGATTCCTCTGTGTAAAGATACAATCATTATGGATAATGTCAACTCCCAGAAAAGAAATATCTGGATCATGATATGTTAAGTAGGTTTTTATATTTTAATTTCAGTTCGTGAGACAAGGGCACCGTCTTATAAAAGGTTACGACTGATTTAAATAAATCACAATTTGATATCAAACGCACTTCATGACTTCAGAATATTTAAGTTTGTAAGTTTGCGACTGACTGGAGGACTAATAACACCGATCAAGAAGACAGGGTCCAGAAGATTTTAGTAAACGAAGTCAGAATCCAACTATTTCTTTTAACCTTTTTAGATAACATTTCTAAATTCATATTTCCACACAAGTATAAAAGATCATTCCAATCTTTATGTCTCGTATAATAATAATAATAATAGAATACAGAAATGTAAAAACTATTAATCTCATACGTTTATATGATTCTGTTGAATTAAAAGGTAAAACTATTTTCCTCGATGCAAGAGAACGCCTCTACACAATTACGCGTTTTGGGTACTGAAGTATCATTTCCTAAAGAAGCCTTATAGGCGAAATCTTCAATTTTTTGTTTCTAACTGAGTGATTTTTTTTCTGTTTGTGTGTCTCTCTATTTGAAATCTCCGTGGCAGAACTTGTTAACTTTGTAGGACAACTGTACCCGGACAACTACCACCTAATTTAATTACCTCTAGGTAGTTGTCTGAGGGCAATCGAGATGAGTATTCTAGGGTGTAGTTGCCGTGGGGGGGGGGGGGGGGGGGAATCGTCATCAGGGACCTTTACTCGTTATGTGTTTATTCAAATAAGAGGTGGCGCCATACTTACTACATTGAATTTGTTTCTTTCCATCTTGCACGTATTTAGTGAATATATAAAGATGACTAAACGTTCCTCCTACTGTACATGTCCCGTCATCAGTTAGGCCTTGATAACATGCATCATGTAGCTGACAACAACTGAAAAGAATTAGAGATAGTCATTTTCAAATTTTCTATTTAAAAAAACAAAGACACACTAAAAAACGTGATCGGAAAAATGCATTTCAGTCGGTGATGCGTAGGCCCTTAAATTGATTTAATTTTTAAAGTCATAGCTTGTTCAAACAGAAATACATCTAAATACAGGTATACATGTTGCCTGAACCCCCCCCCCCCCAAAAAAAAAAAATAATAATAATAATAAATAAAATAAAATAAACAAATGAATAAATAAAATGAAATAAAATAAAATAAAATAAATAAATAAACAAAAATAAGGTAAATGAAGTCATGTATTTTTCAGTTGACATCAATAAAATTGTACATTATTATGTTAATTTGCACTTTGGATTTACAACAAAAAATAAAAAATAAAAAGATGAACTTAGGACATGTAGGATAAGAGAAATTTTACGTATTGGTTCTTTCCTATTTTAATGTGCATGGGCCGCGGAACCGGGGGGGGGGGGGGCCTGGAGCTGCTTTTTTGAGTAGACACGCATCATAAAACCTCGGGGAAAAGGGTTCGAAAATTGTCATTAATGAGTGAAATCAAATCAGCCCCCCCCCCCCCCCACTTTCATAAACGCTCCGCGGCCCATTGTGGTAATAATGATAATAGCTGCTTCTTATATAGCTCCTTACCAGTTACAATGTAACCGACCAAAGCGCTTACAGCATTATTACCCTGCATGGTCACTGGATTCACTTGCGATTCTGCACACTATACAGTGCACATTCTCCACTCCTCTAGGGAGCATTCAACGATAATGAAGGAGAAGGAGAAGGAGAAGAAGAAGGAGAAGAAGAAGAAGAAGAAGAAGAAGAAGAAGAAGAAGAAGAAGAAAGAAAAAGACGAACAACAATGGAAAAAAGAAGAGGGAAAACAAGGAGAAAAGAGGGCGAATTAAAATGATTCAGAATAAGAAAACTATGAAGGAGATGGAGGAGAAGGATAAAAGGAACAGGAAGAAATACTGGGGTGAGGAGAAAAAAAAAAGCAAAAAGGGAAGAAAAGGAAAAAGAAAGAGAAGGAGGAGAAGAAGAAGAAGAAGAAGAAGAAGAAGAAGAAGAGGAAAAAGAAAGAGAAGGAGGAGAAGAAGAAGAAGAAGAAGAAGAAGAGGAAGAAGAAGAAGAAGAAGAAGAAGAAGAAGAAGAAGAAGAAGAAGAGGAAGAAGAAGAAGAAGAAGAAGAAAGGGCAGGAGCAGGAAGAGCAGAAGAAAAGGAATGAATGAATATTTTAATACCAATCTATTTCATCCATGGGTATTCCTGAGCCACCAATTCCACAGTAACATCCATATCCATTGAATCTCCCATAAGCTCCAAAGATAGATTTTAGGTTGGGATCCAGCCATTCCAGCATACTTCCCAAACTTATTACATTTGCTTCCGCTATAATGAAAAAAAAAAAAAAAAATTTAAAAATTATGCATTAACACAGCAATTGTAGATTTTAATACACTTGACTGGGATAATAGCCCATAGGTTCGAGCCCCGGCACAGATTCTGTCAAGAAAGATTATGTACATTTCACCTCTCGACCCAGGTGTTCAATTCAATTCAATTCATATTGGTATTTATTTTAAAAAGATCATGCATCGCAACAATCGTTGAATTTTGAGCACAATTTACATTGAATAACAAACGTCACAGAAACTGTACTCAAAGGAAGAATTTACATGATTGGTAACTGAAAAATAACAGCGCATATATATATATATATATATATATATGATAATAAAGATTTAAAATATTGCATGTAAAAACAACAAAGAATGATCATTAAATTACAAACAGAATTAAACATTGTTCTTAACATAAATGATAGTCTTACAAGTAAATTTAACGTGAACGAAGCAAGGTACAGACGGAGTGCCAACACTGTGGGGGGGGGGGGGGGGGGGTTGCAATAATGTAATCTGTACATGCGACTTATAGAACTATTACATTTTAGTAAATGAAGAATGAAGAAGCTTAATGGAAGGAATTTTAATTTCTAAAAAAAAAAAAAAAATTAGCCATTACTCCCAGTGTTAAAGATCGTATATGCTCGATCTGTAATGAAAATCATAGTCAGAAAATTTATAAATTAAATTTTACTTGAATGAGTGTAGGTATAAGTACAAATTTGGGAAGAGAGATTTAAAGATAATCTACAAATATGTTCCATAAAAGGTGGAATAATTGGAACCAATTCCTTAAGTGCTAACTTGAGTGAATTTACTTCTTAGAATTACATTCATAATTTTGATTCATTAAACCTATGTTGCATGTGAAGATGTAAAAAATTTTTTTTAAAAATATATATACATATAATATATGCTAAATTTTCTAAAAATTATATATATATATATATATATATATATATATATATATATATATATATATATATATATATATAATATATATATATAATATATATATAATATGAATGTTAATTCTTGAAGGGTAAACATGAGGTACAATGGGTATTCGTGATGAAACACCGGTGATAAAATACTGGTGATAAAAAATTATGACAATGTTGATTGATAATTAACTTATACCTATATATATGTACAGGAAATATAGTACGAAGAAGACAAACTTACCTATGTACAGGAAAGACATTACGAAGAGAACAAACGCGGTTCCTAATCGTTTCA
The DNA here is from genome assembly GCA_025618425.1 of Heliocidaris tuberculata. NCBI lineage: Eukaryota > Metazoa > Echinodermata > Echinoidea > Camarodonta > Echinometridae > Heliocidaris > Heliocidaris tuberculata. The sequence continues at coordinate 38,529,357 of CM046838.1, read as the reverse complement.
TATTGACTGCTGGAAAATAAAGTAAAGTGAATATATAGTTTTCATTTTTCGTTTTGTTTTATGAAAATACTGTTTTAACAGTGTCATGATAAATTACACTCTTTTCTTTGCGGCTTTGCGGCTTTTTTTACTTGCACTTTCACATTTTACTGTATACGTGAAAAAATGCATTTATTTGCTTCACCATGGCACCTCTCACCGACACACAGCACTTAAATCATCCCGGGAAAGCTTCAAGGAGCTACTAAAAGGGATTATCACTTCAAGATTTCAAGGCATGATATATTGAAAATAATAGGAGAAACGCAGAGTTGAGACTTTACTTCTTATTATCAATATTATCATTGTTATTATTTTTGTTATTGATATTTTTTAAATTTATATTTCAACAAATAGAGAAATGCTGAAATAGGAGGGCCTTCCATCGAAACGTGTGATGGGTTCACAGATCGAAATTGTTGTGCTCTCTTTAAATATTTGAATATTTCACATATGCATTCTAAAATTTGGAACACGTTTCAGTTGATGATTCTTAGGTTTCCTTATATAGGTTGACATACGTACTCTATATAATCGGCTAAAGCTTAAAATTAATACATGTAACACAGGTTTCTAAAATATTCCAGTTAATGGTTGTAAGAAAACACTGAAAGTAGTGTGCCTTCATACCCTATGACCTTACCTCAAATTACGTGATTCGCTCAAACAAGAAATCTGCTCATCACATGCAAAAAAATACACAGTTTTGATACCAGCCGTTCTCTAATACATGGCGTTACTATAGGTAGGCGCCATGTTAGATCTAAGGACGCCAAAGATCGCCAAACCATCGGTGCACTCATCAATACACATACAAACCTTGGTGTATCGTCGTAATTTATGCTTCATTGATTGTGTGTACACTGTGTTGAGACAGGGAAGAGACGAGGGGGACAGGAAAGCTGCTTTGAATATAATGACGTTATTGATTCTCCTTTTGTATGAAAGCAAAATAAAAGACACAGAATTGGGAAGAGGGAGAGGGGCATGGAGAAAGAGATACCTGTCTGTGTGCCTGTAGACACCTAGCCCGTGAAGCTAGGGGGATGCTGGGGGCAGAGGCTCAGAGCCCGTTTTTCTACCCACTGGCCAATGGATACCTCATTTTCATGGATGACAGCTTCCGCTACCAAAGAACAAGTACTTTTAATGTCACTAAACATTTTGTTACAGAAAAATGAGCTTGATATTAACAGTGAACTAGGTTAAACCAGGCTTTTTCAATACGAACAGATGATATCAGTACAAGGCATGTACATTTAAAAAAAAACAGACAAAATTCTGAACATGGACTGTTATAATAACGAATGAGAATCAAATAAAGTCGCCTTGGTGAATTTCTAGACTATTTCCTAAGGGTTTTCGTTAGATTTTCTCCCGATTGTAGAAGTGAGTGAATAGAAAACCGTTTATCAATGTATAACATTCGAGCTTCTCTACCGCTCACTTTCGGTGGTCAATTGCGAAATTTCCTGGGTAAAATGCACAGGAAATTGCGTTTTAGGGTTAAAAATTGGAAGATTTTCCGATCGGTCGCTTCACTCCCTCGCTTATTCAATAACGTAGATAAGTTTGAGCCCTCGGGGGAGGGGGGGGGGGGGACTTCATTGTTTGTCCCGGGCGCCATGATCCCTAAATATGCCACTGCACTTATGAGAGGTGAAAAGGGACACTCGTGAGAAGAGGAAAAGGGCACATATAGATTTGAAAAGGGGCACTTATTAGAAGGGACTTGGCACTAATTAGAAGGATAAAAGTGCACTTATTAGAGAGATAAGAAAGCAATTATCAGATTTGAAAAGGGGCACTTATCAGAAGGAGAAAAAAAGTCACTTATCAGAAGTGGAAGGGCACTTATATGACAGGAAAAAGGGCAACTTTTTGTAGTAAAAAGGGCACATATCAGAGAGAAAAGGTGCATTTTTTTTTTGAAATAAAAAGGGCGCTTTTGGGGGGCGCGCCGCCTCTGGCCTACGGGAACCGTGTGGTCCCTGTACATAGGAAAGAGAGAGTTCAGTTATCAATGGGATAACTTTACTTTGTATTTTTCTTTTCCAAATTAAACAATATGTCAACAAAAAAAATATCTAACATATAACAAAATTGAGCAGAGTACATTAGCTGGAACGAAGAAATAATATTCACAACAATCTGTCTATAGATTACAATGTACATGTAGTAATATAAAGCCATCGCAAATCGAGACATCGCAGTCTTATACGTGCTAGGTCATAAAAGGGGGGGGGGGTCTCAAATTTGCCTATAGATATCAATTATAATGTCGCATGTTAGCCAGTGGCACTATTTTTTCAGTCCATTTTCAATTCAGTATTTATACAAGGAGCCTATCAGTCAGTATATCTTTAATAAAGAAAAGCCGATTTATTTTGGCCTGAACATTTAGGGTTGGAAAAAAAAAAATCGCGATTTTTGTGTTAAAAAATGGATTTATTTCATTTAAATCGCAATTTTAAAATAGATGTAATTAAAATAATTAACTTGATGTTTGAAAAAATGTATTAAAGTGTTCTAAAAAAGAGGAACGTTTAATAAGGAAATATCATGATGGCCTCATGCATATTAATTAGGCTTATTTGCCTACTGCATGATATGAGGAATATTTGAAAAATATTCACCAAACAAAAAATCCAGAAATATTTTCCACATGTCAGAATATGGTAAAAAGTACAGTACTACAATATTTATCAGAGTTAATACAGGTCATAATTCATATCGTATTTATCTACAAACAAACATGGTATCAAAAAGTAGCCATATTGAAATTCTTTTGGATATAAATCATGCCGCTCAATATGCTTTGTTGTGTTTTATTGACCTAACTTTGCAAATACAGTCTAAAGATCTCAGGATGGAATTCAATTTCAATTCAATTTCAATTTAAAGACATTTATTTCCAACTTTTCAATATACAAATTAATAAATGAACAAAATAATGTACATATATTTTGAAGAAAAAAAAATGACAAAATATACACTAATGTGATACATACATAGTTGGAGGACACACCTCTAAAAGCAAAAGCTTGGGGCGAGGGTGCCCTTAGTACATAATACATTATTACATAATAAATATATAAAAAGAAAATAGCTACATACAAAAAAAGAAAGAGACCGCTGAGCTTGATTGGAGGGGGAAAAGGGGGAGGAGAAAAGAAAAGAAAAAGAAGGGGAAAGAGGAAAAAGAGGGGGAGAATGGAGGTGCAACATGAGAATTGTACGGAAAAGAGAAATATTCACGAAGAGGCAGAGAGAAGAAAGAATAGAGAGAATAGATACAACGGAGGGTGTGGAAGTGTCTTAAACCATATTATTTGTAAGATGAAGTGAAATATTTTTTCATCCTTCTTGAGAAGCTAGCGAGAGATGCGGAGTATTTTATTGTGTCAGGGATAACGTTCCACAGCTTGGGTCCTGAGTACCGGATATTATGTTGGAATAATAGGGTTCTGTGCTTGGGTAGATGGATGTGATTTGCGTGTCTGGTTTCGTATTTATGAATCGTAGAATTTAATTGAAAAAGATTACAAAATTCTTCAGGAAATCACCAGAGTTCAAAGTAAAGTTAATCCTGTTCTAACCTATTCTGAGAAGGGAGACGGTCATTTTGACCACCCAACCCCTCCCCCATCTTGGTCATTTTGGAAGGTCTCATCGTAGCGATGTAACTATGCAAAATGTTGATTTTCATTCAATTTTGTCCTGACATGCGACCACAATATGTCACGTGACCCAACGCCAACAACTTTTCGTTGTATGTACCCGTGGCTGTACATACATGCAGAAGTTACATAATCATGGGCCCCTGAACCGGGGGCTTGGGGTGATGCTGCAGCCCACCCCCCTACTTTTTTTGAGTAGACACGTTAAAAAAAATCTCGGAAAAAAGACTCGAAAATTGTCATTAATGAGTGAAATCAGATCAGTTCCCCCCCCCCCCACTTTCAAAAACGCTTTGAAAATCCTCGTGAAGGGGGTGGGGGGGGGGGGGGTTGACACAGTGCCGTATGACACAGTGCCATGTGTATGGTATGACTAGAGTATGTAGGTACTCTATAGGTATGACACGGTGTCCCCACACCCCCCTCTAGCGACGCCGCTGGGTTCAAAAGTTATCAGAGTGAAAAAGATATTGCACTGCAAACAAAAATGGAAATGCTGTTTTGGTCGACTGGGGGAAAGCAAGCAAGTTTAGAAACTTTTTTTTATTTCGTTTATTTTTTTATGTATGTGTTTTATTGGATCATCAGAATGATAATTTTACAGGCAATTGTTACAGTAATTAATTGAAAGAACAAAAACATCGAATAAAAACGAACGCTAACAAATCAAAAGAGAGAGAGAGAGAGAGAGAGAGAGAGAGAGAGAGAGAGAGAGAGAGAGAGAGAGAGAGAGAGAGAGAGAAAGGGGGGGGGGGGTGGCGGGTAACACGTCAGAAAATTATGCATACTCCACTGACCCAGTAAGCTGTCGAGAGGAACAGGGTAAAAGCCCGAAGAAATCCCTTTCTTAAAAAAAACAGAAAAAGGCAAGCAAACGGAGCAGCCCCATCCAGCCCAGGCACCTCCGATCAGGAGCAGACTCCATGTAAAAAATATGTGCAGTATGGCATCTCGCTATAGATACACCAACTTTGATGAGAAAACGGCAGTAACCGAAATTGAAAGTTCTTTTTACTAATACATGTATTTGTGAGCATGAAGTCTGCCCCGCTCGGAAAATAAACCAGACCAAACAAGGGCGCCCATCCCTCCGCCGGCCGGCCAGAACAGGCAGTGCTACCCGAGAAGTCTGGGCAAGCTCAACAAATCAGTGCTTACTGTGTCTCTGTGGAGCAGGCAGTGTAACGTTATACACTGCTTCAATACATTATTCAATATAGAACAGTCATAATATGAGCAAAATATAAACGAGTGGCAAGGATCATGGTAAATATAAACAAATGCAGAAAGAACCTTAGTCAGTCTCATTATAGGTCAAATTTCCATTTCTTGAAATAAAAATTTTCCCTCTTTCTTTAGCCAAATAATATTCTGTTTCTTTTTGCACTCTGATATGTTTCCTAAAAGCTTCAAAACAGGGGTTGATATTTCTAAATCTACAAATATAAATGAAATATTTAAGAGACAGAAACAAGTATGACAAAATATTATCAGAGGAAACACCAAATATTTTCTCAAAGTCATTCAAAACAAAATCAGACTTGTATTTTGAATGAATCTTATGCAATAATTTTTGCCAAGTAGGGGTTACAACATCACAATCGCAAAACAAGTGAACCATACTTTCAGTTTTTTTTTTTTTTTTTTTTTTTAATCACAAAAATTGCAATTTGGGGAATCTTTCCTCTTTATCTTATACCAAAAAAAAGGCTCATTTAATGCAATTGCTTTATGGTAAGCGATTTAAAATTAACAATGTGAATGTTTTCAGGGGACAGAGAGTTTTTGTTTCCAATATTCATACCTATCATAAGGCTACGTGCCTACGTATATGCATACTTGGGAACTTTCTTAGTTTGGACAAGGTCAGCAATAATATCATCAACAACTATATCAGTCTGATCCTCCAACCAATGACTATAGGGATTTTTTGATCAAGAAAGTGTACTTTCTTTCTTCTATCTTTATGGGAAATATCATAATCTAGAATTAACTCTTCAAATAACTTATGACCTGGAAGAGGAGGGCTCAACAGATCAGAGGCCTGTAACATAAAGAGATACAATCAATCTTACGATCAATTGTAATTCTTCAGTACATGGTTTGCCATAGACTTACGATTGATATCAGTCGTAATATTGATTTATCTCTTTATGTTACAGGCCCCAGATATTGTAGAAATATTCTTCTCATACCAATCCTCATAATAATATAATTAATATTGCTTAGATTTGGATAGCATTTTCTTATTGAACCACAAAGACTTTTGCACTCTCACATTGAAATCATTATTTTGAATACCATATTTTTTTTTTTCAGAAAGCGGAAGAAGAAGGGGGAACAAAAATATGAACAAGGGGGCACCCGGATTTGAACCGGGGACCTCTCGATCTGCAGTCGAATGCTCTACCACTGAGCTATACCCCCTTCACTGAAAAAGCGGGAACATATAACGTAATTATACCTTTTTGCTTAGAACATATCCAGTAGTTTGTACATATATATTTATCAAATATTCATTTTTTTTAGAAAAAAATAAATCTTACAGATGATTTTTAAAACATACACAAAGTTTTAAAATTGAAAGTATAATTATAATGTTAGAAAGTATTGAAAAATTGTGCTTTTTATTCCAAAAATCATAATAAAAGACTGTTTATATTATCGATATCTTCAACAGTTCATCGTGATCGATCGTCATATATCGTAGCAAGCGTTGTCCAAGATGGTCGATGTGAGAGATATTTTAGAGTGGGATATTGATTCTGAAAGACTCCCGACAACTTCTCACGTGGAATCTAGTCAAAATGTGAGGAAAACGGGGATTATAGGAGAGCAGAAAAAACAGGTAAATTTGACTGATTAATAAGAAATCCCAGTGTTGGGTCGACGTCGGGTCGCGGGCGGCTTGAATACGATTAGATCTACGGCTGGGCCACGGCCGAGCCGCGGCGGCCGGCGGGCCAAGGATCTCGATCTCCATATAAAAAATAATGCCATACGGGCTTGATCATGGATGTGTTTTATGAAATATGACTTTTGAACATCAAGCCATTCACGGGAGGCAATTTCCCCTAACAGGCTTGATCATGGATGTGTTGTATGAAATATGACTTTTGAACATTAAGCCATGCACGGGAGGCAATCTCTCCTGACCTAAGTACATGAAGTACGGAGAGACAAGTTCAAGTAAACAAAAAAAAAAATAATCAGTGGGCAAGATTCATCCATTTCCACATACGGTAGATCTAGATCTACCGGTACTTAAAAGGTGACTAAAATAGAAAATTAATTGCCCATTTTTCGTAGGAAGGAGGAGTCATCAGGAGCCAAAAAATATCTATCATACACTTTTTTATGCATTCAGTCGTATTTCATAATCATTTGAAAAGTACATTTTTGCTGATTTACACAGTCATAAGCCCCGCCCCTAAAAAAACCCATCGAAGCGACATCATGATCACGTGATCTGTGACGTACGAGAAGTAAGGGAAAATATTCCACCAACCTATATACCGTGCGCGCCCGCAGGCCCCGGCAGGCCCAGCCCGGTGCCGAGCATGACATTCACCGCATCGACCATTTGCATCACATATTTTCATGTGTTTAATTCCTCACAATAAATTTGATTTTGGGACACAATTTCATCAATAATGCCAAATTGGTGTATAGTTGCGGGCTGTAGCAAGACCCCTAAAGATGATGTAAGCCTATACGTACATCATTTTCCTAAAGATGAAAATCTACAGAAATTGTGGGTCGCAAAGGTATGCTCACGCGGGCAGAGTGGCAAGGGCCAAGCGAGTGCAGTGGAGTACAATTTGCAGTGATCACTTTTCTTCTCCAGCAGCTGCAGCAGCTTCCCCCGCGACCCCTTCACCATGCCCTGGCGAGTCTTCTGCGAGGGGTTCAAACATATATGGTCGAATTCCCCTTGCCACTGCACTTGAGCTTCTTCTCTTTCGGGATCGATAAATCATCTGATAAATCAAACTTCTTTTCTGGCTCAAAAAAGTCCTCCAAATCGGACTCGCGATCACTATCCATCTCTCTAAGTTACTCGAAGAATTCAAACTCCAGTTCAAACATCAATAACATAGATGAAAAAAATTTGGCTGAGAAAAAGTGCCTTGTTGTTTTTATTGTTCTCTAGTTAGCAAAGTCTATAATATATCAGTTTCCCAAACCGGCTGTTCACCTAGAAACTGTTAATAATACTATTACAAATTTTAATTTTTTTGTCCACTTCAGATATGATTTCCTCTTGACTTGAACAAACTTATAATTATTTACAGTAATACATGTATGTTTTTGCCTGTATACTCTAATGCAGAATAAATAATTTTCTGGAAAAAATCATGAAAATATGAATTTTTGAAACCATATATACATAATTCATAAAGAATGAGTGATTATGATGTAATATTTTGGAAACAATCTCAGAATTTGGGGGTTTGTGAAATATTTTGTAAAGGTTTATACATGTATGTATTACTATACATGTACATGTAGATATAACTTTATGTGAAAATCATATTCTTGGACAAAAATTGAGGATTTGTATTATCAATATTTAAACAAATTATTTAGTGAGTTGTGACCCAATGACGTCACGAACCCATGACTGAGTTGCCCATTTGTCTAGTGATTGTCATTGTTTCCCCTAGTTTTTCATGCCACTAAAGAATCAACTTTTCTTATTAGTTGTCCGATTATTGTCATACTTTTTCTGATCTGTAGGTCTGATTTTTCTGCTTCAATTAAAATTTAAGTAATTCTTGGACTGGACTACTAACTTTCCCTTTAAAGGGAAATCCAACCTTAATAGCAAGTTGCTTTGAAAGAAAGAGGAAAAATCAGAGAAGCAGATTGGTGAAAGTTTGAACAAAATCGAACAAGCAATAAGAAAGTTATGAAGTTTTGAAAGTTGTAATCACTATACGTATGGGAACTTCAAATTGGCAGAAAAGGTAATGTCACTGTGATGTACATGTAGCTGTGGACAACTCCCCCATTCGCTCCAACACACAAAATGACTAAAATGTCACTTTTTTTCAAAATGTATTACTCAGTAGGATCTTTTTCTTTCATGAGGACCTATAACAATATGCTATATCCAATATATTTTGAGTACTGCCCTGAGGGTAAAAGCGCCTCAAAGAAAACCGCAAATTAATGATATTTTTGTGTACAACAAATGGGAGAGTTGTCCACAAAAATGTCACAATCGAATCACCAAATTGCCAATTTGAGATTCGCATAGATGTAGTGATCTCATTTTTCAAACATCCATAACTTTCTTATTCCTTGTCTGATTTCTTTCAAACTTTCACCATCCTGTTTTTCTTATTTTTCTGCTTTCACACAAATCATCTCATTACCAAGGTTGGATTGCCCTTTAAATTCTTACAATCACATGCAGCATTCTACTGCTGATCTTAGCCAAGCTGGGCTGAGAGGCCCAAGCATGCACTGTGAGTGAGTGAGAAGAATCTTGAAATAATCTTGAATTTCTACCATCCCATGTAGTACTTATAAATATAATATTGAATGGCCTTGAGTGGGATACAAGGATATATCGCACGAGCTACATGTATGAGCATATTTCACGAGTCGGCACGACGAGTGAAATATTTTCAAAGCGAGTACGATATATCCTTGTGTGAGTTGTGTCCCACGAAAGAAAAGCCATTCAATATTATTATTATTAATTGTATGATACCTAGTTCCTCAATTTTCACCATTACATGTCCTTATCTTTTTGTATTGACTTCGACATAAAACACAGGTAGAAAAACATTTTTGTCCTTACCCAAGCATCTTTTGCAAGAGCTGCGCGCATACATCCATTGTCTTAACCTTTGCGTATTTAAGCGCGTATTCACTTTTTTACGCGTCACGCGCACCCCAAACCATGAGATATGGAGATATATTGCACGGTAATCCGGGTACTTTTACACAAACCATGAGATATTGTTTTAAAATTGCACGGTCATCCGGGTACTCTTGCGCAAACCATGAGATATGCCAATTTTTCTGGTGGCCTGAAAACCCTTCATACAAATAATAATATGTAATACCGTAATACTGCGGTGAGTGTTGCATTACCCAGAATGTACCACAACATTTGAACACTTTAAATGTAAATGCTGCATAAGGATAAGAGTGAACATAAAGACAGGCCTTCACAATCAATTATGAAATCATTACCTTTCTTTGTGTGTATTATTATGCCTCTGCCCACCGAAGGTGGCGCCGGAGGCATTATGTTTTTGGGTTGTCCGTCCGTCTGTCCCGCTTTCTTGTTCTAGCGATGACTCAAGAACCACATAAGGTATGAACTTCAAACTTGGTCCTAGTATGTGTCACCATAGGAAGATGATCTGATTAGATTTTGGGGTATGTAGGTCAAAGGTCAAGGTCACAGAGGCCAATTTTTCTGAAATTTCAGGTGTTAGGCTCGTTCTAGCGATAACTCAAGAACCATTTGAGGTGTGAACTTCAAACTTAGTGCTACATGTAGTATGTATCACCATAGGAAGACGATCTGATTAGATTTTGGGGTACATAGGTCAAAGGTCAAGGTCAGGCCAATTTATGAAATTTCAGGTGTTAGCCTCGTTCTAGCGATAACTCAAGAACCATTAGAGGTATGAACGTCAAACTTAGTGCTAGTATGTATCACCATAGGAAGACGATCTGATGGGATCTTGGGGTACTTAGGTCAAAGGTCAAGGTCACATAGGCCAATTTATGAAATTTCAGGTGTTGGCCTCATTCTAGCAATAACTCAAGAACCATTTGAGATATAAACTTCAAACTTAGTGCTAGTATGTATCACCATAGAAAGATGATCTGGTTAGATTTTAGGATACGAAGGTCAAAGGTCATAGAGGTCAATTCTGAAATTGCAGGTTTTAGCCTTAACATGATATCTCAAGAACCATTTGATCCATTAACTTCAAATTTGGAACTAGTATGCATCACCATAATGAGACAAACTGATTAGACTTTCGTTCATGTAGGTCAAAGGTGACAGGTCATAGAGGTCATTATACAGGTGTATGTGAAATTAATTTTTTTTAACCTTTGTTATATCACCATATCTCAACTACTTTGATTCATGACTAGGAGGAGATAAAGTGATCAGACTTTTGGGTTATAAGGTGTAAGGTCAAATGTCAAAGAGGTCAATTAACATGTAATTAGAGGCTTTTTATTCTGGTTATCACAAGATTTCAAGAACAGTTTGAGCCATCAACTGAATTTACATGTAGGCGGAGGCATATAGGAGATGCAGTCGCATTCATCTTGTTTTATCATTATTTTGTGTCTATTTCTTCCTCTGTATCAGAAACTGAAGAAAAGTAATGAAGCAGTTTTCAAGCGACCTGAGGGAATGCACAGAGAAGTGTATGCATTACTCTATTCTGATAACAAGTAAGTTGGAAACAATGACGTACATTCATCAATGATTAAGTAAGAATTACAATGAAGAAATGGAAGAATTAAAATAAACTGGTAAACAAATAAATTTAGATAATCAGAAGATGAAAAAGTGGTTGTACATGTATTCATACTACTCACCATTTACTCTATACGTGTACATGTATGTCGACCTTTAAAAAAAAATTCCTAGAAGCTGAAATATTAAGGTACTGGTAAATAAGAGTTTTCTAGGTTACAGATTATAGTTTATATATTTTTTTACATATTCATATCTAAATTATGAAGGAGAAAAGTTTGAAATGTTTCAAATTACATGACTTTGATATAGAATCACATACTGTCCTATTAAACTATGTAGGTCTGTGCATATTTGGAAGTAATTGCCATAACCTCATTAAGTTCAGTCTGCTTCTTTTCATGATTGAAGATTGCATGATAAGACAAATGATGTACGTAAAGAGAATATTCAGTAATGGTAGCTATTAAAGGGAAATTTGAATAACACTCATTTAATATGGTATCATGTTGCTCACATGCTATGTACCAGATGTTTATATGATCTGTCCACAATTTTAAATGGTTGTCTTGAAGATCAGATGCATAATGTACTGTATAAGCTGTTTTTTTCGCGTACAGATATTTTCGCGATTTTGGACTAGGTAGGGAAATTCGCGAGGGTTTAATTTCGCGATTTTTGTGATGTTTTTGTTACTATAAACAGCCATATATTGAAGTGGAAATTTTCGCGAGGACCGACTCGTGAAAATCGCGAAAATAAAACCACCGCGAAAATAACCACTTATACAGTATACATGTACATGTATGTTCGTAAAAAACTAAAAATCATACTAGATATTCAAATGATTGATCAAGTTCTATTCTTCTACATACATACAATGTACCATCAAATACTGTTGTTTCATTAAAATGTCATGAGAACAAGGCCTATTTATATAATGTTGAATGGCCTTGAGTGGGATACAAGGGTTGAATATCACATGAACCATGAGGATATGTCATGAGTCGGCATCATGAGTGAAATATTTTCAAAGCAAGTGCAAAATACTCTTATGTCCCACAAAAGAAAAGCCATTCAATATTATTATTAGTTGTATGAAACCTAGTTCCTCTATTTTCACCATTACATGTCCCTATGTTTTTTGTATCAATTTCAACATAAAACACAGGTAGAAAACATTATTTTGTCCTTACCCAAGCATCTTGCAAGAGCTGCATGAATAAATCCATTGTCTTAAGTCTTAATTTTTGAGTATTTAAACGCGTATTCACTTTTTTATACATCACATGCACATCAAACCATATGGAGATATATTGCACGGTCATCTGGGTACTTTTACACAAACCTTGAGATATTGTTTAAAAATTGCACAGTCATCCGGGTACTTTTGCGCAAACCATGAGATATGCCAATTTTTCTGGTGGCCTGAAAACCCTTCATACAAATAATAATAAGTAATATAATGTTCTATTTCTCATGTATGTAGAGATCCACCACCCTTGATACCATCTGATAGTAACCATGGTTACAAGTCAATGAAGGTGAAGTTAGGAAGATGGCAGGTTAGACCATGGAAGTTCATGCCATTCACCAACCCTGCAAGGAAAGATGGAGCTGTCTTTCATCATTGGAGAAGGGTTGCTGATGAAGGAAAAGACTATCCATTTGCAAGATTTGACAAGGTTTGTCAATATTGTTGTCTTGTGATATTTTTTGACTTTCCATGAAATATATCGGGAGTTGAGGTAAAAAATGAAGAAATGTTTTCTTGGTATGTCTTCTTAAAATTTTGCCCTAGGGGTTTTCCTCTAGTCTCAAAAAGTAATGTCATATAGATTTGCATGAAATGAATTTTGATTTTTCACAATGAAATACTGCGTGTACGTACATCCCCAACAAATACTGCTTTAGAGCCTGATCGGTTAAGAGTGAGCATTGGGGTGAAAATTTAATTTTCAGATTTTTATGATGAAATCACTTTCAGGTTTTTCATTAATATCTAAAGTTACTAAAATTCATGTTTGTTTAATTGACAAGGTCGGGAAAGTCATTGGATAGGCCCATTTTTCAACAGGGGTGATGAACACTAATGTCACAGATGGACATTTTCTAGGAAGACTGATTTGGTCCTAGTTTGACACTCTCTAAATTTTCTTAAGTTTTGATAGCAAATAATTATAGATCAAACACCATTCCATTGAAAACCAAAAAGATATTTGAAAATATTTGTACAGAAATGGTTGTGCCGCATGGTCATTCACATCTTGATGCAAATTTGTCCGTCCGTGATGGAAAAAATTGTAAAAGTTTTTTTTCCATCGGTGAGGCAAAAGTGAAAACAAAAACCATGCTGAGCTATCTCACTAGCTAGAGACCTATACCATGTATGAATAAAACCTTGATCAATTAAATATACATATAAAAAACAAATTTTAAAATTGTCACGGACGGACAATGCAATATACTGAAATGGTAAATGCTGTGAGATTTCAAATTCAATGAATTGTTTTATAGTTTATTGGTTCATGGAACATATTTCATCCAAAATATCACGTACAGTGAAACCTGTCTATAAAGACCGCTCAAGACAGACAAGAAAAGCTGTCTTTATGAGCAGGTCGTCTTTACGTGCAGGTTCCTTTAATACATGATTTAATGAGAAACAGTTTTAAAGGAAAACAAAAATTGTGGTCTGTATAGACAGGTAGTCTTTCTATACAGGTGGTCACTAAAGCAGGTTGGACTGTATATGGTATTGTGATTCCCCATAGGAATGCAAAAATTTCCCCCACCCCGCCCCGATTTTTTTCTTTTTCAAGCTAATAAATGTCATAAAAACCTAATGATTTTGCTATGGCTCTAATGGGAGCCAGCCTGCATTGTCAGTCTGCAAAAGACATCCATTACAGGTGTTTACAGAAGATGAATACTTATTTTCTTACTTATTTATTTATTAATATTATTATTGCTAATATTGTTGCTGATATTTTTGGTCATCAGCAATGTATAAAAGTTTTAGATTCAACATTAATACATTAATAGCTTGATCAATATTCATATTAAATTACAAGTTGTGCTTGATTATAAACATATAAATTATAGACATTGGAGGTCAGATGTGGTATCAGACCGCAATTGAGAGCCATGTTTGGACTATATTTTTGTAAGAATGCTTTGAATTAGTTGTAATGTTTGAGACAGAGAGATTCTTTGTAGTTCAGGATCATACACAGCCAACAATTTTTTTTTTAAATTATGTAACCACATAACATAAGAAACCTTTTTAATGGACACTATACATGTATAAATTTTAGATCTCATAATTGAATTGGTTGCATCAACCCTGGAACAGTTTTTCATGGGGAAGGGAGTCAGAAAGTTATAATATATGACTTACACTAGTCGTGTTGGGCAATCCCTCAACTATTAGGCTCTATGGGCTTTATACACTCAACTGTTGCCATTATTAGGGCCTTTGTCCAGAAAGCCAACATTGTTCTTAAAGTGATAGAGACATTACTGAAAAAGTAAACTATGGTATGAGAAAGATTTAGTCAATGATCTGCATTTCATGATTTGGTTTTCACCCTCTTAAACAGAACTATTGAAAAATGTGAGATGTTATAAAGAGTACAGGTATGTGATGTTGTAAACCAAATGAGAAATTTTACTTCCTACATGTATATATGATAATGATCAATAACACATAATCCTATTTCTATATTACCTCTATGTTTGAAACAAAATATATGACTTTGAGCTGTAAAGTAAATTAAAATACTAAATATTGATGTTTGATTTCGGTCCAACTACATGACTTTAATGTAAAGGGTTATATTTTGAAAGCTTACATCACATTCTTCTCAACATGTTCATTTTGGTCTGTAGCATATATTGTATATGTACATACACTACATGAGTACATGCACTTGTACATTGTGTACACACTACAATACAGGCATCCACTTTTGACATGGATTCCACTAAAAACTAAGTTTTTCAAGTTAAGTTTTGCTTAATAGTGGAATAAAATCAATTTCAAACAAAAAGTAGAAAGCAAGAAGTACGTATGCACGATTTTAGATAGGAACACATGCAGTTTTTAAGTTAATGTCCGTCTGTGACGCTCAAAATAGCGGGCTTTAGATTTGGGTGGAGGACGACGCGTTCACCTCCACCTCGAGCGGGCACTCCCGCGGTGACCGCGTCGAGTTCACTCATTTTGCGATCAATTTAGAATTTAGTGGACGACGCCTTCACCGGATGTAGATTTCGCGCGGTCGCGCGGTTCATTCGAGATTTGTTTTGTTTACGTTTTGGAGAACATGGCGAACCTGCATCGAATACGAGAGTCAATTGTTCTTGCATATTTCAGTAATATCATCAATGATGATGAGTTTGTTCTGCTATACGATGCCAATCGTCCGAAGAATCCCGATTTCAATTACAAGGATCATGATCAGTTTGATCTTGATGATTACAACGACAGTGAATGCAAGGCAAATTTCAGGTAACTACCGGTAGTTAACGTTAGATATGATTATGTTTGAAAAATATTTATTTTGAAATGACTCCAAACATGGGAAAACCCTGACAACTAAGATAAAATGTCTTTCATCATACCCAAAGGTAGCAATTTTGTGAGATTTTTTTTTATCATTTAAAGAGGGGGTATGAGACTAAGTTAGTTTAAACAAGACATTTTTTAAAATACATGACAAGTTAAATAAAGGAATAGATTAGCAATGGAAGGATGAAGAAAAGTGATGTGAAATGAACTGATTTATTCACAAATTGCTTTACATGCTTGAAAATAACTATGTACAGAATTTTGAGATGATTCTCGATCTTAGTCTGGCTTATTTTAGTTTGAATGTTGCAAACAACGGTTACTCCAGCGGAGCACCAATTGAATTTACCGCTGGTGGAGTCGGGGCAAAATTAACTGAGTCTCCGGTCCTATATGTGCGGTATGTGTAGGAAGTGTGAATTCCCATTCATTTCACATGTGAGACAGTATGCTGGGGAAGAAAACCAATGCACAGCGTTTTCTTTGTTTTCCGATAAATAAGCTATTCCTGGGTTGATGTTATTCAAACAATCTATGAACATACTCTAATTTGTTTATGGAAAACAGTATAATGTGAATAATTTTAATGTAGCTCATAAAGTAATTGAATATCTGAAGCGCCACCTTTCCAAGACTGGTCTATTTCTTTAAAATATACTTTATTAATTCCACCTCATTTAACGTATCAATAGTTAGAACAAGTTTAAGCATGTATATGGGTGGCAAGAGTGAACCTGTGTGAACAGATGTCTCCTGAATGGTTGAATGATGATAAAAATCACGAAGAATGAAATATATATATACATGTATATATATCTGACTCCGTTTTAATTATCTCATATTTATATCATTTTTACAGATTTGAAAAGGATGACATTCATCGCTTGAAGCATGTCCTACAGATTCCTGAGCGAATTCGCTGCAAAAATGGCACAAGAGTTTGTGGTCTTGATGCACTTTGCGTGATGCTGGCCCGCTTCGCCTACCCTTGTAGATACGGGGACCTGATTTCCATGTTTGGATTGAGTGTTCCAGAATTGTGCCTGGTAAATCTGCATATGATGGGACTAGTGTATGATCAGTTTGGCCACCTCCTCCAGACCATGGACCAGGAATGGCTTTCGAGAGACTGCCTGACCAACTATGCCAATGCAGTACATGCACAGGGAGCAGCCCTTCAGAATTGTTGGGGCTTTGTTGATGGTACGGTTCGACCCATAGCGCGGCCTAGTAGAAATCAGAGGGTGATGTTTAATGGCCACAAAAGAATCCATGCACTTAAATATCAGTCAGTGATTGCGGCAAATGGTCTTATTGCAAATTTATTTGGTCCAATTGAGGGGAGGAGGCATGACTGTTACATGCTCCGCGAATCCGGATTGCTACAACAACTAGAGCTACACAGCTATGACCCCCAAGGCAATGTTCTGTGCATTTATGGGGACCCAGCATATCCCATCAGAGCTCACCTGCAGTGCCCTTTCAAGGGTGGCAATCTGACACTCGACCAAGAGGACTACAACAGGTCAATGAGCTCGGTGAGGGTAAGTGTTGAGTGGGTGTTCGGGGATATCATCAACACATTCAAGTACACAGACTTCAAGAAAAACCAACAAATGCTTCTATCATCATGTGGGAAGATGTACCTGGTTTCAGGACTCCTGACCAATGCGCACACGTGCCTGTATGGAAACAAAACTGCACAATACTTTGGACTTGACCCACCTTCTCTTGAACAATACTTTCAACAATGAACGCTGATCCTATTGTGACTATTCTGTATCAAGTTTGTAATTATTTGCAGTAAGTTTGGGTATGTTGAAAGTAAAGTATTAGTAATATCAAGGAGACTTTTATAAAAGTCTCCTTGGTAATATGTACAAATTTCTTTTAAATCATCATGAATATCAAATATTACAATGGTATTATTTGAAATAGCCTTTTGTGACGTTCTTCACATTCTTCAATGAAATGAAAAATAATAGAACACTAAGTTGATTTTATGAGTAGAGCACTTAAGTGATCAGATATTTTGAGTTTCATATTTCTTGCAGAACAGAATAGTTTTCAAAGTCTATGTGACTTTGTTCAAATGCATGTCCTGTATATTAATCGTCATGCAAAGCATATATTTATTGTTGCCTTGCCATATTTCAGATCTTCTCTCTATGAAAAATATAATTATGGTCTAGCTGATTTAAGGAAGGAAATTAATAATTCCACTTATTGTGCCATGCATGCGAGAACATTTTCTCATGCGTAGTCTGTTTTTTCTTAATGGAAGACTAATGTAGCATGCAAGTCTTGATATTTTATATGTACGTGTAGTTGTTAGTTTTTAATTTTTATCCATTATAGAGTTTTTACAGTAATAATTCATGTTTTTCAAAACACCAGATATTTACATATAGTGAATGCTTTGAATTCTATGGGTTTATTATCAAACGTTTAGAGATTCCCATTTTTTTTAATCTAAGAAGTATTCTTTTTGTGTCAAAGAGAAACCTACATGTTTATATTTCCCTCTTCAGAGACCATTATGCCGGAAGTAATGTCTTATTTTCTGTTTTCTTAACTTGCTCGTAAATGTGTATTTTCTTTGAATACAAAATAGCAAGTGTTTCATCTCTTTAATACTTACTAATTAATATGCAGAAATTTATTTCATGATTTATGTTGAAATATAAACTACAATAAATGATGCCAAACTCTTTTTCAAGTATTGTACACATTCCCTTGTAAACTTCTCTTTTTTCGCATAGAATGAGATGCACTGTAAAACTTGGGTACTTTTGCGTAATAAGGACACCCTGTACAATTTAACACTTTTTCTATAATCTCTATTCAAATCACTTTAACTTATTAAAATTTGATCAAAAACTACTTGAAACTCATAAAGAATTAACATTATCAATGACCTTGATTTGGGCATTTGCTCAAGGTCAAATTACAAAAAAAAGAAATACAAAGATAAATTCTATTTCATAAACTTCTTCTCCTTGACTGTAGAGAGTTCAAACTTCAGGAAATGTTGTTTATTTGTAGATTTACAATGTAGACTATTCTGAGTCTGATTCTTTTAAGGTATCTATTTTTATTTATTTTTTTTTCAAATTTAACATTTTTTAATTATGAATATTTTATGACTTAATCATATGGAACATAAAAACTCAGTGACGTGTTTCTCCAAGAGTAGTCTACATTGTTCTAATACAAAGAGCTGGTGCCATAACAATTACCTTGACATATTAGGAATCTTGTCATATCCGGCCTCGTTAGAACGAGGTTCCATTGGATGACGTTTTGCAAGATATGTTCAAAGAAATTGTTGTGACTATTGGTTGTCCTCGACTTCGAGAGGTTCGGCTAAAACAAATTAAAGCTATAGGGTGTTCTTGAAACCTACAGTAGTCAAATTTATCCATGCTTCCCCCAAGACAAACTATGTATGCACCTGTTAACAAACAACTACATGCACATCACAATTTAGTCAGAATGGCGTATATTAACCCTAAAAAGACTGGGCTATTTCGGCGGTTTTGAGGACTGGGGGGGGGGCATGATGGCCCCCTCTTTAGATCTCAGCCGCAGAGCGCCGGATTTTGCACACACGGCTTTATGTAAAGAACAAAACTGCATCATTAATATTTTCAAAAAAAAAATTTTTTTTTACTTATAATTTTAATTCATGCAAATTTTATGCATAAAAATGAAATGATTGAATAAATCATTTCAGAATGAATGTTTTGAACAAATTCTTCTGTCAAATTGTTCAGATTGGGCCAAGGAACAATGAACATAAAAAAATATGTTCTTTATGCATTTTATTGTTTTTTCAAGTTCTTATGTATTCTATTGTTTTTCAATCTTATGTATTTCTTTGCTTTTCTAGTTTTCTTTCATGAGGCATCGATAAGAATCAAATAAGGACAAAGTAAACCATAATTCATCACCAAAATGGAAAAAGTACCTGATTAAGAGTAAAAATTTTCATGTCGCAGGGTTATCACAAAATTTCCGGAGGGAGGGGGGGGGGGCATCATGGTCCCCAGTCTTATTAGGGTTAAGTGTAGCCAACTCTCACAAACTTTGTGGCCTGTCCCACCTAGCACCAAGCACTGCAGGTCACATATTTTTTCCATCTAGTGAAATGATATTGCATATTATCAGGTGAACAAATATTTCTCATTGAATATTTAACAAGGGCTTGTGCATAAGATTTGACTACATTACAAAGACCCCTTTATTGTGATGATGTGGGTACTTCTATTAAATGGTGTAGATGATTGGCACTCATATTGAATACCTGATAGAAAGAGGGACACCATGAATTCTAAATATAATTGGTGGAAATTTAACAACAAAGAATATAAAACAAACAAAAAGTTAAAAAAATATATCATTCCATTTCATGTTTTCCAGTAATATTCTTCCGCTCTTTAACATTGCTGCATCTTAAAAGCGCATGTTTCATGAATATAAAGTTACCATGGCAATGCCAGATGGACTTTTGTAATCCTGACTCGGTGCCCATATTTCAATGGACTTGGATTCTCTTTCAATCAGGTATTCAATTTTTACAGCAGGCCCACTGGGCATGATGAACATTCTCCTGAAAGGTGAAACTTGATTGTGTTTTAACCAAACCAAATTTTAGATTTTTGATGGGGTGAATCCCACAATTCATATGTGAAACACAACCATGTTTCATGTGACAGAAGAAATTATACTAATAAACATACTCATTCACTCGCAATGGAATTAGAATACAATACTCACATAACACATGATAAAAGCATTGTGCACAAATGTTTTTAAAAAGAAAACTTTTACTTAAATATGTAATATAGAAAAGGCATACACTTGGCAAAACATTTATACCAGAACATTTTGTTGTTAACTATACAAGAATGATCTTTATAAATAATGGCACACACTGGCAAGTGACATGTAAGATGTTTGGCAGATAACTTTCATTAAAGACAAAAAAATACCCATATTTTTCAGAGTATATGTCATGTACAATTGGCATACACCTGTTAAAACATTTATACAAGAGTAGTTTGTTTTAAACTACAAGAATGATCTTTATAAATAATGTCACACACTGGCAAGTGACATGTAAGATGTTTGGCAGATAACTTTCATTAAAGACAAAAAAATACCCATATTTTTCAGAATACTGGTAATGTACAATTGGCATACACCTGTTAAAACATTTATACAAGAGTAGTTTGTTGTTAACTACAAGAATGATCTCTATAAATAACGTCACACACTGGCAAAATACATGTAAGACGTTGGTCAGATAACTTTTATAAAAGACAAACAAATACCCATAATTGTCAGAATACTGGTTATGTACAATTGGCATACACCTGTTAAAACATTTATACAAGAGTAGTTTGTTTTAAACTACAAGAATATTCTTTATAAATAATGGCACACACTGGCAAGTGATATGTAAAATATTTGGCAGATAACGTCTATGAAAGACAAAGAAATACTTATATTTTTGAAAGTTGAATACAGCTGCAAATTCTAAGTCAGCGATGATAAAGCAAGATGTCAATAGCAGGGAGAATCCGGGCAAGGATTCACAGAAATGGGGGCAATAAACAATTTGCTCAAACTTCAATGGATCTGTGACCTGTAAGGAAAATTGGTGTACAGTGAAACATCATTGTAACAAGGTCATTGGTAGCATGAAAATTCTGTTGTTATATCAGGAATCTTGTTACAGCAGGATAGAAAAATGGATTACATTTACAAAGAGCTGGGACCCTAACAATCACCACCTTATATCACGTTTCTTGTTATATCTGACCTCGTTGAGACGCAGGTCCTACTGTATAAATACACTAACTGATATGGGCAAAGAAGACACATAGTGTTGCAGATTTGTGAATTTTTGGTCCAAATGGGACTTTTCAATGATGGAAGTATAAGAATAATAAACGGAAATTTTGAAAATATTTGTTTTTCTACTGTAGCCTTGTCACATGGATTGCGCCTTGAATATGGACAATTAATCCACATGAAAAACAATACACATGGGAACTCAGTAAAACCTGTCCAAGTTGTGGTAATGGATAAAAGTCTAGGTAAAAAAAAATCACTGGTAGTGGCCCATTCCTACAATGGATAGCACCTTTTGAATATATAAAATCCTAAAGCAAAAAACACTACAATAGAATGCTGTAATTGCATGGACCATGAAACACATTTGACTTTCCATCACGGTAGGTAATTAACTGAGTCAGCGGCCACGGCCTAAACTGGATGGCACATAAAATTTGAATACTTGTACAAAATCTTTACATTTAAAACCTTAGAACTATGTGATCACAAACATAAAAGCAATCTGGTTTTCTACCACATATAACTGCTTTGTAATGTCATGAAAATTGACAAATTAAAACGTCACACATTAAAATTGCGCATATAAAAATGTCCTGTCATTCCCAATGGTAAATTCTTTGGGCTTATTTGTTACTGTTATTACCATTCTCATTTTTATTTATAATCATCATCATGAGCTGTGTTTGCTGGAGTATCTGCTGCTGTAATAGTTCAAACCTCTTTTCTCTTTCTGTTTCCTCTCTTCTTCTCCTTTCTTCCTCCCTTTCTTCCTTCTCTCGTCTTCTTTCCTCTTCACGTCTCCTTCTTTCTTCTTCTCTCTCCTCCCTTTCTCTTCGCCGCTCTTCTTCTTCCATTCTTCGTTGATGTTCCTGTTCTTCTCTCTCTCCCTTTCTTTCTTCATTTTGCTTCATAATTTCTAATTCTTCCCTTCGGAGATTATACTCCCGATCACGCATGGCGCGTTCCACCTCCAGCTTTTCCCTGAGGAACTTAGTGGCATCTCCCCCACAATTTCTCTTCCTCTTGGGAGTATCCTCGTCTGTGTTGGTCCTGAAAGAAATAAAAAGAAATAAATGTGTCCGTAAGTTTCAAAGACAATTAGTTCTCTATATATATCTACACACATTGAGGCCTATTTCATGAGTAATAATTCGTCTACAGGATTGAAATCAGAATGTTTGGCTTAAATGAGCTAGCGAATTATTCGAAAAAAAGAAAAAACAACTAACAAAAGGTAAATAAACAAATATAATCAACCTGTAGTGTATTGCTGCCTTTCCTATTTTCGGTACATGAAAATTAACACCTGAAATAAAAAGGGGCCCAATACCAATTTTACCACAAAAACTCTGACTTGTATTTTAATTGCATAAATAAATGTACAAAACAAGTATTTTAAAGAGCAAATGAATATAACTTTAAAGCCGAAAATGTTGTTTGTGTGTGTGTGTGTTTTTGTTTTGGCTTGACTTTGGTTTTATTTTCCTCAAAATATTTATAAGTTGACTTTGATCGCTATTTCATTCAATTACTTCCCTTTCATCAGGAATTCAAGCAAATGACTTTATTCATTCTTACTTTTCATTATTCATTTAATTACTTATTTTTTCTTTTGCTTTGTTTTTTTTTGTGTGTGTGTGTGTGTGTGTTGGGGGTTTAACATATAATTAAGCTTTCCTATGGTGCAGTAGGTCATTCACAAAATACACTTATTAAATCTATGGAAGAGGCAGGAGTAATTTAGTACATTGTATTTCCCTTTTACCTTTTGTTGGTTTCTGAGAATGTCTCCAAGGCTCGCTTCCGCATTTCAACTCCATCAAGGTGCTTTTTGTTTTCTTCTGCAGCTACTTCACCCTGCTGCTCTTTGGCCTCCTTCTCATGCTCCTCCATATCCTCCACAATTTTGGTAATTTCTGCATCTTCATCCGTCAATTCAGGTGCTATACCTGATTCTTTAAGTTCTTTCGCATTTCGCTTTTTTATTGTGTCTTTAACTTTTTGAAATTTTTCCCGACATCCTCTTCGGTCCACCTGGTAGCCATGCTTCCGAAGGTTTTCGGCAACCTCTTCCCAAGCTGCCCCACTCTTTGATGTCCGTCCCTTATACTGGAATGGGTTTACAAACTCCACCTCCCTGCATAAGACTAACACCATTTCATCTGTCCACTTGGTTATCCTGTATCAAAAATTAAAAAAAAATAAAGCAATCAAAACTTATGGGGCAATTTTTTTGGATGTAGAGCACACTCTTGTACTTTTTGTTTTATGAAAATTTATTGAGCTAATTTGCAAATACATTCTAGCTTAATTTTCATTATTAATGATCCCTTTTTCAGGAATTACGGGAATTATTTTTTATTTACATCTTCTCACTTAGATATTTATGACAAAGATATTTATGACTAAGATGGTATACAGGATATTCCGATCCCCTCTTTATATACAAGTGATATAGTAACATTCTACTGTAGTTTTTTTTTATACACTGCCATATTTTTGAGAGCCTCTTGATGTACAAAAACTGAAGAGAAATACAACGTCTTGTAGGCCTAATCTTTTCCTTTTTTTTTTTTTTTTTTGCAAAAATAACAATTCACGTTTTCTTAATGTAAAAATCACAAGCCTCAATACTCCCTCAGAATGCCTTTAAAAAAAATTTATCTTATTTTAACTTCCAAATTTTGTTCTTCCTTTGGAAGGGGGCAGGGGGTTCCAAATAGACTTACGTTCTTGTATGTGAACTGGATGCTCCAGTTGCTCCAGGTTCTGTTGACTGCATTTTCTGAAAAGAGGAATAATAAAGAATAATAAAACTGACTAATTTTTCAACAGTTGAAATCTTGAAGGGTAGAAAAGAGTAGCATTATCTGCATATACTTCAATTTAATGAGTAAAAAATTTGGGCATGTGTGTATGATTTTTTTAATGACTAAAAATATTACCAATACGAGGCATTCTGGAAAAGCAAATTATTTGTGTGATTAACCCATGTCAACACGGTTTCATGGAGGAGGGGGGGGGGGGGGGGGGGGCTGATCTTTGTTACCAATTATTCATTTTATTTCATTTCATTTATTCAAAGTCCTGGCTGGTTTTCGTGGTCTGAATCAGATGCAAAATCAACCATGAATACAGCATGCACTGAGTGATACTTCAACTTTGAGTCTTTCCCTAACCCTAAAAATCCCAATCCATTGGGCAGGTACAAAACTGCACCAGCAACAAGTAGGCCTATCACTATCAGCCCTGCCATGGGTGGCAGGCGCAGCTCGCAGGCAAGTGTGGCATGGCAAATGCAAAGCCTATCAATCATCATCGCAACCATCAGAGCCGGCATAGCATAGATCAGGGCAGAATGATACTCTTTTTCGAGTTTATCAGCATAACACATCCAGATCCCGACCAAAGAAGAAACTTTTCCTTTTTTAGTTGTTGTTTCAGCTTAGCTTACGTGGCACAGACTTTTTAAGTTACAGTTACAGAACCATACATGTAATGCTATGTGTGGGAACGTTCACAAGTAAAATCACATCGATTCCAATCAAAATTTACTAACAATTACTAAAAAACTCTGCAGTAGTAGGCCGTGCGTTTCCACTTGTGAAGAAAGGGAAGATATCAGATTTTACATCTGTTAAACAGTTGTAAAGCTTTGATACGCATTAAATAAGTATTCAACAAATAACTTACAAAAAATCTGTCTGGTCGTCGCCGCTGAAGCTGTTCGCAGGTCCGCTGCAGGTCGAGGTGAACAAACGGCGCTCGGCACGGTGCACGGCGACACTCACGACGCCGCAAAATCCATGGAAAACGTGGTCTAGATTGCGGAGGTGGCGGTGGAGGTGAACGCCGCGCATGCGCAGTTCGTAAAAATCAGTCTGCCACGGCCACCTCCACCAGTGAACGTGCAAATCTAAAGCCCCTAAATGTCCGTCCGTGACGCCCACATGTCCGTCCGTGACAAAAAGTTTTTAGACCTCTAGCAAAAGTTACAGCTTGCTTTAAAATTCTATGTATGTGACAGGGAAGTCAATTAACTTGACTAACATTTGCAGTAAAAAAAATTTGTCAGTGACAGTTTGTTTAGATAGAAAAGACAAAAGATTACCAATAAGTCAAGAAACCCATTTCTATCTTGTCCATCCGTGACATTGAATATTTAATGGATTCTATTTTTAGTAGGTAACCATGGCAACCAAATTTCATCATCATTTAGCACCTTCAGTGGTACCCTTCACAATGAAACATAAAACAGCTCAACACATCTCATAACTTATTTTTTACAGGCCTTCAAACTTTAAAAATTTGTCAAATGTCCGTCCGTGACTAACCGATCAGGCTCTTTATTACTGTCAGGAGAGAAAAGGATTTGTTATTTGACAGATATATTTGGGGTGGATCAAATATAAAATGTTTTCATCCCAGGATGTTTTGTGCAGGTGCATATCAATCTTTCTAACATGAGATAAAATAAAATGCAATGGCATGTGGCAAACTGCTAAAATATCTTTTTCCTGTGAACCTTTATAATCTGTTCTGTTCGCAATGTATATTTGTTTGTACATTTTCCCATTTTTGTCTCGCCTGCATAAGCAAAAAGCGAGACATAGGCACCGCTTTTCCGATGGCGGCGGTGGCGACGGCGTCAACAATTTTGGAAATGCTCTCATTTCAAAAGCATATGTCTGATTTCGATGAAACTTGAACACAAGTGTTGTAGAGTATCACAAATAATGTGGAACAAATTCCAGGTCAAAAGTCAAGGTCAAAGGTCAATTAAGGTCAGTTGAGTTAGATTGTGTTCCAAAAACTTAACCTCTTAACCTGAGGTTAAGTTTTTGAAAGTTTACTTTATTTCAAAAGTATTTGTTCAAATTCTTTGAAACTTGGCATCATTCTTGGTAGGGATTGTCTTGATGTCCTCCTCTTCCATATGAATACCCAAATCTTACATTTCCATCATATTAAAGGTCACCTACTGACAGTTTAACTTGGTTAAGTTTTTGGTAAATTTCAGTTTTGTCTCAACATACAGTACATGTATGTACGGATGTATGACATTTGCTATGGCGACAATTGCTCCTGCGACAAATGCTCCTAAAAATACGACATTTGCTCCGCGACAATTGTTCCGCGATAATTGCTCCGACGACATTTGCTCCAATAATTACTCCGACGATATTTGCTCCTGCGACTATTGCTCCTGCAACAATTGCTCCGTCGACATTTGCTCCGATCGAGTGACAATTGCTCCGCGACAACTGCTCCGTCAATAAAAATGAATATATGCGACAATTACTCCTGCGACGATTGCTCCGATCGATCCACAATTCCTCCGCTACATTAGCTCCGTCGAAGAAAATGAATATGCGACAATATCATTGCTCTCCAACAATTGCTCCGTCGAAATACATGGGTATGCCGAGACAATTTTGGAGGATTGATGACACTGATGTAAATCCGTTTCGAGGAGTGGGGGTGGGGAATGAACGAAATATTTAGCCAAAAATTACCTCTTCTTGCTTTAAAAGAAGTCTTATTTTGCGGTCAAAATACACTCTGGACTTATAAGATATTTAAATGGTATACTTGGTCACCTCACTGTCAAATATTATATACTTCGCTGTTGCAAATGTTTGCTGTCCAAAACCACCGTTTCTAAACATTACGAGCGAGCGAAGCGAGCAAGGAAAACAGACTCTTTTGGTGACAAAGTATCATTTCGTCATCAAAATACACCACAGGCCTATAACCTTTCTAAAATTATATTCGTCTGCCTCTCGTTGCCTGCCCAATTTGTTTGCCTTCCCAGTAAGTTTCACTCTAGATTTTCATTGAGCGCAGTGAGGGGCGAAAAATATACAAAGTACACTAGATTATTTATAATTTACACCGATACTTGCAGAATTCGAGGACACCTCGCTGCAAAAATATTATGATATGCAGGTATCCGCTGCTGGAACAAGAATGATTGCTGATCGAAAACGTCTTGTTTCTAGATTTTATAAGCGGGCAAAAAATGATTTTTTTCTACTACTTAGAACAGGTTTAAGTGTATTGTTACGATCCCTTCTCATGATTTTATCAACGTACATTTATCGGCAACTTCCGTTCACACAGAGAATATGATCAGGGTGTGATGATAGGAATAGGCTAAAGGTCACCATGGTCACAGGCGGCTATCTCCTGAAAATTCATCTATTTTAGGTCGACTATCCGCTCGAATCCTTCCAGTTAAATAACTGTCCCTTTATGAGTTAAAGAATTTAGCATAAATATTGTAGAGAGAGACAAGATATAAACCTACTCCCTTTCTTAAAAAAACTAACATAACCGGCATTGGTTAAGATAGTAAAATCAAGTGAGCGAAACAATTGACGCTTTAAATTCAATTCAATTCAGTTTTATTCAATTCAGCTTTATTTAATTCCATATATTACAGTATCATTAAACAATTTATTATAGTATAGTGTGCTTAGACATAATCATTAAAATTGCATGCAATTATTGAAAAATTAAAAGACTGACAATACAAATAGGAATTTGGTTGCTGTATAAAAACCCTTGTGGGTTTGTTTTGACAGCCACTTTCAGCTTTTTCCTTAATTTTCATTTCTCTCTTTCCTTTCTCTTTTCCTCCTTTACATTATTGTCCCCGCCGAACGAAGTTCGCGAGGGGACTATGAAACGGGCTCCGTTCGTGTGTGCGTGTGTGTGTCCGTCCGTCCGTCCGTCCGTCCGTCCGTCTGTCCGTGTGTGCTCAAATGTTAGAAAATGCTACTTCTCCGTCATTTCTTGGCCGATTTTGATTCCGATTGTTTTATCTGATAGGGCTGGGTGGGGGCTTCCAAACTTCTACACAGAATTTTGAAATTCATTAATTATGCAAATTTATGCAAATTTATTCAAAATCGACGAAAAATGCTACTTCTCCTCTATTTCACATCGGATTTTGATTCCGATTGTTTTATCTGATAGGGCTGGGTGGGGGCTCCAAACTTCTACACAGAATTTTGAAATTCATTAATTATGCAAATTTATGCAAATTTATTCAAAATTGACAAAAAATGCTACTTCTCCTCTATTTCACATCGGATTTTGATTCCGATTGTTTTATCTGATAGGGCTGGGTGGGGGCTTCCAAACTTCTACACAGAATTTTGAAATTCATTAATTATGCAAATTTATGCAAATTTATTCAAAATTGACGAAAAATGCTACTTCTCCTCTATTTCACATCGGATTTTGATTCCGATTGTTTTATCTGATAGGGCTGGGTGGGGGCTTCCAAACTTCTACACAGAATTTTGAAATTCATTAATTATGCAAATTTATGCAAATTTATTCAAAATTGACGAAAAATGCTACTTCTCCTCTATTTCACATCGGATTTTGATTCCGATTGTTTTATCTGATAGGGCTGGGTGGGGGCTTCCAAACTTCTACACAGAATTTTGAAATTCATTAATTATGCAAATTTATGCAAATTTATTCAAAATTGACGAAAAATGCTACTTCTCCTCTATTTCACATCGGATTTTGATTCCGATTGTTTTATCTGATAGGGCTGGGTGGGGGCTTCCAAACTTCTACACAGAATTTTGAAATTCATTATTCATGCAAATTTATGCAAATTTATTCAAAATGGCTGAAGGTTCATAATGTTTTCATGTTTTATATTTCAGTTGTATACATGCATTGTTGGTATTCTCTTCTTTTGCATACAGTAACATTATTTTATTCACTAAAGTTTTTCACTGAAGTTTTAAGATTCAGGCTAGTTAATTTCCACAGATCTGCACTTCCGGCGGGGACATTTATTACGCATTGCGTAATTTACTCATTCACTTGTTATTTCTTCTTTAAAAATTGGGGGTACATTTGTACACCCCATCTCCCCTTCTTCTTCCTCTACAAGCGCTTATTTTTAAAACGTTTTCATGGCTAGACAGGGGCAATTGGGGGGGGGGGGGGCTCAGACAATCAGCCCTGGGCAAAATATGAAGATGGTGAGTGTACAAAGTATTTTGATCTAGTCCTTTAACCTTTAGTGTGCACATTTTCTCTTTGTATTTTGATGTTTTTAAAGAATCCATGTTCGGGGGGGGGGGGGGGGGGGGTGAGGTGCTTTGCCCGAAAGCATACATATTTGCCCAATAGGTAATTTTGGTCCAGTTATCACACTTTTTACCCAAATATCACATTTTATGGCCCTAAATATCATTAATTTGAAAGTCTCCCACAGCTTCATCCATGGGTCGTAGCCTATGTTTCTTTGTACCCTGTAATAATTTTCGCTTTACAAATAACCGTAAGACAAGCATATTCACAAAAATGTTACGTTTTTTTAAAGATGAAAATGAAAACAAACAAGAGAGACACAACTGAACTTTCAAAACAAACTATAAAACAGTTGTTCATAGGCTACAAGTTTGAATGCAAAAAAGGATGAAGTGAATATTTAAACAACAGAGTGATATAGTCTAGAGTATAAAATTTGAATTAAAAAAAAAAAATTTTTTTTTAGCATAGGGCGGGAAGATTAAAGATATATGTTTTTTACGTATCTCAGTCATGCAATTCCTTGTTTTCACGGTGCTGAAACAAGATTGTTGTATTCAATAAAAATCATTTATGAAACCCTGAAAAAGTCATTTAAACATATCAAAAGTTAATATTTTGGCTACAAAGAATTAATAAATACGTAAAATCCATCATGAATCTCAAAATTGTCGAGGAGCAAATGTCGCATATTTATTTCTATGGGCGGAGTACTAATTGATTTTTTTGAGCAAATGTCGGCCGAGATATTGTCGCAGGAGCATTATTGTTGCATATATGTATTCATTTTTACCTGCGGAGCAACTGTCGCTCAATCGGAGCAAATGTCGACGGAGCAATTGTGGCATATATTCATTTTGATCGACGGGAGCAGTTGTCGCGGAGCAATTGTCGCTCGATCGGAGCAAATGTCGACGGAGCAATTGTCGCAGGAGCAATAGTCGCAGGAGCAAATGTGGTAGTAACAATTATCGCGGGAGCTAATGTCGTCGGAGCAATTATCGCAGGAGCAATTGTCACGGAGCAACTGTCGTATTTTTAGGAGCATTTGTCACAGGAACAATTGTCGCCGGAGCAAATGTCGGTTCCCCATAATTATGTACATGTAGTATGTACATGTATTGTACACATGCATTTGACTTCTTCTCAAAACTTTGCTGGTAGTGGATTTCAACCAAAATTGGCAGGGATCATCCTTAGGCAAGGAGGATCTAAATTGATACAGATGGGGTACCTACCAATATAGGGGGGGGGGGAGTCTTGGGGGCACCACCCAAGAGCACCAATAATGGCAGTAATTAAATTCATATTTGCTTCTTCTTCTTCTTTAAGCCCTGCTGCAAGATTATTAGCTAAGTTGGTAGGTACATGTATCATCCTTAGAGGAAGGAGACCTCAATTTCTGAAACAGGGTACCTTGCCTCCAAGGGGGCTCAGGGGCAGCACCCCTTAAGTGCCCCTATTGTGAAAATGAGATATTTGTTAAATGCATGACTGGGTTCTGACCAAACTAGGTAAGAATCATCCTTAGACAAAGAGGATCTAAATGAATGCAAATACTGGAGGGTACCTATCCCTTAAGGAGGGAGTGGAGGGGGGGGGGCACCCCCCCCCCCCCGAGCCTTGACACCAAATTGACATTTTTCTTTCTTCTGTAAAATGTATTGCCACATGTAGATTGTAACCAAACTAGGTAGGAATCATTCTTAGGGAAGGAGACTTCAAGTTGTTCAAGTATTGTAGATCATTATCTTCAAGGGTCTGATGGAGGGGCATCACCCCAAAAGTGTCCCAATGGCAGTTATTTCATGTACACATATTTTGCTTCTTTAAAACACACAGCTTGATTTCAAATGAACTTCACCATCTAATAAATCTTACTTGAAGGGATTTAAGTTATACAGATGGGGTACTGGCCTACAAGGGGGGGGGGGGGGGCTCAGGGGCAGCAGCCCTTAAGTGCCCCAATCTTTGATTTTTAACCAAGCGAAAATTTTGCCCCGAAAATTGCGTGATACAGGCGAGACTGCCCTG
Organism: Heliocidaris tuberculata; assembly: GCA_025618425.1. NCBI lineage: Eukaryota > Metazoa > Echinodermata > Echinoidea > Camarodonta > Echinometridae > Heliocidaris > Heliocidaris tuberculata. The sequence continues at coordinate 38,497,640 of CM046838.1, read as the reverse complement.
GGCATTTCCCTTGTTTCTGATCTGTTACCAGGAATTCTTCCAGAATATGCACACTGATTTTAATGTGTAAAAATTTACAGAGATTTTTCCTAGAAAATGATTTTTGTCCCCGCCGAACGAAGTTCGCGAGGGGACTATGAAACGGGCTCCGTTCGTGTGTGCGTGTGTGTGTCCGTCCGTCCGTCCGTCCGTCCGTCCGTCCGTCCGTCCGTCTGTCCGTGTGTGCTCAAATGTTAAAATGCTACTTCTCCGTCATTTCTTGGCCGATTTTGATTCTGATTGTATTATCTGATAGGGCTTGGTGAGGGCTTCCAAACTTCTACACAGAATCGTGAAATTCATTAATTATGCAAATTCATGCAAATTTATTCAAAAGTGACGAAAAATGCTACTTCTCCTCTATTTCACATCGGATTTTGATTCCGATTGTTTTATCTGATAGGGCTGTGTGGGGGCTTCCAAACTTCTACATAGAATTTTGAATTTCATTAATTATGCAAATTTATGCAAATTTATTCAAAATTGACGAAAAATGCTACTTCTCCTCTATTTCACATCGGATTATGATTCCTATTGTTTTATCTGATAGGGCTGGGTGGGGGCTTCCAAACTTCTACACAGAATTTTGAAATTCATTAATTATGCAAATTTATGCAAATTTATTCAAAATTGACGAAAAATGCTACTTCTCTATTTCACATCGGATTTTGATTCCGATTGTTTTATCTGATAGGGCTGGATGGGGGCTTCCAAACTTCTACACAGAATTTTGAAATTCATTAATTATGCAAATTTATGCAAATTTATTCAAAATTGACGAAAAATGCTACTTCTCATCTATTTCACATCGGATTTTGATTCCGATTGTTTTATCTGATAGGGCTGGGTGGGGGCTTCCAAACTTCTACATAGAATTTTGAATTTCATTAATTATGCAAATTTATGCAAATTTATTCAAAATTGACGAAAAATGCTACTTCTCATCTATTTCACATCGGATTTTGATTCCGATTGTTTTATCTGATAGGGCTGGGTGGGGCTTCCAAACTTCTACACAGAATTTTGAAATTCATTAATTATGCAAATTTATGCAAATTTATTCAAAATTGACGAAAAATGCTACTTCTCCTCTATTTCACATCGGATTTTGATTCCGATTGTTTTATCTGATAGGGCTGGGTGGGGGCTTCCAAACTTCTACACAGAATTTTGAAATTCATTATTCATGCAAATTTATGCAAATTTATTCAAAATGGCTGAAGGTTCATAATGTTTTCATGTTTTATATTTCAGTTGTATACATGCATTGTTGGTATTCTCTTCTTTTGCATACAGTAACATTATTTTATTCACTAAAGTTTTTCACTGAAGTTTTAAGATTCAGGCTAGTTAATTTCCACAGATCTGCACTTCCGGCGGGGACATTTATTACGCATTGCGTAATTTACTCATTCACTTGTTCCTTTTCAGAAAACTTGTTGTTCTCTTCATTATTTTGTTCACTGGTATTTCATCCAATCCTCCCCCCCCCCCCCCCCCCAAGAAATTTTGAAACATATTGATTAATGTTAAACAGTGATTTGTTTTTTATAATTTGGGGTCCTCAAAGAAGCTGGTAAGTGTTCAAGTTTTTTAAGGCTTATTTTGGGCTCTTGTTTGAATCTTGTAAGGGCATTTGCCAAATTGACATAATATTCCCACAGTAATATCTTGTATTTGCTTTTATGATTCCAGTCAGTTCAGATGCCCATGTATACAGACCAAGAATATCAACTTCATTTACACAGTGAGAAATGGACCCGTCTAGCCACTGATCACATGTTTGACCTTTGCACCCGTTTTGACCTTCGCTGGGTCATCGTTCATGACAGATTTGATCATATAACTTATGGGGTAAGTTCTCAACCAGTACATGTATTGTGAGTAATGAACATCATGGCGAATTAGCCATTTACAGCTTGAGTTTCATTATGATCATAGTCATTACACCACTTCATTCATTCCAACACTGTATGTATGGCAATGTTTTCTTAAGAATGATCTATGGAAACTCCTGTGGCATCTTAGACTTTGAACCCTTTTTCAATTCTAAATTCCATTGCTACCTATTTTGGTCTTGTCTACACAGCAGGAAAGAGACATGCATGTAGATTGCAACTTTCAGTAGTCAGTTGCTTGGCTGTACAGTATTAGGCATGTCCAGTCTTGTTTGCTATCATGGCATAAACGTTTAATAGGAGATATTCATGATAGTATAATGTGGAGCATAGCCAAGACAGTGCATGCTGCATAATTTGTTATCTCGGCCATCTGCAATTCAGTGTTTAACTCTCCTGTTCCGATAAGCTGTTTTATGTATTGGTGTTAAAAAACAAATATCAAAATGAAACAGTGATAGGGGTGTGGGAATATTAGGCTGTCAACTTAAGTATTTTGATACATTAGTCAAGCTTTTAATCACATTCCTCTAGCTGTTGATCCAGTGATGACCAACATTTACTTACATAGTCCCAAAATGATCTTTGCTCATTGAAAGGAAATTTTATTTTTTAAGCATTCTTGTGAATAGAAGCTACATGTAACTATTGAATTTTTACCAGGTGTTGAATTAAATTTCAACTTTGTGTTATTCATTATTACTCTTAATTACACTATATGCAAAGATTAAATAATTTGATTTCATTTTCTTCACTCATTTCAATGTTAATAGAAGAGATCTATGGAGGATATGAAAGAAAGATACTACAGTATAATCAACAAACTAGCTAAGGTGCGCAGTGATCCTACCTTGAGTAACAGAGCTCCACAGGCATTTGATGCAGAGCATGAAAGAAGAAGAAAAGAACAGTTAATCAGACTTTATAACAGAACAAATGAACAGGTGAGAACATAGCTAAGGCCTCCGCCTCATATGACTCTGTAAACGGCCTTTAAAAAGAATACCCTTACAAAGTTTGCTTCACATTTTGTAACCTTATAATTCATAGATAAGTGAGTACGCTTAGGTGCCTCTGTTGTACGCAGTTACCCTTTTTCAAATCCCCTCCCCCCCCCCCCCCCCCCCATTCCTTTAAACATTAACTGGTTTTGTTTCGCTGCAAAGGGTTTTTGAGGCAGTTTACTGCATCCTATATGAACAAGGCCTGAAAAGACCCAAACGCTAACTATAAATATAGTATATGTCAAAAATATATTGGTTAACAGTGTTGAAGGTCTAATATGCTAATGAGCCTTCAACACGCATTTCATAGGATCGGTCGCATCATTAGCAGAACAATTTTCCTAGTCTGATAAAATCATTTCACTCCTTTGACGAGATATCAGCTGGCCAGCAGATGCAGTCCCTGTCTATTTGCATGACATGTTAGCCTATTGTGCTTGATTTTTGCCTTCAGTTAATCAATGTAAGGCCAATTCCATCATTACAGTTAACATTACCATTATCTGTGATAAGGGACTAGCCCTTGAGAATAATTTGTTTATCAGAGACAGGGATACATTATGAGCCTTATTTAAACCATATTACCTCACACCTTATTGACAGTCTCCTGATGTATGGCTTGCTAACAATCCTGACATAAGATCTCATACTCACTAAACTGTGAATATAATTGAACTAGATGGGAATCACAATACATTGATATGGACTGTTCAAGAAAATGGCTTCCCTGCGAAATACATTGAGAACATGAATATAACCAACTTAATAGCATGTACATTGAGTAGCTTTGTATTATCACTGACTACATACAGTTGTGTTTAGAATTGATAAACCATTGATTATTCATACTTACAGGTTGAAGAGGAAGAGATGCTCATCACTGAAATGAAAAAGATTGAACTGAGGAAAAAGGAGAGAGAAAAGAAAGCACAAGATCTTCAGAAACTGATAACAGCTGCAGACAACAATGCAGACTTACGGAGGACAGAGAGAAAAATCAACAAGAAAAAGATTGCGCTTCCACTAAGCAAAAAGAGAGAACAGGAGGGATCTACTAAGGTTAGTTAAGATTGTTCTTCACTAAATGGTGAACATTGAGTGATTGAATGCGCTATATGCTCATGTACCAATTTTGATCCTATTTTGAGATAGATATTGTATCTTATTCTATTGTTATACATTATGTATTATATGTTATATACTGTATACATATATATTATATATTATTATTTGTAAAGTATTTGAAGATGAAATTTTGATTTGTTGCTATGATTGATTATAGATCTTGGAGACTGGAGGTATCAAGTTCCCAGACTTCAAGCAATCCGGTGTATATCTCAGGAGTCAAAAGGTACGCTGACTTCATCTTGGTTACATGCAATTAGTAGAATTATTTAGACACAATGCTAAATACAGACATGTGTGTGTATATATATGTAGAGATGATGTGTTCTGATAGATATGTCAGTGGAATGTGAATCAATTCATATGTTATGGTTGATATCCTAGCAATCATTACAGTAATCAGATGTGCAACATATTCTGCATGTAGCAGCAATTGCTTTGTTGTACTGCCATTATGTTCCCAACAAATAATTGATGAATTTGTAGGAAGCCAAAAACAACTGTGATCAACTACTGTATGATTCCCTGGGAAGTGAGGTTGTGTAAACATTATGTTTTGCCATGATTCCAATGACCAGGGCAATGAAATCTTTAAAGCCTTCTTTACCCATGATGAATTAAAGGAAACCAAAACCCAAGGAGAGAATCAATGTTATTGGAAAGTGAGAATTCAGAGAAGCACTTTACAAAAAGTTTCATTAAAATTGGTAAAAAAATGAGAGAGTTATGGAAGTTTGAAAAGTCTCGTTTTACTTTCTATGGGGATCCTCAAATTGGCAAAATTGCTTCAAAATGGCTGATTTTGTGAACAACTCTCCATTTGTTTTGTACACAGATTTTCAGATTTTCCCCATTATCTCTCAAGGTGCAGTTAATTTCCTTCTGAGCTCAACATATATAATGGGAAAATGTATTTTACACCACATATGTCGAGTTCAGGAGGAGACAAGGAGCACCCTGAGAGATAATGGGGAAAATCTGAAAATCTGTGTACAAAACAAATGGAGAGTTGTTCACAAAATCAGCCATTTTGAAGCAATTTTGCCTATTTGAGGATCCCCATAGAAAGTAAAACGAGAATTTTCAAACTTCCATAACTCTCTTATTTTTTAACCAATTTTAATGAAACTTTTTGTAAAGTGCTTCTCTGAATTTTCACTTTTCAATAACATTGATTCTCTCCTTGGGTTTTGGTTTCCTTTAAACTCTCCCTCCCCCAAACAAAAAAAGAAGAAGCAAAATGAAATATAAAATGGCATACATGTATTAAAGCATAGTGTGCTTTATATTTCTCTATCCTAAGACACACATACATGTCATATACTTTATGGCCTTTGTTGCACCCAGCTACACTGTACCTTTTTTTCACCTCCACTTTCCATTGATTGACAAGTAAGTAGGCGCCACTTTTAGGACAGCCGCATAACATTTTTCAAAAGTATCGGTTCAATTTTCTATGAAACTTGCACATTAGAGTTATAGAGTAGCACAAATAATGTGGAACAAATTTCAGGTCAAGTCAAGGTTAAAGGTCAATTGAGTTCACTTGTGTTCCAAAAACTTAACCTGATGTTAAGTTCATAAGTATTTATTCAAATCTCAACTTGTTATCAATCTTGGTAGGAATTGTCTTTACATACTATGTCACCCTCTTTCAAATGAATACCCAGATCTTACATTTCATCACATTTAACCCTTTCAGGACAGGAATTATTTAAGGGCTAAATTAATTACATTTTGTTCTTCAAATTGGCAACGATAAGATTTCTTTTTTAGTGCTACATGGTTCTTATAAGGTGTAATGTCTTTGAAAACGATATACATGGTTAGGAATTCTGTCGATAAGTTGAAAATATTGCCAATTTTGAGAAAAAACAATGACTTTGAACCTCTCATTGTGTTGCCAATTTAAGGATTTCAAAGCTTATTCTCCTTTTTAAAATTCCTGGCATCAAACACAATATGCTCATGCAACAAAAATGGACACAGTGTGTGCCGAAATTTTTGATCTTTCTACTCATGTATCTATTATATTTTTGAGAGCTCTGAACCAACAGTTATTGAACCAAACCACAAAATGTGGTCAATAGTCTTGAAAGGGTTAAGGTCACCTACTGACAGTTTAAGTTTTGGGTAAAATTTTGTTTTGTCTCTATAAGTATGTATGTAGCATGTGCACAATATGCATTGTACATATGCATTTGACTTCTCAAAACTTTGGTGGTGGATTTCTAGCAAAATAGGCTGGAATCATCCTCAGGCAAGGAGGATCTTATTACAGATAGGGGTATCTACCCATCAGGAGGGATCTTAGAGGCCCCAACAGTGGCGCAAATCCATTTTGAATTTTTTTTTTTTTTTGGGGGGGGGGGACATTCGCCTCCAAAATTTTCTGACAAGCGAAAAAAAAAAGAGGAAAAAAAAGGGTTATATTCAAAAAGGTGGGGAGGACATTTGCCTCCAAAATTTTCTGATAAGCAGAAAAAAAAAAAAAAAAAGGTTATTCAAATAGGTGGGGAGACATTCGCCTATCTTTAAAAAGGTGGGGTGGACATGTCCCCCTGTCCCCCCCCCCCCCCCCTTCCCCCGGGATTTGCACCCATGGGCCCCAATGATTAGACATTTAAAAAAATTTCTTCTTTAAACTGTATCGCTAAATTGTAAACAAACATGTTAGGAATCATTCTTAGGAGAACGAGACCTCAATTTGTTCAAACAAAGTACCTTGCCCCCAAGGGGGCTCAAGGGCAACACTCCTGAAGTGAAAATTATATATTTTTTAGATACGTGGCTGGGTTCTAACTAAACTAGGTAGGGATCAACTTTAGGCAAGAAGGATCTAAAATAATCCAGATGGGGTACCTATCCCTCAAGGAGGGGGGGGGGGGAGCACTTTGGCACCTCCCCAACAGCCCCAGTGGAAATAATTTGACCTGTTTTCTTTTTTTCTTTTTTTTAAATTCTTCTTCTAAACCGAATTGTTAGATTGTAACCAAACTAGATATGAGTAATTCATGGGGAAAGGAAACCTCAAGTTGTTCAAGTATAGTACTTTGTCTTCTGAGGGGCAGCACCCCAAAAGTTACCCAGTGGCAATTATTTCATGTATGTATTCTGCTTCTTTTAATTTAAATGCACAGCTTGATTCTGAATAAACTTTATAGTCAGGTAGAGGGAATTTTTGTTGTTCAAGTGGGGTACTTGCCCCTGGCAGGGGCTCAGGGAAATCACCCTGTTAAAGTGGCCCAACTTTTAATTTTCACCCAATAAAATGCTGCCCTGATGATTGCACAATGCAGGCTGAGAGTGACTGCCCTAGGCATTTCTCTTGTTTGATATGTGAACAAGGCGTAAGGGTGTGTAGATTTAAAAAGAAAGTTTGAAACATGCGTCTGTCGATTGGGAATCTCACTATTACCACAATTGTGCTGTGCAGTATTGTACAGCACAGCATAGCACAGCACAGCACAGCACAGCATAGCAGAATTGTGGTGTTCAGTATTGTAGATGTACATTGTACTGCATGATTTCCATAATAGGAAAGGACAGGACATGAGTTTAAAATGTTCAGAGTGCAATTGTAAATGAAATATATTAATATTTTCAAATGATGGAATGAAAATAGAGCTTGATGTTATTCATTGATATTTCATTATTAGATGAAGCTGCCATCATCTGTTGGTCTTAAGAAAACCAAAGCTATTGAACATCTATTAGATGAGCTTGGTATTCCAGTACAACCTATGCCAACTGAAGAGGTCTCACTTCTCTACAATGAAGTCAGGTCAGTATCTTAATCTCTCGCCTGTCAAGTGTGGATGAGACATACGCTCCTCTTTTCCATTGTTGGTGTCAGGTTTTTAAAAAAAAAAAATCAATTTCATAATTTTAATCCAAATTTATGAAACTTGGATACAAATATTATTGAGTACCCAAGGTGATGTAAAATATCATTTTGGTCAAAAGTTGAAGGTCCCTTATTAGTGAAGGTCAATTAAGATGCCTTAACTCATTTTTTTTTTTTTTCAATTTTTCTCATATTTACAGTTTTACCCCAAAGTCTACAAGTTTCTCTAGATGAGAAACCTAAGCTTTATTTTGCACAAATGGTTAGATTTGTCTTTTGTCATGCCTTTATAATAAGGGAAACTCCAAATATTTTCATCTTGCTTTGATAACAATTTTCATCTAGCATGATTTTAGATAAACCTTCACTCCTCCCCCTGTTTAAACCTCATATGATAAAGCGATTGACCATCTACTGACCATTTTCACAGTTTCGGATATTACAACTACACATAGTAGACATCGACAACTAGAGATAATGATTTTTGTTGAACTTTATTTGTCATACTTGAAAATCATTTGGTCATTGTTCTTCAGACTTGACATTTTCCTTCCCTGACTGTTTACCAATGTAGATCAGACATGGTGTTACTGTATGAGCTGAAGCTAGCCCTGGCAAACTGTGAATTTGAGCTTCAGACTCTACGACATAGATATGAAGCTCTTGCCCCAGGCAAACTGCCGTCCAAACCAGCCCTGACCCTAGGAGCAGCATTAGCAGCAGGAGAAGGCATAGGTGGGACTAAGACTGGTTCATCTACTACATCATTATCAGCATCATTGAAGATTGAAGGATCAGAAGAGAGAGGTGAAGAGGAAGATAAAGAAGAACCACTCTCTCCAGGAACCAGTAGAAAGGTTAGAACATCTCAAATGTTTTATTCCCCCAACCACCATCTCCCTCAACCCATTCAAATACACTTGATTATGCAGCTGTTTAATTTTCCTTTATGCCTTCAGCTTGTTGTTTTGTCATTTGCAAGTTGTTCACTGTTGTCATTGTTGAAAGGTTAATAGGAAAAGTGAGATTAAAAGGAAAAATAATAAACATATTTTTTTGGTTCTTTGCTATATTCTTATCCTCTACAAGTCAAGAAGAATTAAAGATAAAGTTGAGTTCTAGTCTTGTGATTACATTGTGAAAGAAACTGTCTTAAAGCAATTGGGAAAGGTTAATCAAGTCTACATAAGAATTGGTGTATGCTGTGAGGCTTTGGAATCATCGAATTGATAAAGATTGACCCAGACTCGTTGAAAAGCACAAGCACTGCACACAGAAATGGGTATATGGGACTGTACACACATGTGGCATGAATGCTCGGTCCAAACATTTCAGCTATTTCTCATCATAGCAATCCTTTTCAGGCAGGGGGGGGGGGGGCATTTCTACTACAATGTTCTTCCAAATTGACATAAAAAGGAATGAGAAAGCTCACAAATTATTCTTCACTTTTCCCAGATCTTGACCTTCTCTTTAAGAAAAATCTTGAGTAATATTGATAATTTGAATAAACAGATAATGAACTGCAAATCACAGTGAAAAGAGAGTGTATATCATTGTTAATGACCTGTGTATTGTTTTCTTCTTTTTTTCCAGATGACAGATTTAGGTGATCAGATCATTGTAGATGTTGTTTCTACAACTCCAATTACCCCAGTAAGTATCAATTTCAAATAATTCCATTGCTACTAGGTTTATAAACAATATCATAAATGAAATTCCATGAGTCTCATTTGGATTTCTAATTCTTTTTTTTTCATTATTTTTGGCTTTTAATATCCTGTACGGGAGCAACCTTCACAATTATATATCAGTAGAGTGGAACCTCATTATAAAGAACTCTGATATAACAAACTTTCATTATAACAAGGTCATTTTGCCATTCCCACTTATTTGTATTCTATTGTAGTTTAGTCCTGATATAACAAGGTTTCAATATAAAGAGGTAATTTCCTTGGTCCCAAGGGCCCAAATTCATGAAAGAGGTTTATCTTAAACCATGGTCTAAACTATGGTTTAAACCTATGCCATGGACTTAAATAAGCGTAAATAATCGTATTAAAGCGCATTACTGTCCTCCCATTGGACATGAGGAAATGCGCGCACTACACTTATTGAGGTTTAAACCATGGTATAGATAAACCTCTTTTGTGAATTCAGGCCAAGGAGTTTGTTATAATGAGGTTTCACTGTATGTATATATATATTTCTGCTCCAGGAAGAAAGCAATATTAGTCCACATTTAATATTTAAGCATTTAACTTTTTGGCATGATTTGCCTCCCATGGCACTGAAGGTTATTAGGGGTGTCAAAAGAAAATGCAATGAGATTTTGATTACTAATATCTTAAAAAGTACTCAGTCATCATCAGCAAAGTTTTGTAGGTAATATTATATGGTAGCATTACCTAACTTTCCTCTGAAGTGCACAAGGATTTAAGCTAAAACAAGAAAGTTATCATCATTTTCATAAAATGTAGCATTTTTAAAATGTTACGAGGAGAATGCATTGAACAATTCACAATAAGTATACACCTGTTGCCTGAACATTTCACGGCAAACTCTGAAATTAATTTCAATTATTGTTACAAAATGTGTGTTAAAAATTAAATCAATGTAATTACACAAATATTAAGGTAATTTAGCATTTTTAGTATCTCTTTGATGGAAAAATGTTTGGAGAAACCTTAAGGACATGTTAAGCATTGTTCATAGATCTTGCAAGAATTGATATTTTAAAATCAATGCTTGTTGTTTGTTGTTTAACTTGAAATCAATATTTGAAGAGTTAAATAAGAATTAGATTTGTCATTTCCGTTTAACCCTAAAAGGGCTGGGGGGGGGGGGGTGGAATCCACTCCCCCTGAATTTTTGTGACATGTTCGAAGATAATTTCTCTTGTTCCACAAGCTTTCATGACTATCGCCTACAGTCTTACGCATCTTTTGATATCAAATTTATAAAATTTCAACCAACGGGTACCGCGCAGCGTAAAGAATTGCTGGTCATTTCTCCATGTGTATTATACACAATGCAAAATTGTCCATTTGTGACCAGGCACCACAAAACCACCAAAAAGTCGCCAGATATGAATTTTTAGTTAAGGTCTGATTCTGAAAGAGGACATTCTCAGCTTTAAAATGATATATAACTCATTAGCATTGGATGTTCCTAACTCACTGTACAAAGAGTAGAATGCACAATCCCTCAGAATGTTACTTCTGAGAAATAGGGGTTTAAAGTTTGCAGTCTATTGAAGCACTCTGCTTTGCAAGGTGTTGTACTAAGGTGACAAAAGGAGGATTAGAACTCAATGAAAATTTCTATGAAGGGATTATCAGATTATCCTAAAACTTGGCATACTAATTAGACATATCCTGTTTATTACAGTGCACAAGTATCAATGCAAGAACTTACTGTTTAAAAGTTATAGGAGATCAAAATGAGACAAGTATTCAGGGTCGTAAAAAAGAAAAGTACTGCAACAAATTCCAGAGAAGAGAACACATAAGTTCAATAAAAAACTGTCAAAAAATATCACTTTTAGATTGTTAGGTGCCTCCAAATTTTTAGATTACTTAGAAAAAAAGTATACTCTTTCAGGAAATACCCAAAACTAAAATTTGACCATGCCAACCCAAAACACATTGATGGAGCTCTAACTGAAAATCACACAGTGCGACTTTTTGGTGGTTTTGTGGTGCCTGGTCACATTTGTGAATATGTAAATAATCAATTACTGCTACAACATTACCTATAAAATTTCATTAGCAATGGTTGAGTACTTTTTATAATGTCTATCCATTTTACAGTACTTCTCTCACAAATCTTTGGAATATGCCCAAACATCATTAATATATCATTCAGTATCATGTAATATGATGATTATGTACTCCAAACAAAATATCAGTTGTGTTCAGCCATGTAGGGTTAATATGCTTTCTATCAGTAAAGTAGTCATTTGAAAGATGGGGCTTCAAAACTCTCTTTTTCATGTCATCATTTAGAATCAATATCCATACGCCCAAATTGTATAGAAGTAGAGAAGGAAATGTTAAGTAAAATATTAAACTCAATTTGACATTGTAAATCACGATACTTTTCCTCTTTTTTTTTTTCTTTCTACTGGTTTCTCTTTATGAGCAGCAGCGCAAGAAGAGATTAGCAGCAGTAGAACAAGGCAACATCCTGAAGAAACTTAAGAAATGAATGCCAAACTACGATACATGCTGATATTCTGTTGATGATAGGTATATTGGGGTGCTGCTTCAAAGGGTAGCATGACAAGGTTTGTAAGAAAAAAGACAATTGCTTCTGTAAAGATAGGTCTTGCACAATATTCAAATCATATCCTGGCTTCAAATGCTTTACCAGAGTTTGTTGCTTTGAAATTTCCTACATCACCAATCTTATTTATGTTCAACACCTTGAAATAACTTGAGCATTGCCATGGTGGTAGGATGTATTTTTTAATTTGCATAATGTCATACCCCTCACTGGGAGTTTGTTTTTATTTTTTAGAAAAGGGGTTTTAGTTTAACATGTCAGCTAAAACCTATCTCCAACCAAAAGCTATCTAGACAGCATAAAAAATGCCTTTGGTCATGACTATACGTCATCTGTTCTTTGGTGTGTATGGACTGACCTGTCCTTGTGAAGCATCTCAAGAACATTATCTTCCGTATTTGATTTGTTTGAGGTCAAATTTAAAGATATGCAAGAATGACTGCATTAATACATGACTGTAGCAGTTAACAGCTTTTTTATGGTCTATACTAATCAGTTTTCCCTCCTCAACTTAGCAACAATTTGCCACTCCTGCATAGTCTGAAAAAAATAAACAATGAAATGAAAATTACAAAACTTAACAGAAAAATTGCTAAATTATACACAAATATAGTGATTTATATATTTTTCATCGCATTGCCAATTAGAGTCTTTAATAATTAGTTAAAATTTGAATTGTTCTTATTTGTGAAAGGCAGAATCTGCTGCATTGGAAATAGACTCCAAATTTTCAGTGATTTTTGCTCTTTCTGCTCATGTATAATGTGTAATTCCTAGCATCCTGGATCAAAATACATAATGCAAACATGTCACTAAAATGAGACACTGTACTGCTATGGGTTAAATATCATTTTTGTCAAAGTTCATTTAGGCAGTTTATGTAAGAAACATAGAAATGCACACTAATTATTTTGCTTGAAATTTTCCAAACAGTATTTTTCAAGCATGAGAATGTTAGAAGAATCAATTAATTCAGAGGGACGAAATCAGAGGGACGAAATACTAAAGTAAGGAAATGAACTGTGTTGGCACAGCATGAAAAGGGAAGATAAATGACTCTCCTTGTAACACATACAAAATCACAAATATATATATTTCTAAGAAAACAAAAAAATAACAGCTACACATGTAGGAAGTCTGTAAGTGTCCATATTATCTGTTTAAGAAAAGGCAAAGTGACCTCCTCTTCACCTTTACAATGATAAAGAATACTGGAATGTCAATTCGTTGAGGCGTAATGGCTCAGTTGTAGAGCAGTGGTCTCGTAACTGGAGGACCCGGGTTCAAAACCAAGTGAATGCGCTAGTGCCTTTTGGTAAGGCATTAATCCTCATTACCAAGTCCCTCGGAGAGGACTTAAAGCCATCAGCCCCCTGGTTGCTTACTTACAAGCATACACATGCTTTCTTAGCAGTCCGGTAAAATAAACCATCAAGCCATCAATTAATAGCTTCGTTACCAAGTAACCTCCAATTGCCTTGTTCACATGTTAAACTGCCTCAAAAAGGCACATATTAGAACCATTCATGTACATGTATCTGTTAATAAATAGCAAATGTTTGTGTGGAAAAAAGAAGGTAAAAATGTGAAGCACATTACACTTATGTCAGTATATATTGCCACAATATTGTTAAGGCTATTTACTGTGTTGTGTGTGAACAAGGTTTTATTTTGTCTTGTCTAGTTGAATGGCCTTATACTTGTGCATAAATCAATGAAATACAGGGTCCAGTTTCTTCTTCTTTCAAAAACAAGGAAAACTAAAATCCTAAATCATTGATGATTTGATAATTAGACACTAAACTGCTCCAGAAGAAAATTCAAGTAATTAGATTTACCTCTATTATTTTAAATGAATTAAATTGAGCATTTTTTTAGTCAATGAACACTTTCAACTAATGTATCGAGTTGCACTATGTAATACATGTATGTCTATTATTATAAATGTCACTCAAATTCTAAGCATTTTTTTTTTGTGTTTTGAAAAAAACTAATTTGTAGGAGATTAAACCTATACGTAAGCCATCATATAAAAAAATCATTGATTTGATGGGGGTTTCAGAGGATCTCTTTACGTATTGATGTTCTGATACTGTCCCCTTTTTTAGGAAGGGATATGTACAGCAATTTAATATTTGTAAATAGATGATAATGGCAATAAAAGAAACATGTTTCATGGAATGCATCATTAGTGTATTTATTCTCATCTCAAAATATGTCATTGTAGAGATTACATTTCCATATTACATTGTGTATAGTATAAATAGTGTGCACTGTGCATGCATAATATTTCATGAATTCCCACACACAGCTGACAAAAATATTACTATTTAGAATAAAGCCTGCTTGAATGTCTAGTACAAGCATGCATTTTAAACTACATTAAAATGTAATGCCATTTCAAAATATGTCATTGTAGAGATTACATTTCCATATTTACATTGTGTATAGTATAAATAGTGTGCACTGTGCATGCATATTTCATGAATTCCCACACACAGCTGACAAAAATATTACTATTTAGAATAAAGCCTGCTTGAATGTCTAGTACAAGCATGCATTTTAAACTACATTAAAATGTAATGCCATTTCTGAAAGATATCGCCTTTATTTCTAATTCCTCATGAAAGACAAGATTTGAATTTATGTATTAAGCCTTTTAAGATACAGAGAGCAATAGGTATAGAAAAATGGAAATTATAGGTTGTTTAAAGGGATTGATTAACTTTGCCCAGGATTGAAAAAAAAAAATCACTATTCCAGCTAATGCTGTAATCATAACTGCAAATCTTTAGGTCGGACAGGAATCGCCTGAGTTTTATAATCTGATCGGTCGTTTATATATCAAGATATTTACGATTGAACATTGATGTCGGGATAAGAGTACCAACGGACCATAAAGAACTCTTACGGTTCTATCACGGAATACCGTACAATGAACGAATCCCTATTTCTTCATGGGCTGGAAACCCGCTCTGAAATCGCCAAGTGCTGGTGCTTGGTTTTTGTGACTGCAGCGCTGCGAAGAAGTCGAGTGACTTGCGCTAGCGATCGATCGCGATACCTTTTGCCGAGCTAGCTTTTTCTCTTTTTTAGGATAGTAAACTGGTTCCATTTTTCTCTCATACTTTCACATATCCTTAATTATATATGTAGTTAGAGGATTGCACACAATTCACTGGCATTTGAGCTGATTTCACAATTTTTCACAAAGTTAATCAATCCCTTTAATACTACATGTATGTATGTATTTGTAACATCTCATTTTACATTGCTTATGTGCAGTCTGAAGAATAATATTAGGGGATAATTCACAATTATATTGCATTTAACCAATCGAATCAGCAGCAAAAGAATGTAAGGATCTCTCTATACTAAGGAAATTTTAATTTTTTGTACTTAATAATTACTCAATATCATATTACATGTACAGGCACAATCTACATACAAAATCTTTGAACGGGTCTCACTTAATTCAAGATTGCTACCGAAATTTATGTAGAAAATATATGACGCATGCTCTTGTTGACATCAAAGAGTTGCCACTTTGTATCATATAGTGACTAAGGAGCATTGATATCACAACCTCATGTATTCAAATTAAGAATGCAACTGAGAGCTTCATATTTTCATATCTTAGCACCCCCCCCCCCAATAAATGAAATATATTGTGTTGAACTATCCCTTTAATACCCTTCAATCAAACCAAAGATAGACCAGAGGTGGTATTGTGAAAACTATGTAGCCTTTCATGTTATTAAGAAGTATTTTATTTGTCATGATAAATCACACAGAGTAAATACTTTATGCAAATCAAGTGCCACTGAACCATACCAGTACGCAGTTAGGTATATGCAGACATTAACTATGATTCTTTTTCTTCAAAAATTATAACTTACATACCTTAAAGATAACAATTTGCAGAATACCATCCCTGCATACATCTAGCATGCATCTAGCATATCAACTGCATGTGAAGTATCAGTTACTTTACACTACTCAAAAGTTTAATATTTCTGGCAAAACAAGGGGCATATCAAAAATATCCTTGGCATCATCTGTAATGATTGGGTAGCTCTTTGCAAATCAAACAGGCAATGATGGTATGAAATGGCAAAACAATCAATTTCAAAATACATTACAAGAATTATAAACACTTCTTCCCAAAGTGCCTAATGATTAACTACATGGTATGTTATTTAATAATAATGATAATTATTGCAATGTTTTTGATTTACCTAGAGACTATGGCTTGCCGGCACACATTGTGTGCACATTCTCCACTCGCTTGGAGGCATTCTAGCCAGGCTCTATTGTACATAGATGTAGTTGACATTTCAATATTCACAATGGAAATTGCATATACATGTATTAGCTGTTGCTAGGTCAGACAAATCCTCCATCAAGTGTCTGAGGTTGTAAACATTTCTCATATCATCAGTAGTGTCAGAAATTCAAACTCAATGCATCATAGTTTGTATAAAATGCATGGATATGGCAAGGTACAGTTCTAATAAACTCTAACTCTGCGACACACACAAAATATAACATACAAGTATGAAGATCACATTGGAGGATTCAGAAAAAAGGTAAAATATTTCTATACTTTATCTTAAAGCATTAAAAAAAAGAAAATACAGGTGTGTGTATATAGAAGAAAATGTTTGATATCACATTATACTGGTAGTACATGTACCTCTATGGTTATTGACATGGAAACTTAAAACTATGGATGAACAAAAATAAATACCTTTTTTCTTTTATATACATGTACATGTAGCATAGTGACAAAAATCTGGAAGAAAATCTATCACTGCAGAAGAACAATTGTAGTAGCATTACATGGCATTATAAAGGTCATCATTCTTACATATTGCATATGTCTATATAGACCAGTGATAATAGTTTGTAGATTCTATGTTTGTTGTGCATAGATAGTTCGTCTTGCTCTCACATAGTCCTCACTACCTTTCAAGCTTCCAATAGAAATTGTATTCACTCCTTGTATTCTCTCCCTGTAGAAGACAAAATATGAAAACAATCTTGAAAAATATTCCAAATATATCAAACCATTTTATATCTCATACAACTTCAGAATTGAATGAGGAAACAAATTCAGAAAAATGGATTTACATCTTCGACTACATTTTCATTTTTTTCTAAGAGTAGATGGGGGACTTAACATTTTTTTAGTTATCTTTTCAGAAGTTGAATAGATTGACAGGTGATGCCAATCAAAGTTTCCACAAGCACATGTCATATTTAGATACCATTGGTAATATCCATTACAATATATGTAAATGCCAACAGCTCAGTTCAGTTATGATTGGTTATAATGGCTTAGTCAATGACATGTACATACATGTACTATACAGTTAACAAGGCCTGGACAAGGTTAATGTTAATTTATTGCTTGTAAAGCTTGTAGATACATGTAAATCCTCTTGTACAAAGTTTTCTATTTTTTGGTATCTTCATCAATCTGGGGAAACATGTCCATTGGTAAACTGGTATGAAAGGTTTCGAACTAACCAGAAATATTTCCTATTAATTGCGAGGGCTTAGATATTGGATATTCCAAGTGTACTTTCCTTTCATGAGACAAAATGGTCATCTGCACCTGAATCATAGTGAAGATTGTGTAATGTACTCTGGTACTGCACTCAAATTTATATTACATTATGCCTATAATTGACTGCTACATTTTCCCACAAGTTTCATGAAAGCAGTGTCTGTTAAATTACAATAACAAAAGAAAAGAAAAGAAATATTCTTACTGCATCATGTTATCTCTGGAAGTCCTTTCTCTTTTGACCTTTGAGTTAAAGACACTACTATGACCATTCTGATGCTGGGCTTCATTCCAATGCTGTACATTATAACGTCCAGCACCAACAGGGTTCTATAAGGAGACAGATCATTTCATTGTGAAATTTATTTCTTGTTTTCATTTCAAAACTGGATTCTCTTTGTTAATTCATTTTGTTGCAGAAATGCAGGAATTTATACAGAATAAAAAGCTCGACATTTGGCACTCCATAAATCAGTAAGTTAAGCCATGGTCAACTTAGTCTTCCTTTAAATATTTAAATAAAACTAGTTTCTTACAATAAACCAATGCCATGCCATTACAATTAGATTGTTTATTTTTCTTGTCCATAACAATTTTATACTCTACTTTCTCATTTACCAAATACCAATGGTTATCTATGGAAAATTTTAAAAATGGTAAAAATGATAAGGTTCATTAACATACTTCAAAATCTCTAAAGTAGATAGTAGATTAGTATAATATTACATGTTAATCATATACATGATATCAGAATTAATCTTACTGTTTGTCCAGTGAAGAACTTTCTAGCTCGTTTATCAAAACGTTGTGCTGATGATATGAATGGAGGAAGATTCTTAGCTTGGGGTTTAGAAAGTTCTCTAGGTGTGTAGTTGCCAGGAGCAGGATCAGCCTGTGTGATAAATCAAATATATTCATCATTTATAAACATAATGTTTGTCTTAGGGGACTGTAGAATAAATCAAATATATTCATCATTTATAAACATGTCTATCTGTCTTAAGGACTGTGTGGTAAATCAAATACATAGGTCATGTACACATAGCATGGATAGGAGGAATAAATCAAGTACATTAAAATCTCCAAGAAATCATCAGTTCATGTCTACATACAGTAGGGTTATCTTTACACAGTGAAAAAGCACTGCCATACAAAGGAAAAAGGAAGACTTTATAATAAATCAAAGACAATCATAACCATTGACACTGTTCAGGAGCATCAGGTCATCTTGTCATCTGTTTAAAATCAGAAGGTTGTTAACTGTGTGTAAAATAAATTAACACCCTTCTGGCTCTCAGCTGACATCATACATGATCTTATGCCCTTGTGGCTCAAAAAAAGAGAGATAGAAATATTATAGCACCAACCTAGTATGTTTTATCAGAATTATTTCACAATACATTCACTATTGCAATTTATAAGAGCACAGCAAAATTTACAGGATATCAATAATTCCAGATTCATATTTCAGCTCATGCCCTATTTCTCAGCAGACAATGTCACAAAAATAATGTACATTTGGATTTAAATCATAGTTGACTTGCAGCTTTATACTATATCATTTGTGCTTTTGATTTTCATGCTGTTGATACAGTACATGAAACTGATCATTTTACAGACACATGTCTTTACGTTAATGTTTTTACTTTAGCAAAGTGACTACAATGAGAAATTCAACTAATAAAATTCAAAGCGATAATAATGTCATTGGCTTTGATATATCATGAAAGGTATCATGAATTGAAGATAGCAGTTTGATTTTTAGCTCATAGCAGTTTGATTTACAGCTCATATCAAATAGGATGTGAACTGAAATTTATGAAACGTGATGTAGTAGAGTGTATGAACTTACCCCTTTCCTTGGCCACTGACTGAGTGTAGAACAGTAGATGCGTTCAGATGGTCTATCTGGGTATTGAGCAATCTTACTTAGTTTGCCTTTCCATGAATTATGTTCATCTTGCCATTTATCAGAGAAGGAGTTTAGATTGTATTGACCTGGCCCTAGAGGATGCTGACCCTGTAATAATCATTTAAATAATTATTATTTTAAAAATGTTATGTGGTGATATTGACATAAATGTAGCACACTTTAGAACACATTTTGAATATGATTTGATGTGCTACAAGGGTCTTTCACACATAGTGAACATTATGTTTCTATAATTATGTTTGTGAATAAATTTAAGAAAAGATATACATTCAGAAGTGTTGTCTAGTGACATCTCCTGACTGTGGTCAAAAATGGTTTGTGATTCAGGTGGGGTACCAGTGTCTTTTGGCGAGACAATAAAATGCATTTGCTACTCTCCATCCAAGTCTAGTAAATGGGTACCTGGTAGGAATTTACTCGTTGAATGATTTCAGTGCCTTAGAGCAGCTGGACTAAATCCAGGGTAATATCATATAGGTGCCTTGATCATCGCCTGGAATGAATATGTGTGCAATATAAAATGCAGCTATTATTATAATATTTACTTACAGCTTTGGCAAGATGTCCAGTCTTGACCGGTGCATTCCTCTCTCCTGTAAAGAGATCGTATGGTCCTCTATTACTGGTTACTTTACTGGTCAGTTCCTCAGTAAAACTCTTGTTACTATAGGTACCAGGTCCAAGCTCACAACCCTGTCATAGGAAACAAAGCAAACTTTTATTAGAAAAAAATAAATCTTAGCATGGGTTTTAGAGAGTTCACTAGGAGTATAGTTGAAATTGCCAGTGGCAGGATCAGACAACGTGATAAATCAAATACATTCATCACATAAACATATCCTCTGTTTAGCACTGTGTAATAAATCAAAAACCTATATTTGTCATTTATAAACATTCACTTCCATTAACGACTGTGTAATAAATACATTGTACATTCGTCATATAAACATAAAATCTGTTAAGAAAATAAGAATAAGAAATATATGTCCTTAAAATTACAAACAGAATTATTGTACTGTAACCTTCAATTGCAGTGGAAACTCAGTAAAAAGGGGTGTCTGATATAACAATATTCTGATATAACAGGGTAAGGGTACATGTGTAACATAACACTGTAGGTAGATTTCAAGGCCAAGGGCATGATCAATGACACACAAAGAGACTTGAATAACATACCACTGTAGCTAGATGTCAAGGGCATGATCAATGACACACAAAGAGACTTGTATAACATAACACTGTAGGTAGATGTCAAGGGCACGTTCAATGACACACAAAGAGACATGTATAACATAACACTGTAGGTAGATGTCAAGGGCATGATCAATGACATACAAAGAGACTTGTATAACATACCACTGTAGGTAGATGTCAAGGGCATTCAATGACACACAAAGAGACTTGTATAACATACCACTGTAGCTAGATGTCAAGGGCATGTTCAATGACACACAAAGAGACATTTATAACATAACACTGTAGGTAGATGTCAAGGGCACGTTCAATGACACACAAAGAGACATGTGTAACATAACACTGTAGGTAGATGTCAAGGGCATGATCAATGACACACAAAGAGACTTGTATAACATAACACTGTAGGGAGATGTCAAGGGCACGTTCAATGACACACAAAGAGACTTGTATAACATACCACTGTAGGTAGATGTCAAGGGCATGATCAATGACACACAAAGAGACTTGTATAACATACCACTGTAGGGAGAATATGTCAAGGGCACGTTCAATGACACACAAAGAGACTTGTGTAACATACCACTGTAGGTAGATGTCAAGGGCATGATCAATGACACACAAAGAGACTTGTATAACATACCACTGTAGGGAGAATATGTCAAGGGCACGTTCAATGACACACAAAGAGACATGTATAACATACCACTGTAGGTAGATGTCTTGGTGTTGAGGAACCTGCATCAAGAAGACCCACAGTACTGGCTGATTGCTTAGACTTTGCCTCTACAGCTGAATGAGGGATACCACCTTCACCGTATGTACCAGGTCCAGGTACTTCAGTCTATAATGAGACACCATGAGAAGAAACAGCATTAATTAACAGATTCTTTCATATATATTACATGTCACACCAATGTGGTGATACAAGCTTAATGAGAATTGTATTTATTACTATCAGTGGCGCAAATCCATTTTGAAATTCGGGGGGGGGGGGGGGGGGGGGGGGGGTCATCACATGATTTAACTTTTGTACCTGTCCGAAATGTCTGAAATATTTTTCTGACACCCCCCCCCCCAAAAAAAAAAAAAAAAAAAAAAAAAGGTTATCACATTTTTGGGGTCTAGTTTTCCTCCAAAATTCTTTGACGAGCAAAAAAACAAAAAACAAAAAAAGTTTTCGCCTTTTGGGGCTATAGTTTTCCTCCAAAACCAAAATTTCCATGACAAGCAAAGAAAAGAAAAAAAGGGGGGGGTTCACCTATCTTCAAAAAGGTGGGGGGGGGGGGACATGTCCCCCTGTCCCCCTGGATTTGTGCCCATGATTACTATCATCATTTTCATGCATTTCTAGTCAAACGAGAAGTAAAATCTAAAAAAAGAAGGGACAAAACTATTATATGCTAATATTCTCATCTCTTGTATTTCCCACACCCATAAAGGCATTTTAAACTTCGTTCCTTTTTAAACAAAGAGCAACTTGGGATCCCTTTGCAAGCAAGGCATGCATACAAACAAGGCATATTCATCTTGTAATACATTTCATAATAATCTTTGAAACTTTGTATTATATGCTTTTCAAGCTGTTTAAGATAGATCTATGGGTTAGTACCTAAATTTTATGGAAATGATACCTTCCCGGCTTTCAGCAAATGATATTACGTAATAACTCACTTGTTCAGATTTAGTATTATTAGAATATATTTCACAAGACTCCAGTACAAGTAATCTCTAGCTTAGTATTCAATATACTTACTGTCTTGTTTTGTTTGAATCTTCTTGCTTTGGTTTGGCATATACCTCGTGTACTACATGGTCTATCAGACATTATATCCAGGAAATCTTTGATGTCATAAGATCCAGGACCAAGACTCTTTGTCTGTTAAGAAATGAAGTGTTCAAGTTTATTGTCCACATTTAATACAGAAATTTGCTTTCCATTGGTGTTACAGGCAATTTAAACATAAACAAACATAATATGTGTTGAGAGCCTGCAGAACCAGAAAAGAATAGACACCACTCCACCTCTTAGCAGATGGTATATAACAAGGCAATATTAACAGAATTCTGAATTCACACATAAATATGACAGCGAATGGGAATTTAAAAATAATAATACCACAGATCTTCATGAGCAGGAGAGAGAGAGAGAGAACAAGTGAGAGACAGAGAGAGGGAGAGAGAGAGAATGAGTGAGAGAGAGAACGAATGAGAGAGAGAACAGGTGTGAGAGAGAGAAGAGAGGGAGAGAGAGGAGAGAGAGGAGAAGAGAGGAGAAAGTAAGAGTATGCAAGTTATCATGTGACTTACAATATTTCGTTTCTTTTCCCACTGTTCCTTGTGTAGTAGATGAGGTAAAGCAGCCATACGAGCAGTCTCATAGGCTCTAGACCATCCTGGACCTGATGCTTTCCTTGCTACCTCATTATCACTAAAGCTTCCTACTTCTACTCCATATACTCCAGGACCCAACTTCCTTTTCTGAAATGATAGATAAAGGTTCAACCTATAACATTGATGTGAAATCAAATTTTTGAAGAAAATGTCCTTCTAGAAAAGGTAGAAGCTATTATATTAACATTAACTGTTTATACATAGTCCAATACTTTTATGAACTGATAAAACAAATTATGTCTGTGCTCACTTTTTCTACTTTATACAACATGTATGTCAGTATATTTTGTGTTTGACATCATCTAAGCAGCAATGAACCAATATGGTTGGGTATATTTGGAACTCTCCTTTCAGGGAATGCTTTTGTGACAAGCTTGTCAATATCTGGTAATACCTGAAATTGTTACTTCTTACACCTATAAAATTCATTAAAAAACAACCCCCAAAACAGAAAACATATCTAGTCATAAAGATATGAATAAAAATCATATTGCCACTCTTTCTTTTTCTTTTTTTAAACAAATTTTTACACATCATTTGCACAGTGAATTAAAAGGTATAATCCCTTACAAGTCATGCACTCAATACTGTATAATATTGCTTACTTTAACTGCAGTGTTAGTGAAAGTGAAGAAAACTTTTGATTAATTTGGTCTTATAGATCACATCCTGACCACCACTTTTTTGACTTTCATTCAGACCATTCATTAATGAAAAGAATATAGGTATGCATGTAGCTACAGAATCAAACTTACCAGATTGTGCATAGACTTCTTATCATACCACACCTGCGTGAACGTCCCAGGCATTTTACTCTGTGGATGTATACCAGAGACATCAAACCTGACAAGATTACAAACATAACGTAAAGACCATCAGAATGTTATTATTCTCATCTGGCTATTCAACACAACGTCAAGGGTGATAGGCCTGCAGTGTAGTAGTAATAATAGATATAACTCTGTTCAAGGATTTGATTTCAAATGACCCCCCCCCCCCTAATTTTGAAAACAAAAACAATAGTGGGATATATTATTTTAAAATTAGTTCATCAAGGGCTGCCGGGAAATTACCTCCATCGTCGACTGCAGGAAACATGAGAAAAACGATTACGGAATAAATCCTACTATAATGAATGATTACCGTAGACTCTAATCAATCATGATGTAAGATACGATAATTTAAATCTTACCTGGCTTTTTGAGTGCCGAAAGGTGCGCCCTGGAATGACTTCACGGAAGCAGACATTTTCTCACCTCAATTTTATCCCTCGATTCTAAAAAGGCACACTAACTTTTGTTAAGATACCGCACGCGATAATCTTCAAATTTGTTTTCAAACACAGCATTCCATTTCAATTCCAAACTATTATTTCAGATATATAAAATCTACATGTATACTCGGTGCCGCAAAAAATATATTACCGATACGCGGCAGGTGTATGGTGGTAGCGATGATCCACATGTTTATAAACTTGAGGTCAAGCGTGCAGCGGTTGCCATAGTTGTATTTGCATATCAATGTATACGCACTTCGGCAAGATCCGCCCATTGTGCTAGTCTACGCTGCAGCCGAATTTAGTTGCATCGTTACCGCAGTGCCTTTGCAGCGACTACTAGTACTAGTAGTTTAAGTATTCTCAGCACTAGTGTTATTTTGATATACTCTTGGTTTGTTTCATTGTGACATGAGTACTAGGGCGTTATAGGGTACTCGGCTCTCAAATACATTATCTAAAAAAGAAAATAAAATATAAAAGATTTGCTTAGAACTTCAAAATCGCAGGTTTTATTAAGCCTGAACGCCGGAGACTATCAAAAAGGTTGGTAAAACCAGGGAAATGTAACCATAGACAAATTGGTAAAACATAAAAAGAAAATCGGATATTAAAGGCCTATCCAACCTTTGTTGAATGTGGAGATGCCGAAAAAATCAGAGAAACAGAGTATGAAAGAACTTGAACAAAAGCCGAGGTCGCTGAAAATCTGCAATAGCCTAATTTTTGAAAATCTCAATTTGACAAATCGGTCATTTGACTGTAACTCACATTTTTGTGATTTTTAAGTTTTCTCCTCAGTACCACCCCCCCCCCCCTCTGTACTTAAAATGTGTTGATGGAAATTTCTTTCTTGCTTAGCAATTTTCACTTTAACCCTCACTGTAGGCCTAGTTGGGGGAGCCTCCTTCTCCTTTGGACTCGGGCACGACACTTTGCAAATCTTTAATTTTCATTTATAGGACCCCATGGAAGAACAGTGGCACTATGTTTTTTTTTTTTTTTTTTTTTTTTTTTTTCATAATTTTTTTATTCCTTATTCAGTTTTTCAAAACGAATAATTACAAATTGAGCATTAATTACACAATATAATTCAACATGGCAATAAACACAATACAAATTATATATTTCCATAACGTGCCATCCATAAATAAACAACAATAGTACAATTTAACTGAACAAGGTATAGATTAAAACCTGATAGGTGCAAATTCAAAGTATATAGGGCAATTGTAATAATGAATATAATTTCTTTAAAACTGTTTGCTTCCGTCCAACATTTCAAAATAATTCCATTTCTTTAGATGTAGACTTAACTTATTTCGAGCTATTGCCTTTTTATGTTCATTATCCTTACTTTCTAAAAGTGCATTATAGATTTCTTTCTTTGTTGGGGGCGTTCCTTTTGATCTCGCATTGTATATCATATATTTTATGAGTATAATTAAGTGGTTAATATACATGTGCTTTTCTGATTTTCCATCTAACCCAACCAAAATCTCCTCCCATTTTAAAGTATCTAAGTGCATCAATTTCATTTGTTCCCCTATTTCTTGCCACAATTTTTTAACAAATTGACAATTCATAAATAAGTGGTTGTATACCTCGATTTCCTTTCCACAGAAGGAACATAAGTTAGATGATATATAGCCAAACTGATACAGTTTATCATTGCAATATAGGATACTGTGTAAATCTAAACTGAAATTCACGTAATTTACCATCTAAAGTGCATAATCTCGGGGTTAAAAAGGAAGTCGCAATTCCAGATGTAGTATTTAAATGTGCTATTTCCGCGTGTCTAAACGCAAAGGTTTCCTTTATATTATCTATAAAGATTTTATAACATAATTTAGAAGTCATTCCTTCATATGGTATTATTTTATCGCTTACTTTATACATTAATTCCGAGAAATCGATCGGGTCATTTATTTTTTCGTCTTTTTTCCTTTTCTCTTTCAAATTCATCGGCAATGCTGAATAAATGCTACTAATGTAGAATAAATCGTCGGCATCAAGACCTTTTTGTAAAAAATAACTAACTGGCCTTAAATGGCCTTCTATATCTACAACATGCTTAATTTGATATATATTAGCCTCAAATAGTTTCCTATTAAATAGCGTTTTCCGCTATTTAAAATGGGCTATGCGCCATACACAACACACACAAACGCACACCCACACACGCACACACACACGCACACGCACACACGCACACACACGCACACACACACACACACACACACACACACACATATATATATATATAATATATATATATATATATATATATATATATTATATTTACCATGTATATTTTAACTTTTAATGTTGTTATGGAAATAAAAACAAAACAATTTATTCAAATTTTTATGTATAAGTAAAGAAAGGTCTTGGACATCAGATTTTCATGCAAGAAGTTCTCCATAAACCTTACAGTTACTAGAAAGCATTAAAAGTGATTTTAATTCTTTTGTATGCTGTTTTACGAATTTATTTTCTTTGATTTTTCTACTTTAAACTTTTCATATTTTTTAAAGGTCTGCATTCTAACGTTTAATCTTAACCAATTCATGCATGACATTACATGATACAATGTATTCCCAGTAGGCGCAAATAATTGAGTGATTTCGAATAGTACAATGGGCACCTTTAAAAATATTTACCCGATTTTCATCAAATTCTTCTAGTACATTCTGTTTCTTTATTCTCCGTTATTAATTACCATCAAGTACTCTCTTTCTCTCCGTCACATACTTTATTTATTATTTTGTTTCTCTCTCTCTCTCTCTCTCTCTGTCTGTCTGTCTCTGTCTCTGTCTGTCTGTCTGTCTGTCTCTCTCTGTCTGTCTGTCTCTCTCTCTCTCTCTCTCAGAGATTTTCTTTTTCTCTTTCAGACGTTCTCTTCCCTAACTATGTCGTCTCTCTTCTCAGGCATGACTATATGCCTCTCTTTCTCTCTTTGTTTCACACACTAGGCGCACGCGGGGTCTCTCTCTCTCTCTCTCTCCCTTTCTATTTTTCTCCCTTTCCCAGGCTTTTCTCTCAAATAAAAAGTCGAACCTCAAAATTGTTGATTAAAGCAGAAGAATAGGGAAAGCGATCAATAAAGTTTTCAGGAAAATCGGCAGACAAGATATTAAAGTAGATATTCAAAGCAAATCACAAATATGCTCAATAATGTATCTCTAGAAACTAGAAAGATTGCAGATGGTAATCGTATAAGTTTTACGTTAACTGCGTGTTTGATGATTAAAAAATAACACAAATAAAAACACTTCTCAGCGTCTGGGATATCCGAGCGATTCGCCAGAAATATACCGATGTTTTTTAGTGACGTCACATCAGGTGCCAATCCTGCCTAAGCAGACGACGTCCTATATCAAGTGAACGTAACTGCAATGTAATTATTTTTAAATTATAAAGAGTTTGGTTTGTTTCACCATGACCGTATTTCACATCATTCTAAAAGGGAAGTGAAACCGTTTCTAGTAACTAAAATCTTTTGTTTGTAAAAAGTCATGATAAGGGTCAATGATCAATCAAAGAAATCACACTTTCGAATTGTAAAGCCCGCTGAATTATAGCATGGATGGTATTCGTTCCCTCTTGAAACGCCGACATGCCGCGGTGCATGCAGCTGAAAATACAATGGCATCTTTTTTTGTTTACAAGCGATTGATTCCTTATTTTTTTAACGCTGCTTTTTCATCAAAATAATACCATGCAGGAAATTTAGAGTGAGGCAACAAATAAGCATTTATACTGACGCTAGTAAGTAAGAGAAATAAGTGAAGATGAGATGACAAAACAGGCACTGAAAATGCATAAGATGTTATGGAGCATCGTCTGCTTAGGAAGGATTGCTCCCCGGTATGACGTCACATATCTCAGCAGCGTTCAAAGAGCTCTATAGGTGCTATAGCGGGCTGTTTATATCATTTTATAATTGATAATAATCATTACTTAAAATGTTTCCAAGCGTTGAATTTTGAAACCTTGTTCAATCTAAGCTTCACCTATGCAATAATAAAAATTAAATCAATTTCAAAATCAAGAAATTCTATTTAAAGATAAAAGAGTTATCATGCTTTAATGGTGTATATATAAGAATAACAACAACAAAAACTGATCACTACAGATATAATTGACAAATCGGTCATCAGCAACTTCTTTTGTATAAACTTATATCATATTTTTCAAGAAACTAAATTATTTATTTTTGACGCTAATAATGTTATTGTAATAAGTATGCACGCAGTAACTGGGAATTACAGTATTTTTTCACAAACATACGCACTTTTTTGTTGTTGATAACATATACTAAATAGATTGTGTAGGTATGCAAATTCATCCAAACTCCTTTTTTGTCCTCTTTATGTATAATGATGTAAAACACTTTACTACAACGGAGATCCAATTGGACACGACACCTATATTATTTGGAATCATCTGACCAAATTTCTCAATCACTGAGTGTGCCTTGCATGACGTCCAGCTCTATAGTTTCTTTGAAAAAAGGGAAGAAACTTGGCAAGTTTGCAAATGATTTTCATCGAAATATTCACTACATTATACAGTTTAAGGAATAATGATTGTGTAGAGATAAGATGTATGATGTGAGTAAAAGTCATGCATGAAGATGGAGTACATTCACCTGAGTTAATGTTTACGTTAAACAGGCAGGTGTACTTCTACCAGAGGTACAACACGTATAGTCAGATATACAAAGATATACCGATTGGGTCATGTACAAAATAATATACCAAAAATGAATTGTGGCAATATTTTTTCTTCAGATAGAGAACGATATTCCCATCGTGATTTAGACTCCCTTGATTATCAGCTATTAGAACACTGTTTCATCACGACGGTATCGTTGATTTTAGAACAATGATACTCCGATTTCTTTATCATTGAATCAATTTAGTTGTACACAGAGAAAACGCCGTTTAAAAATGCAAACAGTTAATTGTTTACAATATGAACTGAACAACCCGTCGTACAGTTCATATTGTAAACAATTTGTTTAAATATCAAACAGGTTGCATAAGTTTTAAACACCCTTTTAAACAGCGTTTTTACTGTGTATATTACTGTAAATAAACCAAGGATTATCCCAACTTGGAAATCATTATTGTAGCAATTTTGTTCTTATTGAATTGGCCACTATAAAATCTCTAAATATATATTTGAGGATTTTATTGTGACATCCATTTTTACGAACTACCTTAGTATAATAAGAATGCACTTTTTTAAAAATCATTAAAATTGTGATGCTTTTGATCCATTAACGTATTTGAAGACGACAGGGGGTAATTTGCCACCACAACAAATTTTCAACCGAGACAACCCCCCCCCCCCCAAAAAAAAAAAAAAAAAAAAAACACTTTCAGTTAAGTGAAAGGGTTATTACAAAAGTCAAGGTAAATGATCACAAAATTACTTTTTAAAACCTCAAAGTTCGGGCATTTTCTCAAAATGTTCTGTTCTACCTAGCAAAATGGTTATGTTAAGCATAGTTTAGGAAGCCAAAAGATGGGGTCATATGAAGCCCAAACAGAGCATGAGCGCCGTTCTCAGGCCTATCAGTTGAAAAGAAATCCGAAATAACGTCAAACGTACAATTCAACGGTAAAACATGCTTCATGCCTTATGTACATTTTGTCCCAAAACTGTTAACAATAACTGCAAAAAAAAAAGAAGAAGAAAAGAAATAAAAGTTGGACGAAATATTCATTTTTGCCCAATGGATACTATGGATGTTTTGCCTCTCCCCCCCCCCCCCCCCCCCCCGGCCCGGAAGCCAAGGTCTAGATACACCAATGTGGTTATCACCATCAAAGAAAGTGGTATGATCATCCACAAAATAAATTTAATTATGATCTTTCAAGTGAGAAAGGCTGCTATCGTCGGGTTTTCATTTAAAGTTCAAAGTTCAAAGTTTATTGATTTCCAGAAACATATCTTTTACATTTTTTTAAACAGTACATTAATTAAGTACAGGAACATAACATATAAGTTAAGGCCTTTATCCTGAAATGAGTGCCACGTCTCCCTTCTAGTAAGCACCCCTCCTCTGTCCAGCGATCGGTGCTACCTCCTGGTAAGCACCCCTCTGTCCAGCGATCGGTGCTACCTCCTGATAAGCACCCCTCTGTCCAGCGATCGGTGCTACCTCCTGATACACACCCCTCTGTCCAGCGATCGGTGCTACCTCCTGATACACACCCCTCTGTCCAGCGCTCGGTGCTACCTCCTGATAAGCACCCCTCTGTCCAGCGATCGGTGCTACCTCCTGATACACACCCCTCTGTCCAGCGATCGGTGCTACCTCCTGATACACACCCCTCTGTCCAGCGATCGGTGCTACCTCCTGATACACACCCCTCTGTCCAGCGATCGGTGCTACCTCCTGATACACACCCCTCTGTCCAGCGCTCGGTGCTCCATCTACCTGCTGATAAGCACCCCTCTGTCCAACGCTCGGTGCTCCATCTACCCTCTGATAAGCATCTCCTAGTCTAGCGCTCGGTGCTCCATCTACCTGCTGATAAGCATCCCTCTGTCCAGCACTCGGTGCTTCCTGCTGATAAACACCCTTCTGTCCAGTGCTTGGTGCTACATCTACCGGCCGATAAGCACCTCTCTCGTCTCCGCCACGAACCGTGGTCGATGAGTTGGAAGACGAATTGAAATGGTAGGTGATGACAGGGCGAGCCAGTCGGGCTTCACAGAATCGCTTCTCATAGTTAGCAAAGACGTCATGATACGAAGGTCGATACTTACGCAGACACGAAGCCAGATTACGATCGCATTCACACAGTCTAAAGTGACATGGGTGAGGGTCAGTCAACGAACCAGCTAGAATGCAAGCAAACAATTATTGGGAAAATATGAAATTTTAATGAAATGCAACAAAATAACCAATATTCCCGCCAGTATAGCCTCAACTCCGCTTCAAATGCATATGCAAAACATCCACAGACGGATCCATGAAAGGGTGTGTGTGTGTGTGGGGGGGGGGGGGGGGGGGTGAGGATGCGTGTGTGTGTGTGTGTGTGTGTGTGTGTGTGTGTGTGTGTGTGTGAAGGGGGGTCCTTACTACTGAGAAAGAGAGAGAGAGAGAGAGAGAGAGAGAGAGTAATGGTGAAATATATCCCGCCCCCTGCAGATTTGTGAGGGCTATCTTTTCCTCCGTTTCCCCCTGCTATTTTTTTATATGCCTCCCCTTAATTAATTTACATAAAATTATATATACAAAATAATGATTTGATGACAAACTAAGAATAATCTATCAGAATGAAGATGAATTTAAAATTGAACAAAGAAAGAAAGAAAGAAACGATTTAAGTAAACTTAAACTTCCTGTTTAAAGATGACATTAAAGATGAGTGATTTGGAAACATTTTTACAACACAACACATTGAGAGTTGATCATAATTATCTAAACGTTTTGTTGATATCATGTAAATCAACTATTAATTAGGATTATTCAGTGACAATTTAAAAGCATGCAACGACCGACTGTTAGAGAATACAGGAGCAGGATGAAGAAGAGGAGAAGACATAATGGAAGAAGAGAAAGAGGAAATAGAAGAAAGAAGAAATATTAGCTCTTAGAAGGAATGAAGATAAAAGTTTAAACGAGAGGAGACTGCATCGGACTGTTCATGTGTGAGGAAAAACTGAAGAAAAAAAAACCAACTAAAAAACAAAAAACGGAAAAGCAGTTGAGTCCTACCACAATTAATTCTGCCATTGCCTGATTCACAGTCCTGCTTTGTGTACTGATACGAAGTGAAGTATTCTCCACAATGATCATCCTCTAAAGATTGGTAGCAATAATCATGCTCCATACAGCACCTATAGTATGAAACAATCAAACGCTAATGATTAACAATAATAAATAAATAAGCACCTAAAACACACAGTCTATACAGCAAATAATAAGAAGCGATAAAATCACTATTGATTTACATACACAGAACTAATAAGGAATAATCATATCAGTATTGATTTAGATCCATATAACACTTAATAAGGAACAATCAAATCACTATTGATTTAGATCCATACAACACCTAATAATGAATAATCATATCACTATTGATTTAGATCCATATATATATACAGCACCTAATAAGGAACAATCAAATCACTACTGATTTAGATCCATACAGCACCTAATAAGGAACAATCAAATCACTACTGATTTACATCCATATACAGCACCTAATAAGGAACAATCAAATCACTATTGATTTACATCCATAACACACCTAATAAGAAACAATCGTATCACTATTGATTTACATCCATACAACACCTAATAAGGAACAATAAAATCACAACTGATTTAGATCCATATAACACCTAATAAGGAGCAATCAAATCACTATTGATTTAGATCCATACAACACCTAATAAGGAACAATCAAATCATTATCGATATATATCCATACAGCACCTAATAAGGAACAATCAAATCACTATTGATTTACATCCATAACACACCTAATAAGAAACAATCGTATCACTGTTGATTCACATCCATAAAACAATGAATAAATAACAATCATATCATTATAGTGATTTACATTGAAAGTCGCAATAACGATAAATTTATTTCACGAAGGATATAAACCATTCTTCTAGAATTATGATAATCTCCTAATAGGAATTTTTAAAGAAACTCTCATCTTTTGCTTTAATCTAAAGCCCCATGAGTTTCCAAAGTTACTCTGCCATGATGGTTTAAATGGTGCACACTTCCAGCGGAATGAATACAGTTTATTTCGGAATTTCATCTCCTCTAGCTAACTGGCACGGATCCTGAAATTATGTAACATCAGACCTACGTGTCCGTATCATCTACAGGCCTTCCGCTGCCCCCTAGTCCACACCAGCACCCATAGCCGTTGTAGTCAAATCCACTTCTACCAGTGTAGCAGCTTATTACAGTGTCGAGCTCCCATAGAGAACGTCTTTGCCTGGTAGGGGCGGCATCAACTGAGGGATAGATAATAAATTACATCAACAGTTAAAAAAAAAAAAGAAGAAGAAGAAAGTAGTCATCAAGAATCGAATGATGTGAACTATAGCTGATCAAACATACAATGGAAGTTGGCCAGGATGTTTATCAAGAAGAAGTTTTGTTTAATGTACCAATATATTTTATAACTTATTGCAGTCTCGAGCTGCCCTGAGTAAACTATTCATTCTTTTGCGAGGTTACATAGCGATCGAGCGAGATAATTTTGCACCTAGTAGATTAGAACTTTGAATGTTAGAGTACTTTAAATTTAATCAAGCAGGAAATTCAAAGACTGATTTTCATATAAATATCCTTCCCTTACTCTTTAAATGGGTGAAGGCAGCATTGAATCATCATCATTTAAACAATTTTTCCTTCTAAATTTCGGGGGGGGGGGGGGGTAGGGGTGGAAGACCTCAAACATTTCTTGGGAGAGTTTTGACCCGATCTCTCATAAATATTCTACCATGCATTTCGTAGTACAGTTTGTCCCAGAAAAAAGGAAACCGGATTTCATGGCAGAATTTTCTGTCATAAGCTTGATGAAATATATACATAGATGAAAAGATCTGCTTCTCATATTCTTTTTTTTTTTTTTAATGCACAACTTATTATTCATTATTCATAATTCATGCATATTTAAATTAAAACAATAGAAAGCGGTGCTCCCAAAATATTTCATTTGCACGCACAAATCGCAACTTTAATTATTTTTTAGGGTAGAAGACAATTATTTTGAAGAAAAAAAAATCACATAAAAATTCATAATTTTCTCTTTTACACTGCCCTCCAAAAGTTTGGGTACACCTGTATTCAGAATTGATTTTTCACAATCACCCACATTTAATTTATCATTAGATTTTTGGCACTGTATCAATTTGGTATCAAACTGAAGGGTAGACATCAACCTTCAAGTTGACACCAGTTTAACATATGAAAAGTATTTCAGGAGGCAGTCATGCGTTAAAAAGGCAACCCCCCCCCCCCCCCCATATCATTTCTAGTGGAAAATATGAGATCATTGGTTTGGTCAGTTGTGCAAGCATTTTTGCCTTTTCTGCATTCTACAAAATCTGCCTTTTGTTTTCACTGATGAATATTACATCTTTATTAACTAATATACATCAGTCAATCCTTTACTCATGCAGAAAACTAATATTTTTATATAAGAAACACATCAATATTTCGGGATCACCACAAAGCTATTTGTTTTCTTTTTTTCTCATGAGAAATCATATTTTATCGTTTATTCTTTGCATTTGTTCACATTCTTCAAGGAAAATAATGCCTACATGAATAATAGTTTGTCATGATATGCACATTTCTTTATTTTTCAAAGTTTTGTTTAATCACTTTCGAATAATGAAGCCTTGTCATCAGAGAACCCGCCCCTGGTAGCGACCACATCACGGCACCTCCTGGGCATGCAGCTGGTCAAAGTGTGGAAGTAGTTGTGGAGGAAGTCACTGGAAATGTCTTTCCATGCCTTCTTAATA